>CM017324.1:3715915-3731032 GCA_006937295.1 Carpinus fangiana
GGGGGGGGGGGGGAAATCATAATGGTTGAATTGCAAAAATTTAAAAATTTAAGAGTGCATTGCAAAAATTAAAACATTAGAAATTGAATTGAAAAATGGCCCCAAACTTTAGAGGGTCAAGTGTATATATTTTTCCCTATATAAAACTTGGTCAGCTCATAATTAAGTAAAGAGAGAGTCTTCTTAATTTTGGAAACAGAACCATTGAAAATATTTGTTTGCAAGCCAGTTTGCAAAAAACAGTTATTTTTAAAAAGTACTTTATTAAAAACATAAACATAAACATAAAATAGACTGATGAGTACTCATGATGTCTTGTCATAGAAATTATTTAAGTTTTTTAACTGGTAATATATACATAGCCAGTGAGAGTTTAGAGTCCGTATATAACCTCATTCTTTATTATGGAGTCGAGTGTCTTGATTTACACATGGAAAACAAGAGAAATTTTCACATATATATTCTGTGTGTACGTGCTAAAGCGACAGATTATAGAAAGATCATGGATATGACTTTTACCACCTTTTACTTCTCTCACGCTCCTTTTTTTCCCTTACAAGTACGTAGAACAAAAAATTAGCCATTCGTTCTTAAGAGCTAGTTTAATCGACTGGGATCACGTCTAATAAAATAGAGATCACTAGTTCAAATCACTCTTCCTCTTCTTATGCGGACATATCAAAAAATAATAATAATAATAACCATGCAAGCGTTTTGCACTCGATCAATAGGTATTATTTGCTGCATTCATTTGCTTTAATTTTTTGGACAACCAATTATTGGGCGCCATTATTTGCTATTTGCTCGATTTGCAACTTGCTCATATCCACCATTAATGGATACAACTGCCACTAGATATCAAATATAAATATGGCAATTTATCGTCAAAGTTGACATCTATGAGCTACATACATAGAGAACCTTTAAGAATTCTAGCTAGGGGATCCGGCGTACTGATACCGACCATGGCTATATATAGGTTTCACTCTATCAAGGCTTAATATATTTCCCTTTTGGATGAATATAACGGATGCTGTCGAAAGTTGAAAACCTCCATTATTGATGTAAAACAGAAATTTATAAAAGTGATTGAAACAAGTAATATTAGAAGTTTCTCTTGTATTTCTCTAAGAATGATGTGACTTTTAAAATTACCGTTGAACTAGTGATTGATCACTATTGAATTTTGGTCAAGTGATGATTTTAAAAGTCACCTTATTTTTGGAGGAACATAAAAAAAAAAACTTTTAGAATTACTCGACCGAAACACGTACAAATATACAGAAGAAAAAAAAAACTTAAAATTAACAAAAATAAATAAATAAAGGAAATTCTCATTGTAGTCCAAGTAATTCACCCTGCATGTGTATAATTCTTAAATAGTGGTTCTCTCTCCAAGCGTATTGAAGGAATTATTTCAGAACCCTTAAGTGAAATTAATTGAGAAAATCGTCCATGTGTTTTTTCATCATCACATAATCACATAACTATTTACCAGGTTGTCCTAAGGGGTATACCTTAATCAGTTGGGAACTACGCTTCATGAAGCGAACATCACTAATTCGAATTCTCCTTCTCTCTTGTACGAACATGTTAAAAAAATAAAAAATAAAAAAACTATTTATTAGGTCATGTGATTATTTGTCAATGACTAATTATGTCAAGCGACTGTTAAATGGATCTTATAATTAAAAGAGAAAATATATAATAACACCTTGGATCAACCCTTCAGAATTTTAAAATGCTTAAGTTTTTTTTTCCGAATATTTACTCCATGAGTCATTTAAAATTACAACAAAACACATCAGTCAAAAGTGCCACAAACGGCATATAGGTAGATATACATCAAAAGTACCTAGAACTTGTCTAACTGTAGATACATTTCAAAACATAGACATCTTATTATTCTATAACAAACTAAAGTACTGAAAACCCTATCCATAATAACCTAAACATACATATGGATCATCTTCGTACTCTTCAGTATCTACATCAAAATCTATGTAAATGTGGTATAATTGTGGGTTACCACATTTACATAAGTGGATTAATGAGTCCATAGTCTCAATAAAAATTACTAACAATTTCAATATAAGCCATCTTTTTCAAAAGTATCTCTAATATGGTATTATAATAAAATCTATGTTAAGTTTTCCAGACAAAAACATTTTTGTATAATCCATAGCTGATAAAATAAGCATCGTAGAGTTGTTTGTAATAAAATCCATTTAACTTTGCTAAACATACGACTTTATATTTATACATATATGCATTTTACTTGTATCTCATAAAATGAATATACATATAAATACAAAGAGGTAAAACAAATAAATCATAAATCATATTATTCAATGTATGCAATGCAATCTCTAGATCCTTCAGTTTTCACCGTTAACATAAGAACACATCATCATTTCACATTCAACTTTAAGAAGACAAAATGCTTCTTATTTAACCTGAGAGTCCCCTTCAGCTCCCACCGTTAACATAGAAAAACCTTCTTACTTCATATTTAATTCATCACTTATTCTCAATAGTCAACAGTATGAAATAACATTTCTCTTAAAATCATTCTTTTGTTCTCATAATCATCTCATTTCAATACATAAAAAAATAATTGAAAGTATATAATCATGTTATTCATAAAATATTCAGGCTCATGTAGTAATCATACTTTGAAAGCTTTATAAAATAGTATCAATCTCAATAACCAGTTATATTTACTAAAATAGTATCATGCTCAGTAAGTAATTATACTTACTTGTCACCGTAGACTGCTAAGTTGGATTCCCGTTCAAACCCCTAATTCTAATATTCATTGCATTTAGTGCGCCCGCGCGTAACCATATATTAGTTTAAAATTATACTAAAAAAGCTAAAATAACAACCTCTTAATTCTCCCTATGCTCTATCCAAAATTGGGCAGCATAACAATATCTATATAAAATATTATAATGGCATCATAACGACTATGTAGCGTTACCACATATTATTATATGGGCATTACTACAACATTAATATGATATTTGTTGTTATCGTGCACAACAATGATGAATAATATGGAATCAAAAAAGAGAAAGAGATCAAAAGAAAGTTGAGACACAGATTTAACTTGGTTCGGCAATTTACCAACGTCCACAGGAGAGTGCGGTTATATATTTCTATTTCATGATTTAGGGTTACAACATAACATATTTATAGGCAAACCCTAATTATAAGTATTTTGGAAAACCCCAAAATACCCCCCACAACTGATTTGTTCCCCATGCCCACATAAACTAATTACACCCAATGGGCCTTTAATAGAATATGAGCAACTTGTTCCAACAACCTCCACCTTGGCGAGTATTCACCTCTTTGAAGATAATCAAGTATTGGGCCTCAACCTGGAACAGATAAGTTTGAGGCTGCCGCCTCCTCTCCTCTCCTTTCTAGCACCTGGAGTCATTTGTCAAGTCCAAGCAATGCTTGAACTTTTCTGCGGTAATAGGCTTCGTCAACATGTCCGCTGCATTCTCAGAAGTGTGAATCTTCTCAAGTAACAATTCACCTGTAGCAACCAATTCTCTGATCTTGTGAAACCTCACATCAATGTGCTTGGTTCTCGCATGATACACCTGGTTCTTTGCCAAGTAAATGGAACTTTGACTGTCACAATACAACAGAACTCCAACTTGCTGAATACCCAGCTCCCTGACTAACCCTATAAGCCACAAAGCTTCCTTTGCAGCCTCAGCCGCTGCCATGTACTCTGCCTCAGTTGTGGACATTGTAACTGTGGATTGGATCATAGACCTCCAACATATGGGTCTTCCTGCAAGGGTGAACACATAACCGGTGGTCGACTTCCTGTCATCCAAATCTCCTGCATAATCTGCATCTACATACCCAACAACTGACAAATCACTTTTTTGTCTGACAAAAGTGATACCATAGTCTGTAGTACCTTTTCAAGTATCTGAAAATCCACTTAATTGCATCCTAGTGCTATTTCCCTGGATTTGCTATGTACTTGCTCACCACACTCACTGCATGAGCCAAATCTGGCCTGGTACATACCATAGCATACATCAGACACCCACTGCACTGGCATATGGGACCTTTGACATGTCTTCAATTTCTTCATCTGTCTTTGGACACTGTGAGGTAGACAAGCGAAAGTGATTCGCCAAAGGTGTACTTACTGGTTTTGCATTCTCCATGCTAAACCTCTCCAACACCTTCTTCACGTAACCGGCTTGAGATAGCCACAATCTCTTGGCATCTCTGTCCCTGCGAATCTCCATCCCGAGAATCTTCTTGGTTGCGCCCAAATCCTTCATGTCAAATTCTCTACTCAACAAAACCTTCAGTTTGTTGACCTCCACTATACTCTTTGCAGCAATAAGCATATCATCCACATACAGTAACAGAAAAATAAATGAACCATTGGCACGCGGGCGAACGTTCGCCCAGCACCGGGTGATCGTTCGCCTTCGAAGGAGACTGTCTCACCTGACCTATTTAGGTCACTTTTCCCCTTTTTCCCATCACTTTTACAACAATGTATGCACTTGATTGTTTCTTGGTTGGAGCATCAACTTCTTTTTCAGGACATGTGTTTTTGGATACAAGTTTGGGGGTATGATATACCCACATCTGCTCATTCATGTACTTCTATACCCTTAACCTCATTTTTCAATTCTGTACATACATTAGGGACAATGTATGATTCAAGTTTGGGGGTATGAGAGACACATTTACACACACTTGTCCTGTTTTTGAAAACAAAATGCATGTTCATGTTGTCCTAAAATTTTGGTTGACCTAAAATTTGTGATTTGATTTCATCAGTGAGCTTAAAATTTTGAACACATGATCTGATGATAGAATTTGGAGTTTGTTACTTACTTTAGGCAATTGAGAATTCCCATGTTTGATCTGCTCTGACACAAGCACATTAGTACATGATTTGTGGGGTATGACATGTGGTTTAATGTGTATGTTTCTATGTTTGGGGAACACTGGGTGACTTATCGGTTGGATCTATTGGCATAAAAAAATATATATATATATATATTGAAAATTGACCATTGATAAACTCTTCATTGAGTAACTGGGCCTCTTGCCTCAAAGCAGTGAGTGTTCATGTCAAAAGATGAGGAGCTTTGATGTGGTTAAATTTATAAAAAAAAATGGTAATAATCATTGATAAATTATTCACTGAGTAACTGGGCCTCTTGCATCAAAGCATTGAGCGTTCACGTTAAAAGGTGAGGAGTTTTGATGTGGTTGACATTACGGCTAGTTTAGTTTCGTAGCCTTTTTTACTCGAGTTAGTAAGTCCTCAGGGGTGTCTCTACACCTAATGCCCTAAAACCATCTGGTTTAGGAGTCATTGGCTCAACACTCGCTACATGGGTCAATTAGAAAGCTTAAGAGAACTAAACACTATAGAGCCTAATAATAAATTAAAGAGCTAGAAAAGTATGCCATTGTTGTTCACTCTGATAGGACTTCTAGTGAATCTTGAATTATGGACACATTGCACATTGAATTTGCTTGGAAGCTTCATAGTCTTGTGCTAGTTCACTTTACACTGTTTCGAGCTTGTGATGCCTTAACTTGCCTGTTGTAAGTAATTAGACTCTAATTTCCAATTTATTGTGAAGATGGAGTTTAATCTTTTAAGCTTGCTAATGAATGAAGATCATGGGTTTGAGTGATGCTTTACTTTTTGGATAACATGAACTGTGCATAATGTTTGTGGGTATCATTTCTAGAAAACCCTCACGAGACTCCACTCGTCCTCTAGGGAATTCCTAGGGGTTTAAAAGGCTTGTTGCATATACTAAATGCAACCGTACATCCCATGAAAGCTGGATTTATCTTTATGTTTTTCAGTTTATTTTCTGTTTTGTATTGCTAAGGGACTAGCAATATGTAAGTTTGGGGGTGTGATAAGCGCCAAATGTTGCACATTCAAGCCCCTTTACTCACATATGTTAATTCCTTAGCATTGTTATTTGTTTGATTTTGCGTTGTTTTAGTGTTTCAAGGTCAAATGCAAGAGTTCCATTGGAAATCGGGCTAAAAGGGACAAGTTGGCATCATTCTGTACCTGTGAACGATCGCACTGTGAACGATCGCCCAAAGCTTGTGAACGATCGCACTACTAACGATCGCCCAAGGCTTGTGAACGATCGCACTGCGAAGTAGTAGGATCTCCGCTGCTAATAACAAGAGCATAAGAAACCATGTCTTCAAAACCGTACTTGATTGGTGGCCTAATAGTGCGTCTAGGTCTATCTGTGGCTATATTATGATGCTGCTCAATTCCTGAAGTAGAAGTCTCTGTACTCTGAGAAGTGTTCTCCTGCACAGGAGTCTCTAACTCAACCTGCACCGCCTGCTTATCACTGCTACTACTTTCTGGCCCCTGCTGCTCTTTACCCTGAGTACTCTTCAACATGGAATTTTCGTCAAATACCACATCTCTACTGATCACCGCCTTATTTGCCATCAGATCCCAAAACTTGTAACCTGATGTACAAAATAAAAGTACTCGCAATAGCACGAGTCGTTTGCAGTAAAGTTTTGTGCAAGTGCGAGGTCGATCCACAGGGAATTTGTGTTTTTGCAATGAAATTGTTTCTCTATTTAAATAAATCCTATTTTAACCTAGTTCCGCAATTGGTCGTGCAATAGTGATAAAAACTAAATTAAACAATAATTTAAACAACAATCAAAGTAAACCACTAAGGTTTTCGAATCTGCCTCGCCAAATCAAATAGCATACTCTCGCGATTTACACACACAATTGACAATCAAACGCATTTTAACAGAGTTCAAAAATCAAAAACATGCATGTAAAATCATTCGATAAATCCATCCGTTAAAGAATTACAACGAGTATTTAATTAAGATCAAATCATTTACCATATCCGTAGATCACGATGAATATTAGTCTCAATTTCAATCACTCGATGTATCCCCAGACAGAACACAACGAATATTGAACAATGCATGAAATCACAAAAGACGCTCAATCACGTAAAGTAATAAAGCAAGAGAATTAATTTTGAACAAATAAAATATCACATTGTATGTATAAATTCACGAGAATACAACTATTTATCATTGACGAGGCTTCATCTTCAACCTTAGTTGAAGGTTTAGCCTCTCATGACAACAACAGACAAGAAATTATCAATTGAAATCATTGAGAAATTAAACTTACAACCGAGAAACGTTCACAAAGGCCTAGGCACGACAAAAGTTGTGTTTTTGCTCTCTACAGCGCCTCCCAACGTAGGGTTACAAGAGAAAAGAAAGCTATAAATAATAAGAAAACTAGGGTTTCTCGCGTGCTGACAGATCAGTTCGAGTGCGATCGATCGCACATAGTGCGCTCGATCGCACTGCGATCGATCGCAACTAGTGTTGGTCTTCAAGTTCCCTTCGGCGCAGCACTTAACGATGACGCTAGGGTTTCAGCTGACGTGGCATGCGCTCGATCATATCTCTTAGGCTCGATCGCACAACCAGGGAAGCTCTTATCTCTTTTTGTGCTTATTTTCCACCCTTTAACCGCATTCTTATGTCAGTGACCTGCAACACACTGAGACACCAAAAACTCACAAAAACATTAGAAAACCACACAACTAAAAGCTTAACAAATATAAGTTAAGGGGCTCAAATATGCAATATTTGGCACTCATCAAATACCTCCAAACTTACATTTTGCTAGTCCCTTAGCAAAACAAAATGAAGAACATAACAAAAACAAGAAACATGAGTCCACTGTCATGGAAAAAACGGTTGCATTTAGCATATGCAACAAGCCTTTTAAACCCCTAAGAATTCCCTAGAGGACAAGTGAAGTCTCGTGAGGGTTTTCCAGGAATGACACCCGCAAACATTTTATTAACACTATGTTATTGACAGACAAAACCTTTCACTTAAAC
This sequence comes from Carpinus fangiana, assembly GCA_006937295.1. Classification (NCBI taxonomy): domain Eukaryota; kingdom Viridiplantae; phylum Streptophyta; class Magnoliopsida; order Fagales; family Betulaceae; genus Carpinus; species Carpinus fangiana. The sequence goes on from CM017324.1 coordinate 3,723,862, forward strand.
ACATGGTTCATACATCATTAGTAAATTTAACAAGTCGAACATACAAACCACATCATCTAAGCATCCAAACATCATTCAACTCATGGCTAGAAAATTAAGACAACATATGCTTCAAGAAGTGAAAAGTGAACTAACGCAAGGTCATGCAGTTTCAATCATTCTCAAAGAAAATGTGCGCCCAAAAATTCATAGGACTGCACTATGATGAAAACAACCAAGGTTTGAATTTTATTTTTTTTTGTGTAGGCTGTGCAATGCTTGGCTCCCTTAAGCTTCTACACGACTTATGTAACGAGTGTTGGGCCAGTGACTCCCAAACCAGATGGCTTTAGGGCACTAGATGTAGAGACATCCCTAAGGGCTTAATTACTCAAGTCAAAAAGAACTACGAAGCCTAACTAGCCATACAATCATTTAGCTGGACTTTCTCCTCTTTTTACGTGAACACTCACTGCTTGATGAGGCAAGAGGTTTGGTTACTCAATGAGAAGCTCAACCTCATGAATTTTTTTTTTTTTTTGAAAGCCAAGGTTTTCCTCACCACATCAACCCACAAATCTCTAGAGACACACTCTCCTAAAATCAAATCTCATACCCCACGGACCCTAATGCTAGTGTGCATGTGAAAAATCTATCCAACACATGGGGTCTCTTTAATCCAACATATGAGTCAAACACTGGGATTTCTAATGATATGCAATGTTCAAACAAGTTAAACATACCAATGACATGCAATCCACAGTTATGATGTTAGGTCAAGATCAATCAACAACATAGCAAAATTGTTTTTTTTTTTTTAACAAATAAAATGATAGATATGTTTACCCCACCCCTAAACTAAAATGTCACATTGTCCCCAATGTGACCAGAAATACAATACCAGAGGGATGGCGTAAGTCAGGCACAACGTAGGAGAATGCTCCCCCAAACTTGAACGGCAGACACTCGACCTGAAAAACACATAAAAACATAACAAAAGGCACAAACAAGATCAAATAACACAGAAAAATAATGAGGGTTGCCTCCCACAAGCGCTAAATTTAAAGTCTTCAGCCAGACTTTCCACAAGAGACGACAATTACTCTGAATAATTCGGATCTTCCAACTCAGTCGTCTCCACTTCTCTACTTCTCAACTCCAAGAATGGTTTTAATCGTTGCCCATTGTAACGACCTAGATTTTAAAACTCTTATTGAAATAATATTAAATAAATTAAAAGGAAAATAAATAAATTAGAGTAATGATATATGAATTAACGATATTAAATAATTATTTGGTGTTAAGGGTATATATTACATTGATTGTTGACATCTTTTTAGTATCACTTTAATTCTCAAATTTAGCTTCATAAGTATGTTTATGGGCATAATTAAACACAATTTAGTGAATAAATTATTTATGTTAGTGTTTGGTGAAATCAAAAATTGATTGGAAGCTTTTTAGTTTTTTGGCTTAAAAAGCAGTGTCTTAATTTTCGTATTGTCTAGTAAAGATTAAAACTACTAAGGAAAGGTAGGCTAGCCACTTTTGTTGAAAATTTGGAGGCTTCTAGTAAGAATGATCATGTGATAATATCTTGAACCTTTAATAAGGCAAGTGGGCAAGTGGCAAGTGTGAATGCAATTAGTTTAAAGTATAATTGAGTGGGAATTTTGTAAGGGCCAGAAACTGAGTCAAACGAACTCGGATGAAGTCAAACCAAAAATATAAAATGTTTGTATCGGAGTCCTCTATCTACCCTCAAAATTTCATATCAATCGGAGTACGTTTGGACATCAAAAAATGGATCGGAGTGCACTGCCCTCATTTTGGACGAAAATGTTAAAGTAGACTAGGTTCATTGTTTTGGTTGAATACATCTCAACCTTTGGATTTGAAAGTATGAAAATGAATCCTAGCCATTCATTCTCTTATAGATAGAAGCTTGTATTGAACCCTTAGATCAAAAGTATTAAATTGAATCCTAGCCATTCATTTTCTTATAAATAGGAGCCTAAGTAATTCATTTTTTCACTTGAGCTCTTTTACTTTCTTAGCAAGAAAAGATTGCTTGCTCCTCCTTTCTTTCTCTTCCTTAGCTCTAAGTCAAAAATCATATGGCTTAGATCCTTCTTGTAGTCTTCAAGTGTTCTTAGTTTTCTAATTAGCTACCTAGAGAAGATTGTGTGGAGTTCTAATTCAAGGCTATTGGAAGTGGAGCAGAAATTCTATACTAAGGAGTGTAAGTATGGATGTACTTACTGAGTATTAGCTTTATTTTGTTGGTATATAAATTCCTATTTTTCCTTATTGATATAATTTTCACATTACAACTGTTGCATAATGTGTCTAATAATATGGGCTGATAAGATAGCCATCTTAAGAACAAGCTGGGTAGATTCCTGCGAGGAACTGTCGGTATCTCAGTGGATGGGGGTATATAACCGTCCAACAGGCCTAATATATAATTAAGCTGGGACGGTGTAGTCGCCAGCACCAAACAGGTAAAACTCTTAAGTGTGAGGGACATAACGGACGTGAACAGGCGGAGAGCTCATGACGAGAGGTCTGAAAAAAGATTATCATAAAACACAAACTAATATGTCACTACGTTGCATTCGCATTTCATTCATCATTATATATTTTGTTTCATAATCTTACTTTGTCTTAAACTAATCTTTTAGTCTTTATTTATAGGAAAATAGATTACTCACTTGTTTGTCTATGTAAACATGATAACTCATATTTACATAGACCTTGATGCAGGAATAGAGAGTGAGGACGATGGTCATTTTATTGGTTTTGATGGTTGATAGATCATCTATTGCGAGATTGATGCTTACTCTTTGAAGCAAGTCTCATTTATGTTAATCGCTTTTATTACATAGTGTGATGTCTGCTAACTTGACAAATAATACTATATTAATTTAGTGCCGTCTGTGGCATATATTTGGTATACCTAGTGTGTACATATGTTGTAATGAAACCATATTCCTATTTTCATTAAATAATATATTACCTTGAGGTATTTCAGTCAGCTCAATTGTGTTGTGCAAATTATTCATAGGCCATAGAAAAAAAAAATTATATACATATTCCGCTGTAAAATTGTATTTCTAAAACTGCAGCGTAATGACTTCGATATTTGCTAGTTCAAATATCGGGGCGTTACACCCATAAACCTTAAAAGTGTTACCATTCTTGGGATCCTCAATCTCGATGGCCCCATGAGGAAACACGGACCTAATGATAAAGGGGCCGGTCCATCGAGATTTTAGCTTGCCTGGGAATAAATGCAATCTTGAATTGTAAAGAAGGATTTTCTGACCAGGCTCGAAAGATCTCCTCAAAATGCTCTGGTCATGAGCCTTCTTCATCTGTTCCTTGTACATCCTTGCACAATCATATGCATCACTCCTCAACTCCTCCAATTCATTAAGTTGGAGCTTCCTTTATGAGCCAGCCTTTGAAAGATTGAAGTTCAGCTGTTTAATGGCCCAATATGCCCTATGTTTCAACTCTACAGGAAGATGACACGCCTTCCCGTACACAAGTCAATAAGGTGACATCCCAATCGGGGTCTTGAATGTTGTTCTGTACGTTCACAGTGCGTCACTTAATCGCAAAGACCAATCTTTCCTATTAGGATTCATAGTCTTCTCCAAGATATGCTTGATCTCACGATTAGAAAATTCGACTTGTCCACTAGTCTGTGGGTGATAAGGGGTGGCAACCTTATGGGTGATGAAATACTTCTTCATCAACTGCTCGAAAATCAGGTTGCAGAAATGCTTGCCTCCATCACTTATGATTGCTTGAGGTGTACCAAACCGAGCAAAGATAGTGTCTCTCAAAAATTGGACCACAACTCTGTGATCATTAGTCTTGCAAGCAACGGCCTCCACCCACTTGGACACATAGTCCACAGCAACCAAGATGTACAGATTGCCATAGGAGTTCGAGAAAGGTCCTATGAAATCAATGCCCCACACATCAAAAATCTCAACGATCAAAATCAAGTTGAGGGGCATCATATTTCTTCTAGAGATATGATGCCCCCTTTCTTTGGGATGCGGGTAGATTTATCCCAACAGCTTGTAAAATCTCAAATTTGTGAGCTGTCAGACAGCTTGTCCAATGCCTTGTATGCCAAATCTCCCATCAGGCTTGAGAATGCCCCCCCGTTCATTGATTCAATCATGCTACGGTTGGGCTGAGACAGCCCTTGGTAGAAAAACTAAACAAGTCTCCACTTCTCATATCCATGTGAAGGGCATTTTATCAACAAGTCTTTAAAACGTTCCCAGCTCTCGAAAAACTTTTCATCCTCTTCCTGAGTGAATGAACTAATCTCCTTTCTGTACTCATTCACTTTAGACATTGGGAAAAACTTATTGTAAAACTTGCTTAACAGGTTTCCCAAGATGTAATAGATCCGAGCGTGTTCGAATCCAAGCATGCCCTGGCTCTTTCGTGAAGAGAGAATGGAAAAAGTCTAAGGAGAACCGACTCTTCAGAAAAGTTCTGAAACTTGAATGTGGCACATATGTCTTTAAATTTCTTGACATGGCCATAGGGGTTCTCATGATCAAGTCCATGGAAAGAAGGTAAGAGTTGGATGACATGCGGCTTTAAGTCGAAATGGGTGGCATTGGTGGGTGGTAACACTATACAAGAATGGGAACTAGTCGTAACAGGTGCGAACAGTTCCCTCAATGATGTAGTGAAATCCACGTGCCAAGCTCTGCCTTGCTCTCCGTTTCCCGCTCTCACATCCTCATTCTCGAATATGGGTTGCTCCGCATTCTCAGGTATGTTCTCTTGTTGGTCTCCCATCTCACCTCTGGTCTCACTCAAAACGGTTGCTCTCCGTGTTCTCCTAAGAGTTCTATCAATGTTGGGATCTAAGGGTATCAATTCTAAGTTCAGGGATCTCCGACCAAGCATACACAAAACAAAAGTTTATTTTTTTTTCTACAAAAACAAAAACAAAAATAATAAAAATAAGACAAACAAAATAAACTAACCAAGCAAAAATAAAGTACACACTAAAACAAAGAAAACTGAAAACAAATGAAATATGAAAGAAAAACAGGCACAAAAAAATTAATTAAAGAAAAATAACTCAACTAAAAGCTAAAAACAAAAAGGTGGTGCTTAGTTGCAGACTGCGGCTATGCGATCGATCGTCGAAGGATGCGTTCATGCGTCTGATTCGAAATTGTCGAACGCAAGTGCGTAGGATGGTCCCGAGTGCGTTCGATCGCACTAACTGCAATCAATCATGCTCGGCAAAGATTGAATTCCAGACTTCTGCTGCGAACACCAAAACACCAAAAAATAAACACTTTTTTTTTTTTTCTTTTTGTCAGATCAAAATAGGAACTAAAATAGAAAATAAATAAACAAACTTGCAAACAATATAAACAAGAAAATTAAATAACTAGTAGAAAAATAAAATCAACTCAAATAAAAAAAATCAATTTCAACAAAAACTATCAAAATCCCCGGCAACGGCGCCAAAATTTGATGTACAAAAATAAAAGTACTCGCAATAGCACGAGTCGTTTGCAGTAAAGTTTTGTGCAAGTGCGAGGTCGATCTACAGGGAATTTGTGTTTTTGCAATGAAATCGTTTCTCTATTGAAATAAATCATATTTTAACCTAGTTCCGCAATTGGTCGTGCAACAGTGATAAAAAATAAATTAAACGATAATTTAAACAACAATCAAAGTAAAACACTAAGGTTTCCGAATCCGCCTTGCAAAATCAAATAGCATACTCTCGCGATTTACACACACAATTGACAATCAAACTCATTTTAACAAAGTTCAAAAATCATAAACATGCATGTAAAATCATTCGATGAATCCATCCGTTAAAGAATTACAACGAGTATTTAATTGAGATCAAATCATCCACCGTATCCGTAGATCACGATGGATATTAGTCTCAATTTCAATCACTAGATATATCCCCAGACAGAACACAACGAATATTGAACAATGCATGAAATCACAAAAGATGCTCAATCACGTAAAGTAATAAAGCAAGAGAATTAATTTTGAACAAATAAAATATCACATTGTATGTATAAATTCACGAAAATACAACTGTTTATCATTGACGAGGCTTCATCTTCAACCTTAGTTGAAGGTTTAGCCTCTCATGACAACAACAGACAAGAAATTATCAATTGAAATCATTGAGAAATTAAACTTACAATCGAGAAACATTCACAAAGGCCTAGGCACGACAAAAGTCGTGTTTTTGTTCTCTACCGCGCCTCCCAATGTAGGGTTATATGAGAAAAGAAAGCTATAAATAATAAGAAAACTAGGGTTTCTCGCGTGCTGACAGATCAGTTCGAGTGCGCTCGATCGCACTGCGGTCGATCGCAACTAGTGCGATCGATCGCAGTGTTGGTCTTCAAGTTCCTTTCGGTGCGGCATTTAACGATGACGCTAGGGTTTCAACTGACGTGGCATGCGCTCGATCGTATCTCTTAGGCTAGATCGCATAGCCAGGGAAGCTCTTATCTCTTTTTGTGCTTATTTTCCACCCTTTAACCACATTCTTATGTCAGTGACCTGCAACACACTGAGACACCAAAAACTCACAAAAACATTATAAAACCACACAGCTAAGAGCTTAACAAATATAAGTTAAGGGGCTCAAATATGCAATATTTGGCACTCATTAAATACCCTCAAACTTACATTTTGCTAGTCCCTTAGCAAAACAAAATGAAGAACATAACAAAAACAAGAAACATGAGTCCACTGTTGTGGGAAAAACGGTTGCATTTAGCATATACAACAAGCCTTTTAAACCCTAAGAATTTCCTAGAGAACGAGTGAAGTCTCGTGAGGGTTTTCCATGAATGACACCCACAAACATTTTATTAACACTATGTTATTGACAGACAAAACCTTTCACTTAAACACATGGTTCATACATCATTAGTAAATTTAACAAGTCAAACATACAAACCACATCATCTAAGCATCCAAACACCATTCAACTCACGGCTAGAAAATTGAGACAACATATGCTTCAAGAAGTAAAAAGTGAACTAACGCAAGGTCATGCAGTTTCAATCATTCTCAAAGAAAATGTGTACCCAAAAATTCATAGGACTGCACTATGATGAAAACAACCAAGGCTTGAATTTTTTTTTTTTTTTTTTTT
>CM017324.1:3742218-3758835 GCA_006937295.1 Carpinus fangiana
GGTAATATATAATATATATATTATTTACATATAATTCTAATATATGTAATATATGTAATATTTAAATAACTTAATATATATAAATATTAAAACAGTATGTTAATTACATTATTAATATATATACATATATATATTTACATTATTATTTATATATAATATATGTATGTCTATATATGTTTAGATTAAACTTGGGATTTGAAAAAATTTAGTTTTTGAAAAGCTTTATATGTATGGATGTTTGAAATTAATTGACAAAATTGATATGCATATAATGTCTTAAGTTTAATTTTGATTATGTCGTTGGCCCTAACATGTAGATAAAAAAAAAAAATTAAAAAAAAAATTAAGTTGTCTATTTGCAGATTGATTTAAAGTATAAATATATTAATGAGTACAATATATGGTAGTTATGCATATAATGTCTTAATTAAAAATTTTAAAAAAAATTAATTAGTGTAAATTTGTTACTTGATCATAATGAACCTCATTTTTTAGGACTCCACATATAGTATGGAGTATTTTAATTAACAACTTAGGTTCATTATGGTGCTATTTGAATGCATCATGGTTGTTATTTAAACCATACTTACCATAATTTATTTAGGGTCCCCATATAATATTAACACTTTTAGGGTTTAAAGTTAGGGTTACTATTCACATTTTACGTTTGTTTTTAAATTATGAAAAATATATGAAATTAATTAGGCAACGTTTGTTACTAACATCATACTTAACTTTTAAGTTTATTTGGAGTCCACATATAATATGAGCAATTTTATGAAACAACGTTTATAAAAAACTAAACTAACCTTTGATAATTTGATGTACATAGTAACGATATGGACAAGAGTTGGATGAGAAAGTATAAATGTACTAGGGAATACAGAGACGGGTGTAGATCATTTGTGGACTTTGCAGTTAGGAATTGTAGATGCCCCGATGGAAAAATTCATTGTCCTTGTAAGGCGTGTCGAAAAAACCAATGCCACCTGCCGGCCGTCGTATGTGACCACTTGACCGGGGGTAAAGGAATAATGCCTATGTACACAAACTGGTATTACCACGGTGATCTACCTGTACAGTCGACTGCTTCATTCCCTAATCTGACTACAACGAGCACAGATGCAGGTAGAAGCACAGAACCAGGTGAAAATATGCATGAGATGTTGCGTGATATTTTCGGCATGCATGATGTCAGTGTAGACAATTGTGATCCTCATGTCGTAGGGCAGGGTGTTGAAGAAAATGTGATCGAAGAAGCCGCTACAGGTGACGTACTCATGTAACGCCCCCAAAATCAACCTCGGCTAATTCGGTGGTGTCACTGGCAATTCACCCAGCTAAGCCAACTTGTGACCAAATGGGTAATCGCCCTTATAAAAAGGTCAAAGTAAATGCAGGGAAAGGCGAATAAATCTAAGCTACAACAACCATCAAATCAAGAACATGGAGCAGCTACGAAAAAGGACGAACTTGTGTGATAAGTAAAGCACAACCAGACAAATAGTAGCGTCTCATGCCACTTTTACAGCAATAAGCTAGATCACCTAAAGAATAATAACCGCGTAAGTCTAATGACTTAGTAAGTAAACTCTACACTTAGTTATGACATGAGCCCAGTTTATGAAAGTAAACGTGCAATTTGAGTAATAACCAAAAGAGGGCATTACCTCCTCTAATACACCATTTAATGGGGTTTTTAGGGTTTTTAAAGCATCATGGTGTAAAACCGGCGATAACTACCTAAGTGTTTTAATGCAGAAAAGTTAATGTATTATGAATCATAACTCTCATACATGGTCTACCCGAGATATTATCCCTTCTCAGCAGGGTTGATGCTGTCTCGAGGGACCTATAATACAATGACAGTGCCCCAGCCATTGTACAACATACTGTACGTAACATTAGTGGCACGATCGGGTCCGACCCCGAGTGGCCCACACCAACTAATGACGTTCGCCCTGTAGTGACCGAACCATTGGGAATGGTTGCATCAAGGTCACGAAACCAATGGATCCACAGCCCTTATATAACACACACACTTGATTATAATATGCAGTTTATATAGTAAGCCCATGGCCATTACTACCACACATACCGGCGTACCATGTCTTATGATGCATCTTAGTAGTGTATTTAATAGCACAGTTACCAAGTATTTATAGAAAATAAACATGCTCATATCATATGCGTGGTCAGTCAACTAACATATCTCACGTTTTACGAAAAAGGGTGTAAGTGTTTACTTACTTTGCGCACTTGAGTGAATTCTTCGACCAAGCTAATTCCTGCTATAACGGATACAAGTCACCGTTATTCTATGCCTTATGAATCCTATAAATATGGCTAAGTCTAGGCATACACGTGTGAACTTAAGAACAGGTACTCTGCCCACTGACCGTACATCTGGCCTCGATGGCGTACGTCCGCTCAGTGTGTTAAGCACACCGTTTCAAGATTCGGACAGTGCATGTTTCTAATGGCTTTCAAAGGCCTCTAATCCTCTTTTAAGCTAGTAAAACAGGACATGCAACGCAAGAAATCATAGAACCATGATCTTTTGAAAAAACTCTTTGAAAACGTTGACATTTTAAAAGGATGCTCAATAAACATTGGAAATTCTCATTTAAGTAGAAACATGAGATAACGACACGATAATCACAGCAAGGAATAGAGCTTACCCCGAAGCTAAGCACGGACATAGTTTCCTTTCCTCGGAAACTCCTCGTCGAAGCTCTCTCTTATGGATTTTCTCACTCAAACACTAAGGAAGGATTCCGGCAGCCTAAGGGCATACCAGAGGAAGAAGAAGGAGTGAGAAATGAAAAGGAAGGGCGGGCTATTTATAGGGAAAGTTTGCCACTAACTCCTTGACAGAGCAGCGGACGTCCAGCAACCCTAGTGTACGTCCGATGGTCTTTGCACATTGGTCCAAAGGGTGTTTGGTACGTTCAGGTATTACCCAAAGGGTATTCCAAAAAGTAAAGTACGTTCGGTGTACTATCTGCAGAGTGTACGTCCAGTGGTCCCCCGTCGTATGTCCGCACTACAGACAACAGCATACGTCTGTCAGACCTAGCGTACGTCCGCCACCTAAGGATCAATATTTGGCTTCTATTTTCTAAAGGCTCCAAACATGTTTAGGTTAACTCTAAGGGTCTTAGGCCTTTGTCTAAGCGGCTTCATTAAAGGCTCAGGTTAAATACTCTAGTGGAAAGTATCTCTTAACTAAAAGGTTATTATTTTATCGGGGTATTACAACTCAAGTATCAGGAGTTGCTTAAAAAGGCTGAAAAACCACTTCACGCTTGGACCAAACACAGCAAACTGAGTGCTATTGTAAATCTATACAACTTGAAGTGTGTCGGTAGAGTTAGTAACACAACATTCTCCTCGTTCCTTGACTTCTTCAACGAGTTGTTGCCTGTGAATGGTGAAGCCTTGCCTGGGAGTACATACAAGGCTAAAAAGTTTCTAAAGGACATGGGACTAGGGTATGAGAAGATTTCAGCGTGTCGTAACAACTGTATGTTATTCTGGAAGGGCAATAAGGATTTAGATTCATGTACCATCTGTGGAGCGTCTAAGTGGAAGGATGAAATTTATTTGGATGAGGATGGCCAACGGTAAAGCAGTTGCGATGGTTTTCACTCATACCACGACTACAGAGGTTGTTCATGTCACAGCACACTACGCCCCATATGATGTGGCATGCTGATAGCCACACAAAAGACGGTGTACTGAGGCATCCGACAGACGATCAAGCATGGCAGTCGTTCGACAATTTGCATCCGGAATTTGCAGCGGATAACAGGAACGTAAGGCTTGGACTATGTTTGGATGGCTTTAATCCATTTGGGAACATGACCACATCCCACAGCACATGGCCTGTAATGATTGTACCATACAACTTTCCTCCTTGGATGTGCATGAAACAAACGTCCTTCATACTGTCCCTTATTATCTCGGGTCTAACCTCACTTGGAATGGATATAGATGTCTACTTGCAGCCTTTAATCAAGGAGTTACAGGAGCTATGAAATGTAAGGGTGCGCATGTTCGATGCGTCAACTAAAACAAATTTTGTGATGCGAGCCCAGTTGATGTGGACAATCAATGACTTCCCTGTATACGCAGATTTTTTCGGGTGGCCTAACAAGGGCGAGAAAGCATGTCCTTGCTGTATGTACTCAACAAGGTCTAAACGGTTAAAACACGGCGGGAAATGGTGTTATATGGGGCACAGGCAATACTTGCCCATGGATCATCTGTTTAGGCGGAACAAGAGAACATTTGACGGGAACCAGGAACTAGGATGTGCCCCCGATGTGCCAAGTGGAGATGAAATCCTGAGAGAGTTAGAAGGGATGCCATTTGGGGATGAGTGCGTAGGTAAGGCAAGGACCGATATGGAGAAATCACAAAAGAAGCGGAAGAAGAGGAATGTTTTGTGGAAGAAGAAAAGCATTTTCTTTAGGTTGCCATATTGGAAAGATAATTTACTGCGGCACAACCTCGATGTCATACACATAGAGAAAAATGTGATGGACAACATACTTCACACAATAATGGACACTAATGAGAAAACGAAAGACAACCTCAAAGCCTGCCTAGACTTGCAGGAAATGGGTTTGAGACCTACACTTCATCCGTGGACGGGCGAGGATGGTAGAACATATATCCTCCAAGCTTGCCACACGATGTCTAAAGATGATAAAATAGACTTTTTGAGAGTGCTAAAGAATGTAAGGGTGCCTGACGGATATGCCTCGAACATCTCTCAATGTGTGAAGTTGAAGGGTCGTACGATAACGGGTTTGAGGAGCCATGACAGTCATGTACTGATGAAGCAGCTTCTCTCAATCGCTGTCTGTGGATCACTGCCGCCTAATGCGGTTCAACCTCTTGTTGAGATGTCTGCATTCTTTACGGGCATATGTTCAACAACATTGACACAAGGACATATGGATCGACTAGAGACAGGCATTTGTGTCACATTGTGCAAGATGAAACAGATATTTCCCCCAAGTTTCTTTACTATCATGGTTCACTTGGTTGTGCATCTCTTCCGTGAATGCAGACTAGGAGGGCCGATACCATATAGGTGGATGTATTCGGGAGAGAGGTATAATTTGTTTACGTTCGTTGATTGTGTTCATTGTTTAATAATTATATTACAATGAGTAATTGCCCTTGTAAACCTTGGTTGATGATTATATGTAGGAGCCTTGGGGGGTTCAAATCTAATGTGCAAAATAAAGCGACACCCGAGGGCTGCATCGCGGAGGACTACATAGCAACTGAGTTGGTAACGTTTTGTGCGAGGTATCTAGATAAAGCCCCATCATTTCTCAATCAGCCTCTACGAAACCTAGATGGTCCGAAAGGGGTGGGAATGCGAGTGAGCCTCAATCGTATGACATTGACACAGAATCACTGATACATTATGTTTAACTCTGACGACTTCCTTCAACTACGGACGTAAGCCGTGTTACTAGAATATTTATGTACAATCACCTTTAGCCCTTATTTATGAATTCTTATTAATTTAATTTCGATTTGTAGTATGCACATGGATACGATTAGGCGATCATCCCATCGGGGGCGAATGAAGGACGAGTAGTTGCAAACCCAACATCATGAGCAGTTCTGCGATTGGTATCGTGAATATGTAAGACTAATGTGATATGTAACTATTACAGTACTAGTTGGAATATATTTACTGTAGGTCAATCACAACTAATTAACGAAACGAACTGCTTGTGGTCTCATTGTACATAATATACTCACAGGTCGATCGAGTGGACGATCAACGAAGGAATGAATTGGGTGGGAAGCAGGTAATGCATTATAGAGGCCCAAGGGAAATAGCTGTCAGATATAACAAATATGTGGTTAATGGCAAACTCTTTCGCACGCTTGCATTTGATGTTAGGAAAAGGTCGTAGAATAGCGGCATGTGAGTGCCAAAAATTGATGGCGTTACGTACTTTGGGAAGCTAATAGAAGTGATTGAGGTTGAGTACTACGATAAGACTAGGTACGTTCTGTTCAAGTGCAAATGGGCGGATAGTACGAGGGGCAAGGGGTACAAGGAGGATGAGTATTGCCTAATTTTTGTCAACTTCATTACTGATGAGCCATATGTGCTAACGTCACAAGTTGACCAAGTATTCTATGTCGAGGATGAGAGGGACCGAGATTGGGCTTGCGGTGTAAAGACTAAACCTAGAAACGTGTACGACGTTGGTCAGGGTGAAGGACCACATGATGTATGCTGATACGTACAAATTTAATTGTACTCGCCAATTGCATGAGTCGTTTGTAATACAGTGGATGTGCAAGTGCGAGGTCGAACCCACAGAGAATCGTGTTTCATTAAAAACCAATTTTAAATTGCCTAAACTAATCTTATCTTAACCTAGTTCCAATATCGAACACGTGGCGTGCGAAAAATAAAACTAATTTAAAAAGCAATAAAATAAAGAAATAAAAGCGACTACAGTCCCTAATCCACCTCACCATAAATTAATTAACAAATAAACATGCTTAGCTCATATTCAATAACGATTACCCTACTTGGCATATTCTATTTGCTAATTGCATTGTTCATATTTCCGTCTATCGATAAAACCATATGCATATCCTATTGTTGCTACAAATTCTTGTCGAACTAACCAACGCAAACACTGTTTAGTGGTCACAACGGATATTGGTCCGAAGACGAATCATCCGATGTATCTCCGGTTGCAGCGAAAGTCGATGTTTAACGAATTGCAAACAACAATTAACACACTTTTGTCAGTAAAATGCATTGAAACGAATAAACATAAATTGAAACAACAGAATAATACGAACTAAACATGAATAAATGTAAACAAATCTATAGTGAAGGGAATAAGAGACTAATTAAAAACAAAATAAAGCATTAAATAAATAAATGACGTTTTAGGAGGGTTACACAGTGGAAAATAGAGGGTTTTGGGCCCTAGAGGCGCCTCCCAAGCGTCTCCCAAACGTGAAGAAAATGAAAATACACAAAGTCCTATTTATAGACAAAATAAAACGTGCTGCCAGGTCAAGGGTGCGTTCGAACGCAGGGGGTGCATTCGAACGCAGTGCTGCATGCATTCGATTGTGGTGCTGTGCGTTCGGTCGCATGTGTGTTGTCGTGCTGCTTGCGTTCGAAAGTAGGCGCTGCATTCGAACGTAGTGCGTTCGAACGTACTATGTGAGGTTGAACGCACATAACTGCCCACAGCGCTAGGTTGAAGCGATGTACGATAGGGCCGGCTAGGGCGACACGGGAAACGCGGGCTGACTGGACCTGCGTTCGAACGTGGTCCCTACGTTCGACCGCAGTTGCGTTCGAATGCACCAAGTGCGATCGAACGCACTTCCAGGGGCTTGACTCCTTCTTTGCTCCATTTCTCCCCTTTGAGCCACCTTTTGCACCAAAAACCTACAACACACTAAAACACTAAAACAAGATAAAACATTAGATATTAACAACACTAAGAGCCTAACGAATGTAAATTAAGGGGTTCAAATAAGCACTTTTAGGCACTCATCATATGCGAAAGCCACCACGAGTGTGAGCCACTAATTATGACTAGCACTGATTATCATAACCCTGAAGATGATGTCGACTACGTCCGAGTAGACTTAGATCCGATCGAAGCATATGTAATCTAAAAAATATCAACTATATATTAATTGTGCATATTAATTATATGGTTCTGTATTATTATTCATTTATATGTTGATTAGTATTTATAGTGGTGCATATTTCATCATTTGATGATCATATTAATTGATTTTCTAACTGATTTACTTTACAGGTCGACATGAGTTCTCTGGGGAAGAGAGCACGGGGGTCACATTCAGTGCAGCCGTCTCGCGCGCGTGGGTCCAGACCGTTTCTAGTGGACACACAGGATATCGTTAGTGGTGCGAATCTTGGGTATAGACCAGTGATTGAAGATGACCATAATGCAGTCCCCAATCCATATAGCCGGGAAGGCATGGCACAGCAGATGGGTCATATGGATAACACTCTCGTGTACGAGGACGCCGATATGGAGCGGCTCTACTCCCAGCCTGAGGCCGATGTGGGTGATAGAGAGACACAGGGTGTTAAGGACCCACATAGTGGGACTACTGGTACCACGTAGGGCGAGCAGTCCGAGGATCCTGCTACACGAGTGTTACGTGATAAGGAGATTCGGACAATAAGTAAGTAAATATGCTATGAATATCAATATATATTTATGTAGATAATCAACAATTTTGTAGTTAGTATTGAATACGAATTAAGTAATTGAAATAATTCTTACTTTTGTAGATATAGAACAAGATGGGAGCACGACCTTTCACATACTGAATCTGAAAGGGTCGCACACTTTGTTGGATATCCCCATCGGCCAAAGGGTCATTGCCGAATATAATAATTCCTGGCATGTATGCCCTGAAATTAAGGATGATGACCGGTAGCATCGTAAAGAGCGGAAATTTTGTTAAATTGCGGGACGATTGGGGGGCAGGTACCACTGCATAAGAATGAGGATATATGAGACACTGTGATGGTATGACTAAACTGCATGCTATATATATGATAGCATGTTTATTTCATTATGTCAAACATGCAATTTGTTAATTGTTTTAAATGCTCATTTGTTTACATTTGCAGGAATACTTTTACATCTCGCCTGAGATGAATATGGCGGCCATTAAGAAAGACGCCTTTCGTGACATGGGGCACAAGTTCCGGGATTAGAGGCACTTACTGAAGAAACCACTGAAGATTACAGACGATGATACTCCTGAGACGATGAGGGCGAGAATGGCCCCAGATTTTGTCGGCCGCTACGACCCTTTGGACATTGACGCATTGTTGGATAAATGGTGTTCAAAGAAGAATAAGGTAGGTCACGATTGAGTTATATTATTAATTTATGTTATATCTCACACGATTTCTATTTTAATAATATAGGAATATGCGAAGCATATGAATGATTTGCAGGCATTGAACGAAGCGCCCCATTGCTCTGGTGGAAAGAGCTATGCAAGGATAACACATGAAGACGTATAAATTTTATAGCATAATTTATTTGTCCTAGTATTTTTTTTTTTAATAAATATATTCAAATTGTATGTTTATATATATATGCTTATTTTTTTACTACAAACCTTGGCTGCCGGCATTCCTCCTACAAGAGCTCAGAATTACGTTAAACCCCACAAGAAATTGGATAAGACATATCCAAATGATGTGGTTAGGGAGAGATGCGTATGCTACTAACCCAACTCTTTAGCATTGAATAATTATTTATGATTTAACTACTTACATGACGCACTAACTTATACTGTAACGTACAGGAGAGGATGTTAGAATTGATGCCAAATGACCCGGCAGCAGTATCGAGTGTGATTGAAGGCACCGTAAGGTGGTGCCCAGGTGATGCATATTCCCAGGCACTCGAAAATAAACCAAAGTATGCTGACAGGGTCAGACAAGTGGGACCTGGCATTCTACCAGTACGGGGCAACACACAGACATACTATACACCGTCCCAATCCCGGACACAGAACACCGGTGACTCATCACATATGGCGGAGAGGATAAGAGAGCTAGAAGCGGAGAGGGACCAACATCGAGCAAAGATTGAAGAATTGGAAAATCAGATGGTAATAAAGGAATCTGAGAATGCAGCTCGCTTTCGGGATAATGAAGCCCGCTTTCGGAGACTCGAGGGATTGTTTTTACATGGGAGTTTCTCTTCATCCTTCCCCGAAGTGGCCCAACGTGGGGGTCACCCAAAAGGAGGCAAACATGCTATTTGTGTTGTTTTTGTTTTTCCTTCTGTTAACACGACTATAGTCCGACTCAATCACTTTGAGGATAATGCTTAACGGTTTATTGCAGGTACTGTAAATTAGACGCTTGTGATGATGCCGTTGAGTTGGATTGTGCAAATGGTCGGGTAGCCTAGCTTATGTATTTATTTCTTTCCATGTATTCTGTATGTATGCATTCCTAGCTTGTATATATATATATACATTATAGCATGTATATTTGTTGCATATATGGTTTGTTGAAACTGGTTTGTTGATGTTGGACATATGTAGCAGATGACAAATGTTAGTGTTAGTCGTATTTGATGGAAATATATAATTTGTTTTTTATTATGTTTACTCAAGTATCTGTAGCTTGAAAGAACGTTGTATGTATATACGTGTATGCTTGTATCTATTAATTTACTCCTAGGCTATGCTCATGCTCAAGACATAATTATCGATCATGCACTCTTCTTGAATTAATGGTTATTCTTGATCGATTGTATGCAGCTGATACTCTCATATGCATTTTTCCCTTTCTACCAATTATTGGATAAGTATATTCACATATGTTACAAAGTTCGCTTAAGAACGATTTTTAATGGATTCTAAGCAATCTTATTGGTCTATTCAAGGGATTTTTGTTTTCGATCTGTTAGAGAAGCAATTGAATTTTTTTTTTTTTAACTTGTTGAACCTTTTATATTGAATTGTTGTGTACTACGTTTTTGTCTCTCTGCATTTTTGAACGAGATTAAGTTACTTAACAAAAAAACAAGGGGAAATTACATTTTACCCCCTGAAGTATCCACCGATTTTCACTTTCACCTCCAAAGTTTAAAATGTGACACTTTACCCCCCCAAACTTTCAAATTGTGGCAATTTAACCCATTTGGCCTATTTATTCCCAAAATGCCCGCATCACTTTTTTTTTTAAAAAAAAAATCCAAAAATAAAAAATAAAAAAAAATGCTGGGGTGGCCAGCCACCCTGTTTGGCCTGGGGTGGCCAGTCACAATCTATGGGGTGGTTTAGCCACCCTAGCATATTTTTTTGATTTTTTTCTTTTTTTTTGGATTTTTTTTTTTAAAAAATGGGGGCATTTTGGGAATAAATAGGCTAAATGGGTTAAATTGTCACAATTTGAAAGTTTGGGGGGTTAAAGTGTCACATTTTAAACTTTGGAGGCAAAAGTGAAAAATGGGTGGATACTTCAAGGGGTAAAATGTAATTTCCCCAAAAAACAAGGTCGGCCCAAGTGCACATTCATCTTGCTCTCTTTGTGTTTCCTCTTTCCTATCATTCCTTCTGTTGACACAAAACTTACAATATCAATGATTTCAGGAAGCTCAATGTGTAATACTGCTTAACGGAACTCCTGCTCTATCCCAACCAATTGAGCTATTCAAGCAGGTACTTTTACATGACACTTAACAAGTTATTTGTCATTATCAAATACAGTTGGAGGTTATATTCAAATCATTTTGTACAAATTGTGTTACATTTTACAGCTAGAAGCATTATATCCAGATGTATATAAGAATGTTCATGAATATGGTAGCCAATATTGCAAGGGTGTAAGTGACAAGTCTCTTTGAATTAAAAACATACGTGCTTTAGTTATTCTAATGTTATATAGGTCATGAACGATAACGCTTCTTCTCACTAATCTTTTAGGGAATTTTTGGAGTATATCAAGGTGCAAGTAACTGGCCATGACGAATCACACAATTTTCATGAAAGGAACTTTGATGAGTAGTAGGCTTAAAAAAGACGTTCTTTATGAGCTTCCTATGAAGTGCAGTCAACAGGTAGTTTTTCCTTGTCTTTTACCAACCGTCTAGCCTGTGGCTAGCCTTTTTACATATGATGAATAATACGTTTTATAATGTCTGGTTGGTTTTCTAGCTTATGATAGCTCTTTCCCCTTGTAATATTGAGCTTTTGTATTTGCTTTGATTTGGTGGGGCTATTTTTGGCATTTAGGAATCAAACATTGCTTGGATTGTGTTTTTTGAATGATTTTGCTAGTTATATATATATACACTCTACTTGTCTCGTGTGGTGTGTCTATTTTTGTGGGTGCGTATTTGATTACACACATGCACACCTTTATGTGCATTTGCCCGAGATCATATATGTATTGGTTGGACGTTGGATTTTGTTTACCTTTGCGGTCTCTGTTATAAGTGTTAGAATTCATTGATGTTCATGAGCAAGTATGCAGTTTCTTTAAATAAAGAATGTAATATATTTGATGTATGTATTGGTTGGACGTTGGAAAATGTTTACCTTTGCGGTCCTCTCTTATAGGTGCTACAATTTCTTGATTTTCATGAGCAAGTATGCAGTTACTTTCACTAAAGAATGTAATATATTCTCTGTATTTTAGGGATGGATTTACAATTTCAATGGGAGGAGCTTGAAGCTTTTGTGATGCAACCTGATGGTTTAGTGTTCAGTTGGCGTGAGCCGTTCTTGTGAGTCGTTATTATGAAACATATGCTTGATGTACTAGAGAATTGCAACTGCCAGATAGTATACACAAAATATATGCTTGATGTATTTGGCCATTCTTTTTCTGTCTCCAACTTTCTCAATGATAACGCTGCTTGTTGATTTTATCTTAAATGAATAGCTTGTGCATTTTGTAGACATGGAAAGTATTAGATAGCTCTACTTTCTTGTTGTTCCAAAGCAATCATGAGATTTTCAAAATATTTATATTTCTTTTACCGATTAAAATTGAAGACATCTTAAGAAATGGATTTGTTTGAATTACAATGTTTGGATGTGGTATGTTTTTACAATTGTATGTTGTAATTGTTCAAAATAAATAATAAAATTGAAAATGAGATTGCGGGGCGTAACACTTGATACTGGGATGAGAAGCAGAGAAGAGGAGAAGTGAAAACCAAAAAAAAAAAAAAAAAAACAAAAAAAAAATAATAATAACATTTCTAACGTGGCACTGTTCACCACGTCATAAATGTTTTTGACGTGTGAATTTTCACACGTCAAAAACATTTCTGGAAAAAAAAAAAAAAAAAAAAAAAAAAAATACAAAAAAACTTTTTCTGATGTAGCACTGTTCACCACATCAGAAATGTTTTTGACATGTGAATTTTCACACATCAAAAAAGTTTCTATAAAAAATAAAAAATTTAAAAAAAAAACAACTTTTCTAATGTGGCACTGTTCACCACGTCAGAAATGTTTTTGACGTGTAAATTTTCACAAGTCAGAAAAGTTTCTATAAAAAAAAAAACTTTTCTAACGTGGCACTGTTCACCACGTCAGAAATGTTTTTGACATGTGAATTTTTATACGTCAGAAAAGTTTCTAAAAAAAAAAAAAAAACAACTTGTCTGACGCTCCAAAAGTGACACGTCAAAAAATTCTGACGTGTCACTGTTTACCACATCAGAATTTTGACTTTTCTGATAGGTAATTATTTGAGGTCTGAAAAACGTCAAAAAAAGGCATGTCAGAAACGTTTTTGACGTGCCAATAGGCCTAAAACATCAGAAAAGTTGCCTAAAAGAAGTATGTGATTTTTGTAGTGCCCGTGCAGACCTCTCTTGCTCTCCCTCTCTTTCTTTCTTTTTTTTTTTTTTTCTTCCGTTGCCGGCAATTG
Organism: Carpinus fangiana; assembly: GCA_006937295.1. Lineage (NCBI taxonomy): Eukaryota > Viridiplantae > Streptophyta > Magnoliopsida > Fagales > Betulaceae > Carpinus > Carpinus fangiana. The sequence goes on from CM017324.1 coordinate 3,755,693, forward strand.
GAGATTAAATTATCCCTTCCGGCAAAGAGCAAAAGACGAATCCAAATCCAAATCCTCTGATTCCGTGGAGGCAACCAGTAGAGCCAGTTTGCGGTTCCCCTTGAAGCAAGTCGTCATAGCTGGCTCACTCGCTCTATTCGGCAACACAATCGCTCAACTCACAGAGCGTTGGAGAATAGCAAAAGCTTTGAAACATGAACAGTCTCTCTCTGATCCTGATGGCTTCTCTAAGGTCAGACAAGCACTGACATTTTCTTTTTTCTCTTTTTAGTATTTTTTTTATGCTGTGTTTGGTTGCTGGGAAAATGTGGGGAAGGTAAAGTTTGAATATTGTGTATTCATGATTTCTACCGACAACCAAAGGCACCACAACTGAGTCTGGCCATCAAAAGAAGTAAGTTTTTTTTTTTTTTTCTCATTTCTTTGCATTTTTTATTTTGATTCCATCTAGTAGAATATTTTTGATTTTGGACTTTCTATTTGGCTATTGTTTCCTCCGTTGGGATTTTGGATTTGTGGTTGTATGACATATTTGTTTGTGTAGTTGATGAAAGTTTAAGTAAACTGTTTTTGGTTTTGGTTTCTTGACCAAAAACAGCAAGGCACTTATGTATTTATATAGCCAATAGGCTCAATGAATTTTTACAAGAGAGAAAAACAAAGAACAACTTTTACAGAGATTAAGAATACAGCCTGCTCCAAGACAGCTGAGAGAGAGAAGACAAGTAGCCAGAAAATAGGGAGCAAGTAGCCTAACATACAGCCTTCAACCAGCTTTGAGAGAGCTGTTGTGTGGGCTGCTGGGGCTGCTGGTTGCAGGGGAAAGACAACTACTTGGGCTGCTGATTGCAGGGGAAGTACAATGACTTTCTTCTGGTTGTGAGTGAACTAGAATGTCTTCTTTTGGTTGTGAATGAACCGGTTGGTTGGCTTGTAGTGCACTACACACAGCCTGCTGCTCTATGTGCAGCTCATGTGTGGCTTTTCCCGTAACACCCCCCCCCCCCCGCAAACTCATGGGAAGAACAACCATGAGTTTGTCTCGGAGGTAGCAGAATCTGGCAGTAGTGTGCCCTTTGGTGAAGATGTCAGCCACTTGGTCAAGTGTGGACAAATGTTTGAGTTCAATGTTTCGATTGTTCACCTTTTCTCTAACAAAATGAATGTCAACCTCAATGTGCTTTGTCCGTGCATGATGAACTTGGTTGGAGGCAAGAGCTAGGGCTCCTGAATTATCACACCTGAGGACAGGAGGTGAGGGAAGGAAAACTTGGAGTTCCTTGAGAGCATTCGGAGCCAAAACATTTCAGCTATAGCTAAAGACAAAGCTATATATTCTGCTTCCATACTTGATATGGAGACTATGTGCTGTTTCTTGGCAGACCAAGATATCAAATTGGAGCCAAGATAAATGCCAAAACCAGTGGTGGATCGTCTATCATCATGGTTGCTTGCCAAATATGAATCACAATAGGTGGTGATGGCAAGAAGGCCTTTGTGATATTGGAGTCCATAGTCAATAGAACCCTTGAGATATCTAAGGACCCTCTTGGCTGCTATGAGATGAGTGGAGGCGGGAGTATGCATGTGCTGGCAAAGCTGGTTCACTGAATATGCAATGTCTAGCCTTGTGAGGGTAACATATTGGAGTGCTCCCACAATGTGTCTATAGGCAGTAGGATTGTGTAGAGGTTCTCCATCAAATCTGGACATTTTTTAACCAGTGAGGCATGGAGCTAGATATGGTTTGGATTCAGTCATTTGGGTGCGATCCAAGAGATCAAGAATATATTTGGACTGCCTAAGATGAAAACCTACAGAATCTCTGATGGCTTGGATGTCGAGAAAGTATGTTAGAGAGCCAAGATCCTTAAGGGCAAAATCAAGTTGCAGCTTGTTCACTATGCATTGAATGGTAGGTTGATGATTTCCAGTGAGGATAATGCCATCAACATAGACCAGAAGAAAAATATAAGCTTTGGCAGTGTGATAGGTGAAGAGAGAGGGATCCAATTGAGAACCAGAGAAGCCAATATCCAGTAGTGCTTGGGATAGCCGTGTAAACCAGGCTCTTGGAGCTTGTTTAAGTCCATAGAGGGACTTATGCAGCCTGTAGACATGATCAGGATAAGCAGGGTGAACAAACCCTTGAGGTTGTTCCATGTAGACTTCCTCATCTAGGATGCCATGAAGGAAGGCATTAGAGACATCCATTTGTTTGATATCCCAGTCAAATTGGATAGCTAAAGCTAGAACCAATCGAATTGTAGCAGGCTTGATGACAGGACTAAAGGTGTCATAGTAATCCATACCACTTTGTTGATCAAATCCTTTGGCAACGAGCCTTGCCTTGAATCTGTCCACACTCCCATCTGCTTTTTGTTTTATTTTGTACACCCATTTGTTTCTCACTACATTGTGGTGGAGGGGTCTAGGGCATAAGGACCAAGTTTAGTTTGGCAGAAGAGCATTGTACTCAGTTGCCATTGCATTCATCCACTCAGGTTTGGTAGCAGCTTGTTTGAATGTTAAAGGTGTTGGTGGGATGAAGATAGCTAGTGAGGTTAAGATGGGATGTTTGGTGATATAAAAGAGTTTGAAACCAGGGAACTCCTTTGGTTTCAAGTGGTCGGTTTGTGATCTGGTAATGATACGATTAGAAGGTGCTGCATGCAGGGGAGGACTTGGTGTGTCTGATTGTGAAGAGGTGTGAGTAAATGATGCAGGTGAGGGTGAACATGATGTATTTGGTTGGTCATTGGTTGGTGAGAGATCAAGCTGATTTGGATTGGTTGTTTCAGCAGCTGTGAGTGATGTGGATAGTGAAGGGATTGAGTGTGATAAAGCAGGAGGTGAGTGAGTGGTTGAAGTGAAATGCTCAATAGGAACATGAGAAGGGATCATGACTAAGGAGTTACCTAGAGTTGCTGTGATCTGGCAGGAGCCTTGTGAGAATGGAGTACCCTTAGCTGGAAAGATAGTTTCACCAAAAACTACATGCCTGGAAATGTAAATTTTGTGAGTTTGAGGTTTAAGACAGCGATAGCCTTTTGATTGGCAACATAACCAAGTAAGATGTAGGGTTTGCTTCTGAATGATAATTTGTGATTAGTGATGAGTGCCTAAAAGTGCTTATTTGAACC
>CM017324.1:3761903-3783165 GCA_006937295.1 Carpinus fangiana
AAAAAAAAATAAAAAAAAAACTTCAAATTAACAAAAATAAAAATAAAAATAATAATAAAGGATATTCCCATTGTAGTCCAAGTAATTCTCCTTGCATGTGTATAAGTCTTAAGTAGTGGTTCTCTCTCCAAGCGTATTGAAGGAATTATTTCAAAACCCTTAAGTGAAATTAATTGAGAAAATCGTCCATGTGTTTTTCATCATCACATAATCACATAACTATTTACCAGGTTGTCCTAAGGGGTAGCTTAATTTGCTGGGAACTACGTTTCATGAAGCGAACGTCACTAATTCGAATTCTCCTTCCTCTTGTACGAACACGTAAAAAAATTATTAATATATATATTAGGTCATGTGATTATTTGTCAATGATTAATTATGTCAAGTGACTGTTAAATGGGTTTTATAATTAAAACAAGTTGGTCTAATCAACAGCATAGCTACTACGCATTTTGATCTATTATAAGCTTTTTGGAAGAAACAGCTAGAACAACACACATGAACAAAATATATCTCCCTACACTAGGAGCATGTTTGTGATTGTATTTGAGAAATAAAGTTTTTTAGTAAAAAATCGCATTGAAAGAAACGGCTAGAACAACACACATGAACAAAATATATCTCCCTACACTAAGAGCATGCTTGAGATTGCATTTGAGAAATAAATCTTTTAAATCAAAAACCACATTTTGGCAAAAGTTTAAACCAAAAGTGATTTTTTGACAATTTTTAGGTTTTTTGGACACTTAAAATGGCTTCTTCTTTTTTTTTATCAAACGAATATTTTTTTCTTCAAACAACTTTTTGAGTGTTAAATGCACTTTTAGGCTCCTCAAACACACTCTTATACAGGCCCTAAGCCTTGGGAACCCTAAGCATGCACACTCCTTAGACCAACGGGTCGACGGTAAATAAGTCTTGTGTACGAGCCTTGGTCCTCATGGACAGGCAATCGCTGCACCGACGGATCTCCCTACACCAATGAATCTCTCTGCAAACATCCATCCTAGCATACATAAATACGTCCATGGATATATCCATACACCAACGGATCTCCAAGCATAAGCCATGTACTTGGAGGCATTACAATAAGCCCTTTCCGAGCAGGCGACCAACAATACACCTTGTGGCGTAAGCCTTGTTGTAAAACCCTAAATAATTGAACTCATTAGAGTTTCTAAATACTTTTAAATGTTATACGTGTGAAAATTATCTTTAAAATCTAGACACAATTTCAATTATGTTCATATGTTTCACACAAAGTGTTAAAAAACCTTGATTATTCTAGAATTTTCTGAGAGCTGATCATTTAATGGAAACTCTAAAGGCGAACGTTTGACTCAAGGAGCGAACATTCGACACCCAATTACATGCGATTTAAATTAGATATTTTTACCGCGTTGCTCATGCTTGGGATAACCATATATATAACCACCCTATCATCCAGAACCTTCATTTTGGTCATCCCTTACTTTCGGAAGTCCTAGACTAAGAGAGAGAAAGGACAGAATGAGTGAAAGAAGACCTATGCTCTGTGCTCGAAGGCATTACAATAAGCCCTTCTTGTGTAGGCTGCTGATAGCGAATCTCCCTGCACCAACGAAATGGATCTCCCTACACCAAGAGTACGAACGTCTACTTTCCTTAACAACTATTGAAAGCACACTACCTTGGAACTCCAATCTCATATAAAGGGTTTTTCAAAACTTGGTGGTTGTGAGATGAATTACTTATAACTTATTTCATGAATATTGCTTCTTGTTTTAGAAGACCGACTTTTCAAGAAAAAATCTATTGGCCCACAAGACAAGTTTTTAGTTTTCCATAGTTTGATCAGCACACTAATCAATCAAAGGAATCAAGGGACTACTAGAGGGATTAGATATTACATACTAACAAACCTCTAAGGCTCGATTACTAAGAAAGCCCTATGAGGCCTAAAAGACTTAGATACCAGCCTAGTGGAAGGCCCAAGCACTCACTAAGGCTACCACGCTGCGAGAGGCACTCCCATATATATCCACCACCTATAGACCTAGGAGACTACCTTACTCCTTTTTTTAATTTTTATTGGCTTTACTTTCTCTCAACTAGGGTTTATTATTGACTTGGGTTCGATCACCGAACTGGCAGGACTTTTGACGACTCTTCCATGTTTTATAGGTGGAGTTACTTCTTGGAAGGTGGCACGAGACCATTAATTACTGCCTTGTTGTTTTTTGTATCAATAGTGTACAAGTAATGGCACAAGAGAATTCTCTATAATTTTTCAAAACAAGTCTAGAAATATACTAATGTACCCCTTCTTCGGGTTAGGACTAAAGGTTGTTTGACATTTGGGCTATTTTCAACGGCCCTAACTTTGTATTTAGTTTTTCCATACAACTCATTATTCTTCATTGAGTTCATGAAAATTATGTAAAATAGAAAGCAACTGAAAATGCGAGAGACAGAGAGAGTCAACGACTTAAACTACGTACAAATGGAATGGACGAACATGATCCAACCGGCTTATTACAAGAAATAAAGGAACCTTAAGCATACTTGTATGGATGAACAAATAGGGTCGACTTATAGGAATCACAAATTTATTATATCTTAAATAAAGAGAATAAAATCATATTTTGCACGTGAGCTGAATGACATCATGTCCTTAATTTATTCTATATTATATATGCCCACTTGTCTCAAGTAGGTTGCTTTGATTGCCATTGCACCATTGTAATAAATAACCCCTGATGATGGCATCTGATTACTTCAGCACCCATTATTCTTTTTATGGCTTTATTAGCTGCACAAGAAACAAAACAAAGAAAATATACAAATTATAAGAATAAGATGATGATGGGGCTTGGAAAGTAAAAGAAATAAAAGTAAGAAGGGAAAAGACATACTAGGTAAAATGCTTCCATACAACATATACCTACACAACCTAGTAAGGAGGTGGAGGTGAACAAGACGGTGCAGGTGGTGATAGAGATGGTGGTGGTGGTGGTGGTGGTGGGGGAGGCCTGTTGTGTGGAGGAGGAGGTGAACGAGATGGTGTGGGTGGTGACGAAGATGGTGGTGGTGGTGGTGGGGGAGGCCTATTGTGAGGAGGGGGAGGAGGTGGGTTCTTTGGAGGAGGAGGTGAAGGAGACGGTGGGGGTGGTGACGGAGATGGTGGTGGTGGTGGTGGGGGAGGCCTATTGTGAGGAGGGGGAGGAGGTGGGTTCTTTGGAGGAGGAGGTGAAGGAGATGGTGGGGGTGGTGACGGAGATGGTGGTGGTGGTGGTGGGGGAGGCCTATTGTGTGGAGGGGGAGGAGGAGGTGAAGGAGACAGTGGGAGTGGTGACGGAGATGGTGGCGGAGGAGACCGCCTAGGTAGTGGGAATGGGAATGGTAATGGCGGTCGGGAAAAACGTGGTGGAGGAGGTGGATTTTTTGGAGGAGGAGGTGAAGAAGACGGTAGGGGTGGTGACGGAGATGGCGGTGGGGGTGGGATTAATATTGGAGGCCGTGGAACTGGCGGGAGTACTGTTGTCTTCTCGTCAGCTGCTACATTGGTAGCCAATAAGAACAATGCCAATGCATAGACGAGGTACCATTTCAAAGCAACATTGTAAACCCCAACAGTTAGGCCACTTGTAATATTCCTTGAATACTTCTGGAAAAACACTCAGAGAGGTCACAATTTATATACCCATTCGTTCAAGGAGTAAAGTGCATGGAACCTCTCACTAACCTATAAACTAACTTTGAGGGGTACGTTGTACTGGGCTTCCCATCGATAGAGTAGCCCTTAAATGAATTATCTAGCTTTAATAGTCTACATGGACAATGCAAGCAATATTACTAGCTTATATATATATCTATAATACCCTCCCTCACATGCAAGCTAATATTTTTTTCGATTCTTGTCACGGGGTAATTAGTATGGACCTTATTTGTCCTGTGGTATGCTCTGATATCATGAAGAAATTTGAGATCGTAACTCATCTCATAAAATTGGTTTAGTAAGAGAGAGTTGTCCATTCTTTATAAACATGTCCAAGGTCTTTTCCACAGACAATATGGGATTATTTCTCAACATATATATCATCATCAAATCTTCACTAAAGGAATTGAAGATTTTTTTTTTTTTTTGGGGGGGAGTAAAATGCATGTAAAATCTAGTTTGATTTTCAGATTATTTATACTCATTTCTATGTTTTGACCCAATGATATTTTAGTTAAAATACTTAAATGTTGAACGTACATTTTGACCAGAAACGTGCGCTATCAGCTATGAGAAGAAGAGCTACGTACGCAGGGATACAGTAACCCATGCACAGCACCGAGACTAGTCTGGCATTAGATTAGACAATATTGCAAATATTAAGTACGCAAGTATGTGTTTGACATTTCAATTTTATAATGAAAAAAATGTAATTTTAAATTAAATTGTAAAAAGTTGATTATTTCATATTGCATTTTTAAAAAAAAAATACAATTTGTAAACATAGAAAATCTACGTTTTAAATCACAAATATATAAATAGGTGCTTTTCTGAAAATGCACAGTTTTAAAAGGCTAAATTATGATTTTGAAAGCCAAATTTCGTTTTCAAATTGTACATTTTAAAATCTTTATTTTTAAATAATACTTTTTAAAATCGCAAATCCAAACGAATATGAATATTAGGGGATCAATTGTCAATAATTAGGGAAAACTTCACTTACCACTCCTGATATTTTATTACATTTGCAATCGTACGTACCTTTAAACTTTAAAAAGTATCTATTTAGTGTATTTATTTTTCAACTTCACCCTTCTGTTAAGATATGCACTACATTGACACTTTTTAAAGTTTAAGAATATAATTGCAAAAGTGATGCATCAGGGATGATAACTGAAGTTTTTTCCGATAATTATCTTAAAAGTTTTAGCTTATTCATAAAATAAAAAAACAAAAACAAAAAATACTGAGTAATACTTTTGGAGTTTAAAAGTATGTTTTAGGTTTAATAAGCTTAGACAACTTTAGATGATACGTCCATAAAAACACAAAACTATAAATCTGGTGCATAATATATGTAGTTTCCATACTATATAATTGGACTGTCATATACGATAACAATATCTATGACGTCCCCAAAAGGTAACTCAATTAGCTGGAACTACGTTTAATGAAGCGGAGGTCATTAGTTCAAATCTCCTTCCCCCTCTTGTGCATGTGGACATGTCAGAAAAAAAAAAAATATGTTCGTGGACAATGTAAAGTTGACGTGTGTAAGCTTCTGAGATCAGTGTTGGCGACTAAATGATTTTTTTTTTTTTTTTAAAAAAAAAAAGAAGAATTAGAAGCCTGGAGAAACTTTTGAATTGGTTAATTTATATATGGAGTCAAGAATGCTTTGGTTTTTTTTTATGAATATAAAAACTATTTATATGTTTTTCATTAAATAAGAGTCCTTGGAAATTAAACCATTTGATTAAAATATTTTATAATTAAATTAGTCCACTCATTAATTAAGCCTTGTTTCTGTTTCTATGAGTTACGTACTCGGCAAACTCATAAGCATTAATCTATAATTAATGTATTAATAGACACGAAGAGAGAGAGAGAGAGAGAGAGAGAGAGTCAACGACTTAATTAATTAACCACAAATGGATTAATGGACAGAAATGGTCCAATTAAAGAAATTAAAGAAAATAAACCTTTAGGCTTTAGCATATGTACATCCACGAATGAACAGATATGGTCCAATTAACAAATAAAAAACTTATAAATCAACTCAAGAAAATAAATCTTCTTTTGCGAAAGCAATGCATTGCAATATCCTTAATCCCTTCTTTCTGTCATGCCCGTCTGTCTCAACGGATTGTTTTGATTGACATTGAACGGTGCAATATATTAAACATACCCAGATGGCAGTATCTGATCTTTCACCATCGTTTATTCTTTTCATCAACACATAAACTGAAAAATAAAATAGTACAAATCATGATATATAACAAAATAATGCATGGTGGTATATTAAAGCAAAGATAAATAAAAAACGACAAGGTATAAATATTAAAGAAAATGCTTCCATGTAATATACTCACGTAATTTGAATGAAATATAGATTGGTTTAGTAAACAACAGGAGGAGGTGGCGACTTGTAGTAGTAGGGAACTGGTGGTAATGGGGATGGTGGAGGAGGAGATGGAGACGGTGGAGGAGGTGACTTGTAGATGTAGAGAAGAGGTGCCAATGGAGATGGGGGTGGTGGTGACTTGTAAATATAAGGAGGAGGAGGTGATGGAGATGGAGGAGGAGGTGAATTATAGATGTAGGGAGGAGGTGGCGATGGAGATGGCGGAGGTGGTGACTTGTAAACATAGGGAGGAGGTGGTGATGGAGACAAGGGAGGTGGCGCCTTATACATATATGGAGGAGGAGGTGATGGAGATGGAGGAGGAGGTGACTTATACACATAGGGAGGAGGTGGTGATGGAGACGAGGGAGGTGGTGAGTTGTAAACATATGGAGGAGGAGGTGACTTGTAGACATATGGAGGAGGTGGTGATGGAGACGGGGGAGGTGGTGAGTGGTAAACATATGGAGGAGGGGGTGATGGAGATGGAGGAGGTGGTGACTTGTATGCATAGGGAGGAGGTGGTGATGGAGATGGTGCAGGTGGTGACTTGTAAACATAAGGAGGAGGAGGTGATGGAGATGGGGGAGGTGGTGAGTTGTAAACATAAGGAGGAGGAGGTGATGGTGATGGAGGGGGAGGTGATTTATAGATATATGGAGGAGGAGGAGGTGAGGGAGATGGTGGCGGTGGTGACTTGTAAACATACGGAGGAGGAGGTGAGGGAGATGGTGGTGGTGGTGAGTTGTAAACATAAGGAGGAGGTGGAGATGGAGATGGGGGAGGTGGTGAGTTGTAAACATATGGAGGAGGAGGTGATGGAGATGGTGGTGGTGGTGAGTTATACACATATGGAGGAGGAGGCGAGGAAGATGGTGGCGGTGGTGAATTGTAGACATATGGAGGAGGGGAGGGAGATGGCGGCGGTGGTGACTTGTAGACATACGGAGGAGGAGGTGAGGGAGATGGTGGCGGTGGTGATTTGTAAACATAGGGAGGAGGTGGAGATGGAGACGGGGGAGGTGGTGATTTATAAATGTAAGGAGGGGGTGGTGGTGGTGATGGAGGAGGAGGAGACTTGTAGACATAAGGAGGAGGAGGTGATGAAGATGGGGGAGGTGGTGAGTTGTAAACATATGGAGGAGGTGGTGATGGAGATGGGGGAGGAGGTGACATGTAGACATAAGGGGGAGGAGGCGATGGAGATGGCGGAGGTGGTGACTTGTAAACATAAGGAGGAGGAGGTGATGGAGATGGAGGAGGTGGTGATTTATAAACATAGGGAGGAGGAGGTGATGGAGATGGAGGAGGAGATAACTTGTAAACATATGGAGGAGGAGGTGAGGGAGATGGTGGCGGTGGTGATTTATAAACATAGGGACGAGGTGGAGATGGGGATGGGGGAGGTGGTGATTTATTAATGTAAGGAGGGGGAGGTGATGGTGATGGAGGAGGAGGTGACTTGTAGACATAGGGAGGAGGTGGAGATGGAGATGGAGGCGGTGACTTATAGGCATAGGGAGGAGGTGGCGATGGAGATGGTGGAGGTGGTGACTTATAAACATAAGGAGGAGGAGGTGATGGAGATGGAGGAGGAGGTGACTTGTAGACATAGGGAGGAGGTGATGAGGAAGATGGCAGCGGTGGTGAGTTGTAAATATAAGGAGGTGGAGGGGATGGTGAGGGTGGTGGTGGTGACTTATAGATGTAAGGAGGAGGATATGGTGATGGTGATGGGGGAGACTTATAGTAGTCATATGGTTGTGTTGGGGGAGACTTTTTGTGGCGTGGAGGTATTGGGTAATGGAATTTTGTTGGTGGTGATTTGTAATAGTAAGGAGGTGGTTGGGGTGAGTTATCGTAGTAATATGGTGGCGGAGGGGGAGACTTCTTGTGGTGTGGAGGGTAATGGAATTTTGGTGGTGGTGATTTGTAATAGTAAGGAGGTGGTGGAGGAGACTCGTAAATGTGAGACGGCGGAGGTGGAGATGCATAAATGTAAGGCTTCTCATCGGCTGCTACATTGGTGGCCAATAAGAATAATGCCAATACATAGATCAAGTGAGGCCAAAGATTGGCCATTTTTTAGCAACACTAGAAACTCTCCCCCTAGTTTAGGTGACTTCTATGCCTAGAAGATTTAGACTACTTGTGATTGAGCACTCACAAAAGTCTCACAGTTTATATAGCCATCCCCTCAATGAGTAGAGCATTTGTTTAAGAATATATGATGCTTCCAACCTCTAACCAATCAATAATTTAGGTTTGAAATTTTCCTTTCTTTTTTTTTTTTTTTCCTAATTAAATACAATGAGATCTGAATGCTCCAGCTTAATGAGTCGTGCGCTTATATGCCTTGAAATAGTCCAGCTGTGCAATGCAATCTCCATATATATATATATATATATATTGACAATGATTTAAAGTCAGCTAATTAACATTAATCCTATGACTATTTCAAGACAATTACCAGTTCTTTGGCTTCACAGCTGTTCACCGCCGACAATGGTTAGTTTTTGAGGATTTTGTATTAATGATTAATTAGAGAAATGAAGAGTCATTTTAGAAGCAATTTGTGTAGAAGATAACCGCGTGATGAGGTATGAAACTTTGAAATCTTTGCCAAATAGTCTTTCACGGATTTGGCTTACATGCTGTTATTGAAATAACAATATGTATGTTGTAGTAAAAGCAACAGTTGAGATTAAATCTTAGAGTTGACTTATTTTTAAAAGGTTTTAATATGAAAGAGAAAATAAAAAAAGATTTTGAGAGATTTAATCTCAACCGTTGCTTTTACTACAGCATAAATATGACTTGTTTTTCATATGACTTGTTTTGAAATCTATGCCAAATAATCGGGTTGTAATGCGCATGATTTTGATACAAGTAACTGTTTCTTTATATATAGATTATATAGACATAGGGAAGAGGTGTCGTTTTTTTAACAAAGTTGTGAAAAGTAATCTATTCGAGAATTCGTTTGAAAAAAATGGCAATTTGAAAAACACGAATTCATGTTTCCCGGCAACAGGCAACTGGTGCGATTTTTAAAAGCACACTCATTTATAACGCTTAATTGCGACTTTAAAAATTTTGTTTTCATTAATTACTTTTTGAAACTTCTAAACCTAAACGGATACTAAGAAAACAAATTCGTCATGGGAATTGAAGGGTTATATACTTGCGCATAACATAAACATATTTTGAATAGGATATTTATTTCGAAGTCAACGTGAAGAATTAGTTTTAAAAAAAATGGTCATGGTGATAGCATGTTACGAATTGATTACATTATCAGCATTTGGAGTGAAATGGTCATGGTGGTAGCATGTTACAAATACATGAAATGGTCAATTACGTAACATTATATATTATGTTAGGCATTTGAAATTTTTTTTTTTTTTCTAAGCAAAAGGGTTGGAGGGGGAGACTAATTATGGATATTCTACCTGAACGTGACCATAATAATACCAACTCATAGGAGGACTACTCAGGAGGAATCTAGACGGCAAAAACCGCAGGCGCACTCTCAAGACCAGCCGAACCATAGCTTAACCGCCCGTCCCACCAGGACATCATTGGGAACAAAGGTGACTTATAAAATTAATTTTTCTTATTGAGCTTGGTGTTATTTCGAAGGAGAGTGCAGGTTGAAGCTTCAACGATATTAAGGGCCTGCATAATAAGACTTTTTATTATTATTATTATTATTAAAGGAGAGTCAAAGGCTTCAGAAGGAGATTTCTTCCGCGTTCTTTGCATCTGTTATCTTGATATATTCTCCATATGTCCAAACGTGGAATTTATTTTTTATTTTATTTAAAAGTAACTGTAGATCGAATATTGAAACTTTTAGAGGGCCAGTCAATTCTGTAAGTTATGAAAATTAATTGTCTAAAAGTCCCATGAAAATGAAACGTCATTGACCCCTCTAAAATTTCCTTTTAATAAAAGGCACCAGCTGCAGTTGGAGAAAATGGACAAGCAAGAGATTCTAAATTAGTTCATGGAATTATTTCTATTATTACATATTCTCAGGTCAGGCAGGACATAGTAGCATTAACTTGCTTTTCTATAATACAGAATGAAAAAAAATATATATTTCTGCTTGACTTTATTGACTTGTCCTATAATAACTGCTTGTAATTACATTTTGCACCATGCTAACATGAGAGTAACCATTTTTTTTTTTTTTACTTGAGAACTTGTAAGTTGTTGCAAGAAGGGTGTCCTCCCTTCCTTTGCCATGTCTGCTAAAACTATAGAAACCGTAGAGTGAAATTTTCAACTTTCAGGATATGCCAATAATGCAAATGTGGATCAAACACTGAGCTTTGGGTGGAAATCAGAGCTAATCAAAGGTGTGATGAACTCATCCAAACAAGCCATTCGGATGCGTTCAGGTGTTGCTGGATTATCCAGAGGAAACCAGTCATTAGAACCCACTTCAGATCTTGCTGCCATAATGGCATCTTTGATGGCAAAAAAGACAGCAGAGGCCAGAAAGAAGGGAGGCTCTCCAACAGCTTTAGATGAATGGATAGCCTTCACATTTGGATGACCCTGTCAAATTAGTAAAGAAACACATAAGCCAGAGAAGTAAAAACATAGATTTAATTGAGTATCTGCAGCTAACTCGAAAAATCGCAGTTCGTACCAGCAAAGATAATATGATATACTTAAACTTACCAAATGGGCCTCATCATTTAAGAAACCCCCTCGGATATACGCAACAGAATTTCATTCCTATGCCATTATGTTGTTGCTTTATTAGGTTTGACAGAGGCATGGCAAAAATAATTGATTAACTTGGCTAGAAATGTATGTCAGAAGAGCCATACTGGTACAATCATGGAAAGCATAGGCCAGTAAAGATTTTTTGTACTTGAAACGTTTCGACAGTTTTGGAATTTTGATATGTGAAGCCCAAATGATACCTCAGGAGGCAATGCATACATGGTTTGGAGGCTATGTGACAAGCAGTTGCTGTAGTCGATTTAGGGTACTTGCATAATTAACCCAATGTTTCATAATATGCGAAGGAATGTTTTCTTAAGTTTCAAACCAGTTTACTATGTATTTATTTGGATTTTTCCATTTTGGCTAAATTAAATGTTCTAGTTGGTTTATATAGCTAAATTACACGAGATTGACATAAAAGTTGATTGCTCAGGGAATTGAGTGCTCCAATTTATTGGAACTTATTTTGCTCTCTTCCACTCTTCTTTCTTTCAATGACTGTCATTGCTCCATTGGTTTTAAAAGATTCAACACAATCAATAATCAAAACATCACAAAATCATAGTACATATATGTTTTTTCTTTTTCCCACCTTATACATCCCTTAAGTGAGATAATTAATTGCATGCTTACATTATGGCCTAAAACCATATCTTCTTCTTTCTCTATAATGGGATAGCTCAAGTACAATACATATTTGTGTTTTTTCACATCATATAAGTGTGGGGGTTCTCAACACTCACTTTCATTGACGATATTATTTCTAATTATGTTTTTTGCTTTCAACCTAATCTCCAGGTTTGCATAAACTCTATAGATAATAGAGATGATTCCAATCAAAAAAACCAACCATAAACGTATATTCAGTTATTTGAAACATCAGGATGCAACCCCACCCCCCTCCCCACTACTGCACACCTTTTGACAAAGGTAATTGAGAAGCAATTAGTTGAGTGTACCTTCAGAAGTGCAACATTGAACTTGAAGGGGACATCATTCATAGAAGGAATTTTGTAACTTCCAGGCCCGCATGTGTAAAGGCAGCCAGGTGGGATCCACTTATGAGCTGCATCTCCCCACTTTAGCTCTTCTAGGGCTACCCAACCTACACCTTGTATAAAGGCTCCTTCAATCTGTTAGAATATCAAAGCATGCACCAAATCAGGAGAAGATAATGTGATTCAAAGATTTACTAATCCAATTTTTTTATTTTTCTAAAAAAATTATTAGTAATAAATTTAAAAAGAAAAGCTAAAATTTGCAGGTCCTGCATAAAGGTGTCATAATAACCTGACACCTTAGAATAAAATGAAGGAGAAAATGAAAAAGGAAATTATAACTTTAGAGAGAGAGAAGAAAAAGAAGAGTCAAAAGAAAAAAAACCTGTCCAACATCAATTGCTGGATTGAGAGAATATCCAAGATCCAAGAAAATGTTTGCTGCCCTTGTGTGAAAATCTCCAGTCAATGTGTCAATTTCAACCTCCGCAAACGCGGCACCATATGTGAAGTACTTGAATGGGTCTCCTTGACCAGTACTCCAATCAAAGCCAATTTCAGGTGTAATATAGAATCCATGTGCTGAAAGATCTATTCGCTCCATGTAGCATGCATTTGCCAGCTGGGAATAATTGAAAACAACAAAGTTCTCATCTTTAGAAAATTTCCCACAAAAAGAAAGGAGGCCAGTATAAAACCTTACTTGGAGAAGCTATACAACATGGATTCTTTAGTCATCAACAGTTCCATGTCTTCTAAAGCTACTGAAATAAAGGAGCATATAGTGCAATTCTACAATCAATTGCATTCCGAACAGTTTACTTGGCGACCAAAGGTTAGTTTTTGGCATGATGTGTGGTGTGAGGATAGTCCGTTGAAAATATCTTATCTGGATTTGTTCAGTATTGCACAAAGAAAGGATGCGTGGGTGGCAAATAACTTGCAGTTTTGAGAAAGGACTATTCATTGGATTTTTACGAGACCAGTTAAGGATAGTTAAGGATTGGAAGGTAGAGGTGGTATTATCTTTCTTTTGAGTCTTTTAGACTAAGACAAGGAGATAAGGATAGAATAGGATGGAGTCCTTCCAAAAGGAGCAAGTTTGAATTGAAATAGTTTTATCAAGTGTCAATTAGTCCGAATGGATCCCCTTTTCCTTGGAAGATATGGATAGTCAAGGCTCCCTCGCTGGGTGGCTTTTTTGTGTGGACGCCTTAAGGAAAATATTAGTGCTGGATAATTTGAGAAAGAGGAATGTTGTGGTGATTGAGTGGTGTTGCACGTACAAGAAGAGTGGGGAGTCCATTGATCACTTACTGATTTATTGTGGAGTAGCAAGAGAGCTATGGAATTCCATTCTTAATCTGCCTAGGGATGGGTGATTGATTTGTTGGTCAGTTGTGAAGGACAAGTAGGACGTTCTAGAGTTATTGAATTATGTAGGTTGACTCCATTGTGTTTAATGTAGTGCCTTTGGCAAGAGGGGAATGCTCCGAGCTTTGAAGATTTAGATATGTTCAACACTTTCTATACTTGGATATTTGCACATCATAGTTTGCTTGTCTTTAGTTTTGAAGATTTTTTGAACTTGTGTTCATCTTTTTCTTCAGATTATGGGTTCTCTTATATACTCCATGTGTACTAGGGTTGCGCCTCTTTGTACTTATTTAATGATATTGAAATTACTTACTAAATATATATATATATATATATTTGCAGGAATTCCAACAAATATTTTCTTATACACAACAAACTCAAACTTACTTTTTTCTTAACCTCACTATTTATAATAAAACACAGGAGAAGAATATTATACATCAAAGATATCATTCACATCAAATACTATGTACTCCTTTTCATTAACCATTTCTTTCTTGCTCTTGGAAGAAAAGGAACTTATCCATTCTATAAAAAGAAACAGATCATACACTTGATGATTGGATCATTCAAGGATCAAGGTGCAGTAATTTTATGTAAAATTATGAAAATGTAGGTACCTCAGCAAACGAGCTGAAATTATTTTGTGTAGAAATGGGCTCCATTCTTGCCTTTATTTGCTCACATGCATCCAAAACTGCATATCCATACATATCAGAACTTGCAGAAGCAGCTGTCGGTGATGAATTGGGAACCTGACTCAGTACCACCATGGAAACAAAATGAATATATGATTGTTTCTGTATACAATATATGTATTTATGCATGAAGCATAAAAGAGTTCCAGACTATATTTAATTCTAAAGCAATCCATGATCTATTTCCAGTTCACAAGCAGAATCTTGTAAGAATAAATTCCTTCCACTTAAAATAATGTTATTAAATGGTTCTACGGAGACTGGTGACAGAAAACATATCTTGTCACAAACTGCCAATACAGAGAGCTTCAGAATCTATTAGAAAGCACAAACACATTTTCCTTTTGAATTGTTCTGAAAAATAGAAGCAAGTGGAAGGGGCATCCTCTCTTAAAATGGTGCAGCTCTCTATGTCTGATAGGCATATGGAATTCCTATATGTTTGATTCCATCATCATCTCACATACGTCAAGGCTTTCTATATTTATAAGGAAAAGTAATATACATTCGTGCCATTGTATTCAACATTTCTAATACTTAGCTAACAGGAACAGCCAGGCAATGTCCCACCAGTAATACCAAGGAGGTTTTCCACATAATGTGCTCAACAGTAAATTACTTTACAAGAAACAAGATGTAAAACTTTTAACAAAAAGGGCGCTGATTACCTTGTCAGTACTTGTCTCTGATATAAAGACAGAACTGAGAGGGATATTGAAGGCAGAAGCAGCAATCTGAGCAACTTTTGTATGTAAACCTTGTCCCATTTCAACACCTCCATGTGTAACTAAAACAGTTCCATCAGTATAAACATGAACAAGAGCACCAGCCTACAGTCAATAGGAAGACTTACACAATCAGGATTCTGTTGATTCCATAATAAACATAGAATGCAAGAGTCATATCCCAAAATAATAAACACAACCAATTCCACTGTAAATATTCAGAACAGATCAATACGTGCGTCCTAGGAAAATGTTAGACTTGAAAAAATGATAAGAATGAATTCAATGCATCGCGTGAAGCAAGTTAAAGATGTATTTTGCATCCTAGAACTCATCAGAATTTCGAATGATGAAACAAACTGTATCAAAATTTGGAATGACAAAACAGACTGCAGTAACACTTCAAGGAGCATAGACATAATACCGTGCAGAATATGCAGCATACGTCAATCATACCCCTCGGTTCCATGTTTCAAAACCGTGCTCTTAAATGTGCAAACTTACTACTGAGGTTTCAAGAAAGATAAATGTGCAAAAATGTGCTCTTAAATCACACAGCTATGTGTATCCATAGGTTTTCATACATTTTAAAATAACACAAGAATTTCATAGTAGCAAGAATAGAAGAAAACATTTTGAATTTAAATAGAGATTTAAGGAATCAAAAGAATAATGGTAAAACCAAACAATAAAAAGAAAAAATTAATTAGTGAGTTCATAGAAGCATCGATTAAAATAAGAAAAAAGAACAGAAAAAATAAAAAATAAAAAACACACAAAAGCAAAGAAAAGAGCAAAGGAAACAAATGGCATGTAATAGTTATTCATTTAATAACTGAATTTGTTTATATTCAGATCATGCAACATTTAGAATATACAATCAATCCAATACAACCATTAAATGGTAAAATGGAAGTTCCAAACTTTCAATAACTTAAGTTGTGCCACATCATCCATGACGCCCACTATACATTTCTGCAATTCAAGCAGGTTGGATTAATTGAAACATGATGGGAGAATTGATATTTGGAAAGGAAAACACACAGTATGCACCACCCTCTAGTACATGATAATCAAATCAGGCATCAGACAAGAAATTTTACCCCAAAGATCTCTGTCCAATGGATAGATTCAAAGTGAAGAAGAAAAATATAGAAGCAAAATTTTGGAGCAGTAGTGCCTCATCTCCCAGTTCATATCCAAGGGAGTTCTATCCTGTTTTGCTAGCATAGGTTATATGAACCAAGAAATTACAAATACAGGAACTTCACCTAGACTCATCTCTGACAGCCACGCCCCTGCTCTCATGCAGCAGGAGTGTATCCTATCCTCACAAGTAACAATACTTCTTTCAGAGCACACAACCAAAATGATCCCCAAAGATGCCAGTAATTCCATATAGAGCCACTTTATATGATTAAAAATAAGACACCAATCATGATTCTAGAACTAATAACTAATATTGTTTCACATGTTACCTGGTTCATAAACTTAGCCGTAAAGGATATGCCGAATTTGGTTGGAACCATAGCAATTCCACGCTTCCTCCACCGGTTGTTAGCATTGAACTGGTTAACTTCGCTACGGGCATTCAAAAAGTCACAAGATAACTTCAGCTCATTCCAGAGCGGGGCCAAGGTACAGTGTTTAAGCTGTTGGCCATAGTGCAATATTGAACCTTCACCTTGAAAATTAATTTCCTAATAAGAAACCCAAATGACAAATTCAATAGGAAAAACAATAAGAACAATGAGGGTAGTGATTATAAACTGCAGCCATATCAAAAGAATGACAAATGAAGGAGACTATATAACTTACCCTTATCTCTTCCGGGCTTTTCTCAAGTTCTACTGCAATTCTTTGAATCCAATGTTCAGTAATAAGCATGCCTTGAGGACCACCAAATCCTCGAAAGGCAGTGTTACTGGGGATATTGGTGAAGCAAACCCTTCCAATAATCCTCACATTAGGTATCTCATATACATTATCCGAGAGAAACATAGCACGCTCAAGGACAGCAAGAGAAAGGTCCAGTGAATTTCCAGCATTATTGTAGATTTCAAGATCCAGTGCAAGCACTTTCCCCTCATTTGTGAACCCGACCTAAGTCATGTCATTTCATCATTATTTTGTTCCATTACATCAACTTTCAATAAAAATAAAAATAAAATAAAAAATAAAAAAAGAGGAGAAGTTGGTTGGGAATATTCTGAATTGGAAATTGTTTTCCATTGACCAACATCTTTCACCCACATGTAGAAATAGAACTAACTGTTGAACTTAAGTATACTGATTCTACAGCATAATCAAATTAGAGTAACGAATATGATACCTTGTACTTCCCAAGAAAGCTATGACGCTGCCCAGTTATCATCATGTCTATATCCCTGTCTAATGTCAATTTCACTGGTCGATTCAACAGATATGATGGTACAGAAGCTGCAGCAGCAACGAAAGCTGATCTTGTCTCCTTCCCACCAAATCCACCACCAATTCGCTTGGTTTTACAAACCACTTTTGACATTGGAAGACCAAGAACATGAGAAACGTATTTCTGGTGCTTCTGAGGAGCCTGCACAAAGTGTTGTACAGTGATCTTAAAATAGAAAAATGTTAGGCAATACGAGAACCATCTTTGAGGCATCCGAGTTGATGTTGGCAACTAATAAGCTTCTAGGCGGTGAAATTTGCAACTTTTCACAACAATATTGCTAATACATAAGAAATATGTACAGACCAGTGACAAGAGACAAAACATACCATAAATATATACAGTGAGTACAAAGGTTTTTATAAGAGGCAGCCTTCAGAAAGCTTTACAAAAGGTAGTAAGCAATAATTATCAGAGAGGTCACTTCTGTGGCTTTGAACCAACACATGCCGACAAACAGATGTGCAAGAATTGCTAACATAGACTCTACAATCTGAAAATTAACCACAAGAGATGCATTTACTTTAAAACATTAACTAGGAGCAGTAAACAGCTGGGCACCTGGGAAGACTATGGCAGATATCAAATGGACATATACGGAAAGAATAATCAGAATATTAAAAGTCATGCCAAATTTTTATTCTATAAATGAATTGCTGGGAAGATTTCATCATTCCAATTAATCCAACTAAAGAATAAGAACGTTGAAAGGCCAACGTTGAACTTCTTATTTATTATGTAAACATCCTGCGTTCCCACACAAATATTCAGCTGATACAAAATCCCTAAATTTCATAACAACAGAATACACTCATATACCAGAATGGCAGAATATATCCAGAAGTTTGTAGTAAAGAAGCTAAATACTGCAAAAAGCAGGGCTCAATTCATATTTTATTTCATCAGATATCTTATTAAATCTGAATTGGTTCAGAGAAGCCCATGGCTTGGATAAGTCTATGAAATAGAGGTGACAAGCTAACTTACTTGGGTGGATGAGATCATATGAACTTCATTGCCACCATCCGTTGTCCATATCAAGCTGCTATGCGGCTCCAAGTAAAAATGTTCCTGACCTCCCACTTGAACCTCCCCCTCTATGATCCTGTGACACTGAGAGGATTTAAAACAGAGATCCACATTCCCTTTTCTCAAGCATCTCTCGGTGTTAGGATGGAAACTTTTAGCATTGATGGCATCCTCTATTGATAAGATGGCTGGGAGCTCTTCATACTCTATATGAATTTTTCTTGCCGATAGTTTTGCATTTTCATGTGTATCAGCAACAACAACTCCTATAACCTGCATACAGATTCATACATAGTTCCATGGATTAAAAAGGAAATAGGATAAGGGATATCCAAAACATCCCATAGAAAAAAAGAAGAGTGCACCAAAATGAATGAACATTAAATTAGATTAAAAAATTTATTCAGGAAGCTTCATACATGACCCACACAAGTGACAAATTCTGTAGCAAATAGTTCCTCATCATGGACAACTGCTCCAATATCATTACCACCAGGCACATCTTTAGCTAGAAATATGCCTGCAAAACCAGGTGAAGCCATGGCTCCTGAGTCATCTATTGAAAGAATACGGGCATGAGGTTTTCTGCTCAATACCAATGCAGCATGCAAACCATTAGGTGGTAACGGTGTATCATCAGTGTATACTGCCTCTCCTGTAACCTAGAAGAAGTAATTATATCAACAAAAATATCATGACGATACACTTTATCGACTAAGAATAATTATATAATAGACAATAACTAACAACTCAAGCACTTTTACATGATTTAAGATAAAGGCGAACCCAATTTAAGACAATCAACAAATGAGAAGATAATCTCCTCATAATCTGCAAATGTGAACAAATTTCCAAATGTCCGCATGTGACGAGTATGAAGAGAAACAGAGTAGAAGTTATGCAAGCCTCATACCTGCAAATTTCTATTATAAAATACAGAGAGAAATGCATATCAACATTTGATAGAACAACATGGATACAACACCATAAAACTATAATTTTTCCCATGTACATACCTGAAGTCTTGATGAGAGATGAACCTCAGGAGAACCCACAGCAGTCCCATGTTTCCTAACTTCATAGTCCTGACTTCCTATAACAGGTGGGCGGTGGAATGATTGTATAGCAGATAGATGTGAAAATTGTACATTCTCAATGGATTTCTTTCCATTTATTTGATGAGATACCCATAGAAAAAATTTGAAAAAGAAACTAAGTATTAAAGATTTCCGAAATTCCACCATCCCACCAGGAGCATCTTCCTTTAGAAAGATATCCTTTAGCAGGATTTTCAAAGCACCCTTCAACAGCTCCTGGTTCCAATACTTCCCAATGAGAAACTCTTTTGTTTTCACTGCAGAAAGGGAGAGTGGAGCAACACCACCATAATCAATGCTAGCATCTGAAACAACCCAGCCTTCACATTTTTCCGCAAGATAAACACGCATCCCAGCATTTACAATTGCAATATCATCATCTCGACGGTGAGCCTGTTTAAATTCTTTCACGTACTCAAAGGGCCTAGTCCAAGGTAAGAATACAGAAAGTAAGATTTCATCACTTGCCATATCCACCTTACGATAACCCATGAAGAAATTTTCAGCCAGGACCGTTCTAATGTTTCCTCTACAATCAATGATTCGAAACTTGGCACCAGCAGCCATCCAAAGGGGGTTCAAATCAGATATCGGACTGGCTGTACATATATTCCCACCAACAGATGCAACATTTTTTATCTGTGTTCCAGCAAACCATTTCAACTGTTCAATGAAGGCCTTACAGGAAGAGGTTTCATCAGCATCACGCTCTTTTACAACCTTTCTGAAAACATTCAAGAGTTCAGAGAGCCTTACTGCAGAGCCTATCTCTAAGCCATTATCCTTAACACTCAATACATTAAGTTCAGGCACATGCATAATAGAGATCAAAACCTGATATTGCATTCTCTTCAACCTCATTTCAATTCCTACTTCAGTATTACCTACCAATAACTTCGCATCTCGATATTTTGCTTTTAACTCTAGCACTTGTTGAAGTCTTAAGGGTCGATACCACTTAAGCCCACCAAATCCACTCAAATTCAAATAAGTTAATTTCCTCAATAATAGCTCAGGGGGGAAGATAAGCTCTTTTTCTGTATATCTGCTTCCATCTGTCTCACTGTAAGAGACAGGTTCATACCTATCATTGCAAGGCATGCTTTGTTTGGTGGAGTCTGTACCACTTAGAGATTTTGATCTGCATGAACACGGCTTACCAGTAGAAGGACAAACAGAATCACCTCCTTGAAGGTTTAGTAAAGACATATCAGAGTAAAGAACATCATTTGTTTTGGCAAAGATTCGAAATGCATCAACAATTGGTCTGTATCCTGTGCATCGACACAAATTTCCAGCAAGGCATTCTTCAATCTGCTCCTCACTAGGTGGTGTTTGACATGACCTTAGTAATGCATACATGGACATAATAAAACCAGGAGTACAAAATCCACATTGTGAACCATGAGATTGTGCCAATGATTCCTGCAGAACATTGTGGACAAACAAATATGGTTGATGACCTCAGTAAGTAAAACTCAACACCAAAGAAAATAACTACAATAAGTTTGATTCAAAATAAACTTTCGATGAATGAAGATTTTACAAAACACAACTGTAAAAACAGTTACAAACAAAAACTCCAGCTCAACAGCCAGAATTCAACTGACCCTGCAGTAAACAACCTTACAAAGGGAATACAAAATGCAGACAACCTGAGATTCAAAATAAACATAACTACCCTTCTGCACTTTCAAGAGCAGAGCAAATTGATCAACTAAAATACTAGCTACTTGGGTTTTTCTCTGAATCTAGCTACTAGGTTAACAAGGTCTGAACAACTTTCTCTAGAAAAGAATAATTTTCCAATGCTTTGAAGAAATTGGTTTTGCAATTATATCAAGATGAATAGTGAAATTTATTAATACATCTTTATCTTTCAAATCTAGAGAAAACACTCGTGATGAAATTACTAAGCACTACATTCCTTTCTGATACAAATCATGCACATACATATTGCACCTTTTTAGATTAATTCCACAACAACAGAAGAATTTTCACAATGTCTTATCTGTTAGAGAACAAAAAGAAAACGAGGAGGGGGAGGGGGGGGGGGGGGGGGG
>CM017324.1:3783173-3897499 GCA_006937295.1 Carpinus fangiana
TGTCTGGAGCAGATCTAAACCCTACTCCATTAGCAAAATATTGTAAAATTCCAATAAGGGAAATACATTTCTGAGTAGGGCTTTATACAGATATTTTGAATTATTAATGACAAACTTTTTTATTACTAACTGAGCATATTTAAAAACATAATAACAACAATAATAAAATTCAACAGAAGCAGATAAAATCATGAAAAGCAGAGAATATTACTTGAATTGGGTGCAAGCCACGTTTGTGGGTCCCTACCCCCTCCACTGTAATTACATGCATCCCTTCTACAGAATAAAGAGGAGCCAAGCATGCATTTACAGCATAGTGCCTGAAAGACAGCTATCAGAACAAGATTTTCAATTCCTAACATGCAATGAGACACCCCTCACAGGAAGGAGACATGAGAGGCACACATGCAGACAGAGAGAGCAAGAGAGAGAGAGAGAGACTCACACGCATCTTTTCAAAATTTTATCATAATGAGAAACCATAACAGTGCAGGCTCCACAACCACCTTCCCCGCAGCCAAGCTTTGTCCCCGTTAGACCAATATCTTTATTGCCAAAATGGAAAAATAAGTTTTATAATGAAGGTTTTCCCCATACATTGCACTAAGAGGAAGTAGATAATAAACATTTGGTACAAATGATAAAACCAGAGCTCAAACTGTTACTATAATAAAACAAAGAAAAAGCAATGAAGATGAAGATATTTTAGTCAATAATAAAGCAATGTATTGCCACCAAATTCAAAACGAATAGGTGGTTCAAGCTCAGTGGCAGACATGTAGACCAGACAAACCAACTTCCAAAAAGCCAGTTCAAACCACAGAGAATAAGTAATATCAAGCTTAGTAGAAGCGTATTGAGCTCGGTGGCAGAGCCACATAAGCATGCCCTGCCCCCCTTCCCCAAACTTTTCTGGAAATTCTTCATACCCCTAATAATCTAATGATATTCAGTCACCCCCAGGAAAAGTAATACTTGGTCCCTCCAAAATCTTTGAAATTTTTATCATACCCTTCTTAGAGTAAGAAATTTATAGACCAAAGCAATTTAAGTCATAATCCCTCAAATTGTATGTAAATGATGATATACACACTATGGGAAAAAAAATATCCATACATTATAAAATAGGCACAATTTTTTATTTTTTTTTCATTCCGGCCATTTAGCATTATAAAATAATATTTTGCAATGAATAAGCATATAAATTATATACTTTTAGCGAGGAAAAATATCATATAGTACAGAATGGTTAGTTATGATGAACTTCACTCTTCCACTGGTCAAGTTTCAACACTCTCTTCTCATATTTCTTTCACAACAATTTTCCGGACAACCAAACAAAGAAACTTCAAAACCGCAATTCAAATCAAAAAAGCATGATTCATATTTCTTTCACAACATATCAAAACTAATTCCTTTTTTTTCCTTTTCTCTTATTTTCCTCTAATTTATAAGCAAGCAAACAAACTAAAGAAACCCAGATCACAAAATTATCTGAGAAATGGATCATTGCTTGAGAAACCATGTTGTACCTCTGAGATACTCCAGAAGAGTCATGTGGGCCAACCCATCAGGCAAAGTTCTACGAACTCCATTCACGTACAGTATCGCTTCCTGTACGACGTGTTCCAGCTCGTCCTCTTTGCCCTTCAAAGATCCCATTTTGTTAATTCGAATTCGAATTCGAAATCAGACGGAAACCATCGCTGCTCCTTTTACGTTACGCAATTATGAAAGTGTGATTATGGAGTTTCTCCGTTTGATTTAGTTTTGGTGAAGAAATTGCAATGGAATAGTTGGTAGGAGACGATTATTCATCAAAGAAAACTCCGTACTATTTGTTTGACAGACATCATGCAAGAATGTCGGTCCCGAATCTACCTGGAGAAGGTGAGAAAACGATAAAAGGTAAGACTCATGAATTTTGCCACAAGTTCCCATATTTTACGGAAAAATATTAAAAAAAATTAAAAAAAAAAAAACAAATTAGAAGAGTTACAATTTACAAATGCAAACGTATAATAATGATAATAATGATAATAATAAAAATAATAAAAAAATAATAACATAACCTAAAAGTCGTAAACTTATCAAATCCAAAACGACATCGATTTAGTAAATTTAATTAAATATAAGATTTATATATTATATATGAAAGTAATGTGGATAAGGTTAATAACCACATCCGCATACTGATGCCTCATCAACTCTACTTTTGGAGAAAAAAAAAATGCTACCTATTAGTCATAAATGATGCCCCTTATCAGTCGTCAAGACTCAAGAGTTTTTTTTTTATTATTTAATTTTTAAAATGCCCCTATCAGCCGGGTCAACAATGAAAATTTCAGCCTTCAGAGGTTGAAGATGAACAGCAACTAGGCACTAGCAAGCTACAAGACAAACAGAATATTAAAAAATACAATAATAATATAATATACCCAAATAAGTGAATAACCCAGCGTACAGGCTGTACAATCCACAATCCATCTGCCCATGCGAAAAAATAATAATAATAATAAAATTATAAAATAATAAAAAAATTATAAAAAATAAAAAATAAAAAGGATTGAGGAATGAGGGGTACAAGCTGTAATGCATGCCAAAAAGAAATGAATAAAAAGAAAGAAAGTGGCCTAAAAATATTAAAATAAGCAAAAGTTTAAGAAAAGAATAAAAAATAAAAAAAAAAGTTTTGCGCAGTTTTGTTTTTTCATCCGCTCATTTTCATACTCCAATTGCACTTGCCAATTGGGCCAAACTTTCTCTTGAGGACTTGGCAAATTTGTGTTTTTCCTTTTACAGTTTCACTTTCCAGTTTTCAACTTCAACGAGGTAAATTAATTCACTCTTGTAAATTTTTTATTTTTTACTTTTGTTGTTTTGTAAATTTATTGTGCTTGTAAATTAAACGTAGGTCTAAATATCTTATGTTGTTTCTATCTTTGTAATCTTAAAAGATTGAAGATCAATTGTCCAATCTCTACATTTTCAGGCTTTTGTTTCTTCTTGAGGAGTTGGGACGTTGGCCTTTTTTTAGGCATTCAGCCTATTGAGGTATGTAATTAAATTTTTAGATTTAAATTGTAATTGTTGATTTGTTGTTGTAGATTAATTGTCTTTCCCGCATTATCTATAAATTTATATAGTTTATGTTTCATATTTTAATTGTATAAATATATAATTGTATTTATAAAGAAAAATAACGATTTTATTAAACTCCAGTCAAATTCTAAATGACCCCGTGTTGAAATAGATTTAGCAAATCTGCTCGAAGATCCATGCTTAAGAACAAATATTTGCGATTATCATCCTAATGATAGAGACTAAGTTTGAAGAACATATCTACAAATAGGAGCTTGTCTAATATTTTTTAATTAAAAAAAAATGCCCCTCATTGTCCAATCTTCTGTCTCCGCCGCTGCGCATATCCTAAAATGGCTATCCATATCCCCATTTATAAATATCGGATGCGGATAGTTATTATCCTCGTGCTGTTTCACCCGTACATTAAACTACGAATTTATGGCAAAATAACCACTCGGTTAGATATCCCATCGGTGCACATTACCACTTTTCTATCATTCTTTCTAAAATGCTCCGATTTTCTTAAAAACAAAAATAAAAAATTAATTGAGANTCTACAAATAGGAGCTTGTCTAATATTTTTTTAATTAAAAAAAAATGCCCCTCATTGTCCAATCTTCTGTCTCCGCCGTTGCGCATATCCTAAAATGGCTATCCATATCTCCATTTATAAATATCGGATGCGGATAGTTATTATCCTCGTGCTGTTTCACCCCTACATTAAACTACGAATTTATGGCAAAATAACCACTCGGTTAGATATCCCATCGGTGCACATTACCACTTTTCTATCATTCTTTCTAAAATGCTCCGATTTTCTTAAAAACAAAAATAAAAAATTAATTGAGAAAACTAAAATCAAAATAAGAAAATAAAAAGGGTATATTGCAAGTTTTAATTCATATGGAATCTATTCTTGTTCCTTTATGGTCTTACCATGTCAAATGCTGCAGCTTCATCAAATTGATGCTATAATCCTGTCGACTCTTACTGTAGCAAACGTTGTCTTGTACATAAAATGTAGAAAACAATAAAGTAATGTCTTACATAACATACAATTTCTGTATTGTAGCTTGAAGAAAATCGCCTTGCTGAGAAAAATGAGAACACTGGTGGCACCATGCAGAGCAAAGAATGTCATTATACTTTGTTAGTGCATTTTTGGTCAACCGTACGGATGTTCAGCAGTGTTTCTTCAGTTATGGGCTCAGAAGAGAATTCTTGTGCGTCTTAGGGATATCTGCACAATGAAAGCACGGTCAGGGGTTCTCAGTTGGGGCTCCGAAGATTTTTTGAATGAGCGGCTGCAAATATTTTTGAGCTGTGAAGGCAGCCGGCGGACGTTTTGCTCAACAGTTGAAATTTTTAAGATATGAGAAACTGTCGTTCCCCTGACCATGCTTTCATTGTGCAGATATCCCTAAGACGCACAAGAATTCTCTTCTGAGCCCATAACTGAAGAAACACTGCTGAACATCCGTACGGTGGACCAAAAATTGCACCAACATACTTCTCATTTGCAAACATACATAAATTGGTGCCAAAAAGCTGAAAAGTTTTTTTGAGAATTTTTTTGAGAATAGCATTAGTCGTAAACCCTTTGTGGTTGGTTTCGGTCACCTCATTCTGGCTAAATGGACTTTCTTATATAAATTGACACATACTATTTTTTTTTTATTATTTTACATGTCCTTAGAAGAGGAGGAATGAGGATTTGAACTAGTGACATCTGCTTCATTAAGCGTAATCCACTTCATCAAAATTAAAACTAAATTTTAATTTCAAAAGAAAAACGAAGAAAAGTTTTAGAATCTCTAATTGGTAATGTAGTAGCACAAAAGGCTAATAAGGAATTTATTCTTAATTTTGTTCTTGGCTCAAATCTAATAACCCTTCAAATATCCAACAATTGATGGCTTGTCCACACCTTGATACAATTTTAGCATAATCTAAACCTGAAACGAAGTGGCTTTTACTATTTAATTTACATCATTTTGTCTATGTAGTAGAACAAAAGGTCAATAAGGAATTTGTCTCTCTTTTTTTTCTTGGCCCAAATTTAATAACTCTTTTAAATATCCAAGGGTTGATGGCACATTCACAACTTGATGAAGTATTAGCATAATTAAAGCCTAGAACAAAGTGATTTCGTTATAAATACCTATTTTTTCCCATTGTATCTGGCACAGGGGGTAAAAAGGTATGGCTAAAATTATGATATCCATTTTTATCGTTGTTATCCTCATATCTTACGGCTTTTCTGTAAACGGAAGTAAGTAGTTTCAATTTTTCTCTGTTATACCCATATATATATGCAATTCACCTCCAGCCTATTTCAATTAAATATTTCACGTATTGGATCTCATTTGTAATTTAAAAATCTTGATGATTCATATTTCTCTCATTCTTAAATTTGCACTAGCTCATTGATATTTCACCTACAATGTTAAATTTTGAGCAGCTCTAAATTAACCTTTATTGATTTATAGCTAGACGAATTCTACTCAAACCGTAGCAAGATCAAGAAAATTTTCTCTAAACTATATATGTTATACAAAAAAATAATAATAAATAATGCTATATGTATCGATGTTTTAGAAATTGTATTTATAAAACTAACACTATTTTATAATTCACAATGTCACTTCAATAAACCGTGAGAATATTGAGCAAATAAAGTTCTCTCTTTCTTTGTCGGTCTAATTGGCTTCAAACCTTTCTCTTATCGTAGAAGGTGGAGATGAATTTGCTTGTGAAGAGGGAAGATGTGTGGGGTTTGGCAGTGCCATCGGGTGTAAACTTCATTGCGTGTTGAAGGGTTATCTTAATGGAGTATGCATCAAGGCTAAGTGCTGCTGCTTTCACTGGATAAGTCGCAAACCCTAGCTAGAGGCCAAGGGATTAAGGCTAGCATACAAAAGATCGATACAATGAGCTGCAGATGCTTGGGTTGTGCTTGCCAATATATATTGCCTTCTTGAAACAAATATTAAATAATATTTTGTGTTTGTTTAAAACTACTGTTCGTAACAATTAATTGCTTATAAGAATTACTCCATAATATAATAGGTGGTGATACGTAGAATTCTTACAAATTCTAGAAAACTTATGTTGCATTTTTTTAGTTTAATTACCTTTTTAATTTTGTTGTAACATCCAATAATCCTTGAACCTTTGCTCTTGTGGATAAAACTAGGGTTGTTCAAACGGGGCAGTTATAACCGCATCGCCAACCACTAACCGTTTATAATTGCTTTTTAATAACCGCTAACTGCTTTGTAAAGTAGTTATTAAAAACCGCTAACCGCCTAAGGCGGTTGCGGTTAGCAGTTTTAGAGGTATGAAAAAACGATTATAACCACTAACTACCTTTATTTATATATAATTATATTAAAAAATATATTAATTAAATATTAAAAAAAATCCAAAACGACGCTGTTTTGGTTGGAGAATAAGATCTTATTCTCCCGAAGCCGCAGCCCCTCATTAAGACATTCACACAAGCCATTTAATGGATTTGGGCATTATGACTATGTATGTGAAATAAGCCCAAAAAATAGCATGTTTTTCAGCCAATTGGGCAGAATAAGCCCAAAAAATATGAAAAAATAAGCCCAAAATATATGAAAAATGAAGGCCCAAAATATAAAAAAAGTCCAAAAGCCCATTTTTAAAAAACCGGTTATAATCGCTTGTTAGCAGTTTGAATAACCGCTAATCGCCGGTTATAAAATAACTACTAACAGCCTAGGCGGAGGCGGTTACAGTTATTAAAAATTCGATAACCACCTAAAGTGGAGGCAGTTGCGGTTATTGCAAATAACCGCCGGTTATAACCGCTTGAACACCTCTAGATAAAACATTGAGGAACTAACGCACCAATCCAACAATATCGATGACAAAAAATTATAAATTAACCATTAGATTTGTGGACTTATGTGAACTCCACATAAGTCAATGGTAGACCTGTAAATCTAATAACTGATCTATTGAACTTGTAAGAGAATAAAGAGAAAATATGGGCAAATTATTAATAACAATCATTTCTCTTTTTTTTTTCTTTTCTTTTTTTGTAATATTTACACAAAGGAATGGGGAGGAGGATTCGAACTAGTGACATCCGCTTCATTAAGCATGATCCACAGTCAATTGAGTTATCCCTTGGGGACACAATCATTTCTCTTTTGTAAGCCATCCATGATAAAGCCATTGACCCATTGCAATTAGCAGCATAAGTAGTGTTAAATCATCAATTCTTTAAACAATTGATAAATCTTTTTATTTAGGCGTTTTCTTTCTTTCTTTCTTTCTTTCTTTCTTACAATTGATCATATATATCCTCCAAAAATAAGTTTAGCATCCAAATAAATACGATTCAAAGTTTTGAATTGTTGAAGATAAGGAAATGAGTAAATTAAAGATAACAACTTGGCTTCAAATTCAAAGCGTAGACTTGTAGATAAGCTTCATATCAATGTATTTGTTGTGCAACAAATCCTCCGATAAAGCATTCTCATCCGTTAAAGAAAATGAGGATTCGAACTAGTAATCTCCGTTTCATAAAGCCTGATTTACAGTCGATTGAGTTACTTCTTAGGAACATCACAAATACAATCTTGAATTACATGTGACTGAGAGTAAAGAATAATGACACATTTCTCTTCTTTTTTTTCGCTCTCTTGCATTAATTATTTACTAACTTTCCCAATATACCACAAAAATTGGTGCCAAAAGGCTGAAAAGTTTTCTGGTAATAGCATTAGTTTTATAAATCAGGAACATATATTGGTCCTAGTGACTCATTAGCATCCCCTAAACCCTTTGTGGGTGGTTTCAGCCACCTCATTTCGGCTAAATAGACTTTTTTAGGACATTCATAATGTAAATGCTATGCGCTTAATTGCTCAAGCGCCTGATAAATATTAATGATACTTCGAAGAATCCTAATACCTTCCAAATCAACTCAAAGCTAAATAATATTAATATTTGCTTAATTTCATATTTTCATTAATAAACGTGGTCTTTTTAAATAAAGAATTACAGAACATAGATTCTTCTCCGTCCACAGTCATGATGGCTCAAGAATACGATCGCGCCGTACAGTCTCTCAGCGATGGGGACTACAGTGCCAAAGCTGCCGTGGAAGTAGTGGAGGCCGCCTTTTCCCAATGCGAGGGCGTTCCTTCACGCTACGAGGCAGTGATCCGACAATGCGAGCGCGCGTTGCTGATCCTCGAGAAATCCAGAAAGCGACTCACGGAGATTATGGAGAAATCCCAGGTGAAGATCTTCGTTCTTGAAGGTGAGAAGAGGTGTTACAGTTGTAAGCGGTTCGTGGAGGATAATTCCCTGGCGGAGACAAAGGCCGAGTTCGAGGCTTTGCATCGGAGAAAGATGGGCATCGGGCGCTTGAAGGATCTGGTCGACAAAAAGAAGAACAATATTGTTAAGGTAAGACAAGAACAGGGAAAATCAAAGGATAAAAAGAAGAAAAAAAAAACGATGTTCTAATTTCTTTCTGCTTTCGCAGTAGTTGTTCTGTCTTAACAATATACAAATCCTGTATACTCTAGGCAACTGGTGGCGGCTGTGAGGAGCAGCATCCTCTGCATCAGGAAAATTTGTAACAAGCGTAAGTCCTCAATTGTGAAACTTTGTCTTATATTTTGGCTAAAAAAAGACATGCATTTGTGTTGTTTTACCCTGTATTATGCTTCAGTTGCTTTCCTGCCGCCCATGGTGGAAAGATTGGCAGTGTGGAACTGAGTCAACAGGAAGAGGAATCGAGGAGTGTGGATGAAGAAGATGTTGGTTCAAGTGAACAATTACAGCACTCTGAAGTAGTTGGCTTAAATGAAGAGGAATTACTTAATTTGATTACCTCAAGGATCATCTCAAATTTATGCAAAAGATCACATACCCATTCCATTTGAGTGTCGATCATTTTCTGTCATTTCTAGACCCATTATTATATTATAGCTTTTGGGAATTGAATTGAATGGTGCTAGCTAGTTTATTAGAAACGACAATGATACATGTCTTTTGATTTACATGCATATATAGAGGCATGGTGTTGATCTAGAAGGCCTAGCTTTATTTAAAAACAATATTGTTGATGCTATTTTTGGTCCGAAGTGTTGTTAGTCAGCAGTTTTTTTTATGGTCGAGCTACAATCTTGAATTCATGTATGTCAATAGAATTCCTGCAAAATAAGGGCACGGTCAAAGGGATTTTCGGTTAAAGTTAGCATCTCATATATGAATAAAAATACATAGTGATAATATGCCTCCAATATTCATTGATTTGTACGTGCAAAGTAAAATACATAAAAGAGAAAGATAGCAATGAGGGAGAGAAAGGTGTCTCCTGGAGAGAGGAAGACGGGAGAGGGAGAGAGAAGAGAGTCTTGAAAAAAGGGAGACCTTTCTCCTTTTATAAGCCAACGGTGAGACGTGTCACCATATGAATGGGCAATAACAAAAATGGTAAATAAATATAAATAGGTGGGCATATTTTCTCCTCAACAAATATAATTGTTTTGAGAAAATAAAAAAATCCATGCATCGCAAATGGCTGATTTGGGAGTGGCGAGCCAACCCCACAGCCCACGAGCCACCCCTAAGGAGCCAACTGGGGGTGGTTAGCTAACTTCCGAAGGTTTTAATTAATGTCACAAAGCCACATGCATAAAACAAGAAAAATGCAGCTCATAATTATTCCTAGCAATCCAAGAAATCAAGAAGATTATATATATATATATATATATATATATTAGCAATAAGGAAATTAAACGAAAAAAGAAATGAAAACCCGCAAAAGAAATCCAATGATCTGTTATATTATAAAATTACCTATCTAACCAATCAAACGACCCAAATCTTTATATCGAACTTCCTCCACTTCCCTCCAAGAAAATGGAGCCCCACAAATGTTCCTCTGCTTCGCCATCCCCTGCACACTCGCCTTCCACCGATCCCCCACCGTCAGATGTTTTCATCATCCAAGAATGTAATCGAGCGCTTGAGTTTCTCCGCGGTGGAGACCACACCAAAGCCCTCGAACTGGTGGACAGCTACCTTTCCCGCCACCTGAAGAACTCCAGCACGCTTCTCCACAGCGTCCGAATCCACATTCTCTACGCGACGGCGTCGCAAATCCACGACTCCGCCGCTAGAATCGAAAGCATAAAGATGGCCCTCGAGTCCTCAAGCCGAGGGCTAGCTCTGTCCCCAAACTCCATCTCCTTCGCACTCATCCACGCCAATTTGCTCTTCGAACTTGCCCTAAACGACGGCGGTTCGTACGATGCCGTGGTCCAACAATGCCAGCAAGGGTTGCTGATCGAGAACCCGGCGGTGCCAGCCTCGGCGGTCGAGAAGCTACGGAAGGAGCTCTTGAGTCTCTTGGGGAAATCCAAGATCCTTGTTGAATGCGTGGAGAGGAAGCGTTTCCTGGAGGATAATGCCCTGGCGGAGGTCAAGAAGGAGTTCCAGGCCTTGCTGCGGAAAAAGAAGGTAATTAAGAAAGTCGGGTCGAACTTCGATACAATCGGCCGGGTCAAGTCTTACTGGAACGACGCCATGAGTTTGCAGAGCAAGAGGGAATTGTTGAGGAACGGAATCGATGAGGTCAAGGCGTATTTGGATAAGAAGAAGTTGGTAATGGCGAAAAAGATTTTCACGGAAGCAGTAGATTACGCTAAGGAGGCGAAGAAATGGAAGTTTTGGAGGTGCTGTTGCTGTGGAGAGAAGTCTTTTGATGGAGTCTGGGAGCATATTAGGACTGAACATTTGGGTTCTCCATCCGAGAGATTTCCACAGATTGTGCTACGAAGAACCCACCAATGGGCGGTTGACATGATCAAAACCGGCGATTGGAGGCCCGTAGATTCGGTTTGTGCTGCCGAGATCATGGAACGCCGCTCGGCTAACGAGTGGCATTATATAGACGATGACGAGCGCGCGAAACTCATCAACAGAATCAGAGAAATGTTGATATTGCTTATCAGATATCAGTTTCTTGCTTCGAGACATTTCGATATGCTGCAGGAATTGATCATCGACTTGCTGCAAAAACATATTCCAAACTCGGTGAAGACGGATTCTGGTCTTGACAAGACGCTCCAATCGGTGTGCTTTTTGGACGTTCCGGATCTCAAACACGTTCTCGAATTCTTGGAAGATCTGGGTAGTGCTTATGAACTGCGTTGTCTTCGTGAGAGTGAAGATCAATTAGATGAACAGGGGTTCTGGGCCGACGTTCGAGAGAGGATTGTTTTTAGTGGCGACTTCTCAAGTCTCGTTTTTTATGAGCGGTTATTGCGAGGAGATATTGTTGATCCAGACAATGGAAATGCAGTGGTGATTTGTAATGCTAAACATCGGGATGCTAATGGTGATAGCTTCGTTGATTGGTTATGGATGAAAACTCCTACAATTAGGGAGCAATTGCAGGAATGGGAAAATGTTAGACAAGCTAGCACAAGTCAAGCAATGGAGTTCTTCAAGATTTTCAAAGCAGAAGATCAATGTTATCAGAGAGTGTGTGAGCGAAAAAATCACTACAGCTTCTACTGGTATGAACTGGACCATGTTAAGAGAATGTGTGCTGAAGAAAATACGAAAAGGGAACAAATTTCAGAGTACCATTTACATAGCTATTCCTCCCTCCTGTTGAAGAGGCAGAAAGAGATTGAGAGTGAGGGTGATGATGTGCGGGGTGGGTTTGGTGTGTACGTCGCATGGAGCATTCTGAAGGAAGCGCAAACAGACACAGAGATACGAATGCAAATCAACAAGCGAAGAGATCAAGCGGCTCGAGAGGTGTGAGACGTGAGAGAGATGATGATTGTGAGACTAATATATACTTATTTTTGCTGCTTTTCCAACCAATATATACTTATTTTTGTTGACAATATTGTTAGCTTTACCTACTTGATGCTATAATCCTGGCGATTCGTGCCGGCATGCAGCAGACCAGACTGAAACTTGAGACGGTATCTGTTTATGATTACCGGTTCATTATGGTTCCTCTGCTGAAGTCATTCATGATGGTTTGTATATGTATATATCGGCTTCCTTTTAGCTGTTTTCTTGACTAGTGTTGCCTTTTGTTTTGATTTTTGATGTTTTTGAAATAATTCTGTTCTTTCTAGGCACACCTGGAGGAACTGGTCAACAAACATACTGAAGAGAAATCTAATGATGAAATCGAAGCTTTGTTAACAGAGCTTGCTGATCTTGATGCCAAGAAGAACACCGACAATTGAGGAAGACAAGAACCAGACAAATCAAAGGCTAAGGTTTATACGGTTTATGAAATGCACAATGTTTACATAGTGATAGATAGAAGTATGATGGCAATGTCACGCGGAGTGATAGGTCAAGATGGACGGCCAAGATTGAGTCGATTAGGGTCACTTGAATGAGGTACATGCTCGTTCGATGGAGTAGAGGTTGTCGACACGCACAAGTAATTGAAGATTTAGCCATTTATTTGTAAACAATTGTTGATATCCTAAAAAAATAACTAAATAATTTTCATGCTTATTTTTAATCATGTAATTTTAATCACAAACAATTCAAAGTTTTGAATTATTATCACGAAAAGATAAGCAAGTGTATTTGTATTGCACTGAAACTCATATTTTACATGTTATTAATGCAAAGAGACATGGAAAGAAATTAAGCATGGCATGGAAGGAATCGTAAGTCCAACAACTACAATTATTTTTCACTCTTGATATGGTGTTTATCTAGTGGTTAGCTTCTTGGAATGGTTGTTTGGACGCATCTGGTTTAGAGTTGTGTTCGCTTCCGTAACTCTTTAAGGGTGATATGCTTAAAAATGTAAAAAGACTCACAAGCGATGAAGAGTTAGCCCAATGTGAAGTGACTTACAAGTAAATGGGAAATTGTTATCGCTATATTTGTAAGTGTTGAGTCTCACATTAAAAAAAAAATAGTTAATATAAATATGATGAGAACCCGAAAAAAAAAAAAAAAAGAAGCTAACAAATTAACGAAGCGATAATTTATTTTAACTAGACAATCGTGTTGTGTGCATGAGGTGTTAATTCCTAGCCTATTAGGCTTGCAACCTAAGCAATATGTTTTAGGTTGCTTCGAAAAAAATAATGCAACTAACATTCGTAATTCTTTCTAATATAAATTTTAATTTCAAAAGAAAAATGGAAGAAACGTTTTAGAATCTCCAAATTGGCAATGAATTGAAATAGCGCGAAAGGTTAGTAAGGCATTTGTTCTTAATTTTGTTCGATCTTGGCACAAATCTAATAACCCTTCAAATATCTTGATGGCCTGTCCACACCTTGATGCAGTGTTAGAATAATCTAAGCCTGAAACGAAGTGACTTTTACTATAAATATACCTCCTTTTGTCGGTGTAGCAGCACAAAAGATTAGTAAGGAATTTGTCCTTTTTTTTCTTGGCCCAAATTTAATAACCCTGTGAAATATCCAACAGTTGATGGCTGTTCATAACTTGATGCAGTATTAGCATAATCCAAGCTTGAAACAAAGTAACTTTTGATATAAATACTTCCTTTTTCCCATTGTATTTGGCACAAGAGAGAAAAAGTACGGCTAAAATTACAATGTCCATTTTTATCGTTATTATCCTCATCAACTACAGCTTTAATTTCCTGTAAACGGAGGTAAGTAGTTTTAATTTTTCTTTCTATAACTTATACCCATATATATATATATAGCATACAATATAGCCTTTAACTTCAAATTTGTGAAGCCAAAAGTAGGTCATATCATTATGAGGAAACTTCAGTTAGCCCCCTGAACTTTCAAAACTCTCACTTAAGCCTCCTGAACTTTGATTTACTCTCACTTTAGACCTTTCTGTTAGTTTTAATACTCAAAACGGTGTCGTTTTGAGTTGGGTGGGAGCCAAAACAGTGTAGTTTTAATGTGATGGGTTTTAAGTGAGAGCAAATCAAAGTTCATGAAGCCTAAGTCAGAGTTTTGAAAGTTTAGGGGGGTTTGTACAATTGTATGGAAGTTCGAAGAGGCAAACTGAAATTTCTCCTATCATTATTGTGCAATTATATAATTTTTTTTCCTAATTATTGTCATAATATAAACTAAATAATTAAATCAACCATTTCTTATAAGTTCAACATTTTGGGATATATAATTTGTGATTTGACATGGTATAAAAGCAATGGTCCTAAGTTTGAACTTCGGCTCTACAGTTTACCCAATATCAATTAATTATTTTATGCGTTAGGTGAGTATTAGAATACAAAGTAAATTATTAAATTTATTTTTTCCGATCAAGTTATTTTTTTTGGACAATTGGTGATTTAACCTGGTATAAGAGCATCCAGTCTTAAATTTTTCTCTTTCTTTCTCTGTCTAATTGGCTTTTTTCCGATCAAGTTACGTTTTTTGGACAATTGGTGATTTAATTTGGTATAAGAGCGTCCAGTCTTAAATTTTTCTCTTTCTTTCTCTGTCTACTTGGCTTTTTTCCGATCAAGTTACGTTTTTTGGACAATTGGTGATTTAATTTGGTATAAGAGCGTCCAGTCTTAAATTTTTCTCTTTCTTTCTCCGTCTAATTGGCTTCAAAACTTTATCCTATTGTAGAAAGTGGACATGATGAATTTTATGAAGTAAGCAAAAAATTCCAGGGACAATGTAGGGGGGTTGGCATCGCCACGACCAGGAGTAGATTTGATTGCATGTCGGAGGGTTATCATAATGGAGTATGCATCTGGCCTAAGTGCTGGCTGCTTTTACAAGCAATGTCGCAAACCCTCCGACATTTAAAGATTTAAATTATTTTTTATTTTATTTTTTGTTTTTTTATGTTAAAATATACTCTAATAGCTTTTTTTAATTAGTCCTTATATCATTAAAATATTTATTTTTTAAATTATATTATATATATATGAGAGGAGAGAAGAGAGAGAACCATTTTTATTTTTATTTTAATAATCATAAAGATTCCAATAGTGGAACCCTAAGTATAGGGTTTTTCCGTTGCAATTCTCATGTTTGAGGCTCATTTAACGAGTCTACTATAGAACATTTTTTACAAATTTTGGACATATTTTTTATACATAGGAAACAAACTCCCTATACTGCTGGGAATGCTCATAAGCATTCTTCAATAAAACTAGATTTTGAAGCTTTTGTAGATTTTTTGTGCTCTTTGGTTTTATTTATTTCTTTCAAAGAAAATATATTTTTTATTTATTTGTCCATTAGTTTTTTGGTATTTTAAAAAATTGTTTGGTTTTTTATATAATTATTTTATTTGTTAAAAGAATATGAATATTATAAAAATATTAAAATATAAATAATATTTTTTATATATTTTGATAGTTTGAGGGCTACACATTGAGGAGAGCTATATTGGTAACGTCGGTGGATTGAGAAGTTTTTTTATATTTTTCCCAACAATATTCAATATAGAGTGCGAACGACGTGGTTGGCATTTGAAAGCTGAAGTTCTGAATGGCGAAAACATCTGAGATGCCAAAAACTGAGCGCTTCATGCAACGATAAAACGAACTCTTCGTTGAGATCCCCAAAACCTCTCTCTTTCTCTCTCTCTCTCTCTCTCGTTGTCTTTGGTCTTTGCAGTTATCTCTTTAATTTGTTCTTCCGTTTGTTGTCTCTGCCCCATCCCCATAGCAGGCAGGACAAGGCATGGCGATCCCAGCTGTACTTGCCGTTGTTCCTCTGGGCATACTGTTCATTCTCTCAGGCCTTATTGTCAATCTCATTCAGGTATTTGTGATAGTACCCATTTGGTTTTCTTCGTTTTATCGTGTCTTTTGCTGTGTGTTTCGCTTGAGCTTCTTGGTTTTGGGGTGCTGGATTATTTAGCAGCATAGTGTATGGAATGTGGTGCCATTGTGTTTCACTTGGACCATATGGCGGGCGACTGGACTTTTGAGGGGCTGAGGTTTCGATTGATAGGCTTAATTTTGTGTTTTTGAGATTGTTTTTTATTGGTGTCTTAGGATGTCGATTGTCAGTTTTCTTTTCTGGGTTTCTTTCGAATTATCTACAATTTTTTGTTGCAGTATTAGGGGGACACAGCGCAGAGCTTCTGACCTTAGTCATCCATTTCTGTTTATTTTCAATGAGATTTTGTTTACTTCTCAGAATGAGGTTCTGTAATTAATGTTACCACTGAAGGGATAGAAGATAAAAAATCTTTATTTATTTCATATGAAATATATCACTTCAGTATATTTCTACTTTTGCCTTTATACATATTTGCCTTTTCAGGCAGTTTTTTTTATCCTTGTTCGTCCGCTATCAAAAAATATGTACAGAAGGATCAACAAAATAGTTGCAGAGCTACTGTGGTTGGAGCTTATATGGCTCATTGATTGGTGGGCTGGTGTCAAGGTGATGGATTTCTTTCTTAGAACTGTTTATACATTTGCTTATTTGTATGCATCTTTTTCTCATATTTTCACCTTGCATCCCAGATGCTTATATATAGTCCACATTAACGATATGTTTTTTGAAGTTGTAATTTTATTTGGTAGTAGGCGTGGTTCTAAAATAGTTATGATTAAATAAAAATCTAATTTTTTCATACTGTAACATACTAACACTATTAGCCTTAATATTACAACATACTGACACTTCTAACAAAAGTAGTTCTCTATGTGTGTGTTTTCCTTGTCCACTCTTTGGAATAATGGTATAGATGCTTCCATATTGGTAAATTCTAGATTGTTTCCTCCAAAGTTCTAGCTCTGCTTATAGTTGTGAAGCTCAGTTTTCTCTGTTTTTCTCACTCTAAATACTCTTTTGCACTTGAAAAACATTAATATTCATAAACTGCAGGAGTTGTTTCCCATGCATGAGACTGCATGCCAGAACTAGGAATTCGTCCTAACAGTGGGAACACATGGAGAATTAGAAAGAAGCTATTAAACAACATGAATTTTCATATTGAGGAAGTTAAGTATGACTAAGGTTTGTACTAAGCAAAATGTTTTACAAACTTCATAACATATTGACAGGCAATCACCGCAATCCGACAATCAACAAATTCAAATTTGTAAGATAAGAAGCTATTGCATCTGGATATTGTCAAGAACACATTATTTGCACGATACTAAACATTATATATGGAGATACTACTTAAATTGTCCACTCATTGTCAAGTAGAAGTTTTCAGAACTGGTTCCTTGATGAGTGTCATCTTCAGGCTTGTGTACTGAGGGAAATGTTCATCTTAAACCGTCTCACTCATTTGTGCATTCAGGATATCTTAACTGAAACTAGGTTTTATCCGTTCTTATGTTCCATAGAGGCAAGAGAAGTTTAGAATCTCTTCCTACACCCTGAAAACGTGGAATGTCTAAGGTCATGATAGATGGACATGCATCTCGATCTTTTTTTTTTTTTTTAAAAAAAAAAAAAAAAAAAGCTTACATCGCTATAAATATAATAAGAAACAGTATAGTTTGAATCCATACCTCAATTATTCTACATTTTCTCCTTATACTGCATAGTATCTAAGACCAAAAGTTGCCATTTTGAGTGACCTCCTTGGCAGAGGAGGTTTTCTTTGGAACAAATTTTTATCATTTCTTTCCATCATGCTTTTGGCATGTACAACATCCAAGGTTGCAAATCAACCTTCAACTTTGTTTAGCAGCAATAAAGTAATCCAAAGGCATCAAAACCTGAAAGAGAATACTCCCCCTCCAGAGTTGCCACGAATAAGTAAATTATTTGCTAATGTTCAACACATAGGTATACAACATATTTATGAGGTGAGCACACCCCTGGTCAATTGTAAATCCTCCCAACTTTAAAGTGTGCCTACAAAATTTTAAGGGGTTCATTAGGAAGAAAGGCGATGAATGTAAGGAAAGAGAGAAAAAGATATGCACCTCAAAATAAGAAGAAAACAAAATCACTTTTCATTTTTTTCAACGTGTTAATTGCCAGTATGTTAAAAGTAATTATTCCATGGAATTCATGTGTTGCTTTGTTTTTTGTGTACAAAATTCTGCTTACATTCTCTGTTAACCCAAAACTATGATGGTTTGGGAGATTTAAAGTTTAGTCTAAATCATGTGATAATCGTGGCTATTTTTTTGCATATTGATTCACTTACATACCTAGGATTCCTCACCATTTGCATCTACATGGGTTTTTATATCCACATTGCAGTATAACTAATTACACCTTCTGGATGCAGGTTGAGCTGTACACAGATTCAGAAACCTTTCAATTAATGGGTAAGCTGAAATGTTTCTTCTTCTTCTTTTTCCCCCCTTTTTGTTCATTGTGAAACTCTTAACACCATGACAATTGCAAATCTAACATATAGGAAATTATCTTTTGTTGGAGATATATTCAGGTAAAGAACGTGCACTTCTCATATGTAATCATAGGAGCGACATTGATTGGCTTGTTGGTTGGGTTGTGGCTCAGGTAGCTTACCCTTGAGAACTGTAATTTTGAGGCAACTCTTATACAATTCTGTGTGTGTCCATATGCAATTTCTAGAAAACCACTTCTTCCCTCTTACTTTGTATTGGAAAAGCGCAAGTGGAGGTAAAGTTGGCTTTATTTATTTTAAACAAAGTTTTTCTTAATTCACATTTTGTTCCTTGTGCTGAACCTGAATTTATCAGAAAACTTATAATAGCTGGCGAGCATTTAAAAACCATCAGGTGTTCTTGAATATTCAGAGAACGTGTGCATGTCGTATACTGTATAGGCCTTGTTTGAAATTATATTATATAGAAACAGTGATTTTTACAGTATGTTTAGCTTACTGCTCCTTTTCTTTTGATATTGGTGTTGCCCATGACAGCGCTCGGGTTGCCTTGGTAGTACACTAGCCATCATGAAGAAAGCAGCCAAATGCCTGCCTGTGAGTTTTAAATCTAACCTATATTCCTTTGTTGTTAAATTTGACAAGTCATTTAGGAATGAAAAATTAGATCCTACATTTAAGATTTTATTTGGGTAGCAACTGGCAATTCGCAACTCCAGCTTCATTGATGAAGATCGGGTTACTGAAGATAGTTCATGAAAGGGTTTCTTAATCCTTTATATTTATATTTTGGTAAGCGTGCTTTATTAAAAGTATGATAGACATAATTGATGAAGTAAAAGAAAAATGAACTTAGTTTTGACACATTGATCACCTTAGTCAATTTGGCTGAAAACATTTACATCCTAAATTTTTTGGTAATTGCGACCTGAGGAAGCCCAATTTGCAATGAAGTGCAATAAAGCATGAGCGAATTTTTTGGTTTAACTAAGTTTGACCAATTTTTCTAGAGGCTAAAAGAACAATAGACCTAAGTTATTAATCTACCTTTTCCATATATGTTTTATAAGCAACCGAGTATAGCTCTAAGATTTTATCTTATTTATGTATTCTGCGACTCTGTTACACTATAGCATCTCATTGATGATATCTTTATGTATTCTTCACTTTCTATTACTTATTTTCTACTCCTTTTCCAATGTAATACTCATATGGCTTCTCTTCTGATTTCTGATAGATTTTTTTTACTATTGCTAATTTTGACACATATGCTTGCTTTGCTCCTAGTTCTTCTAAACTGTTAGAATCCTCATGACCTCCATC
Source organism: Carpinus fangiana (assembly GCA_006937295.1). Taxonomy (NCBI): domain Eukaryota; kingdom Viridiplantae; phylum Streptophyta; class Magnoliopsida; order Fagales; family Betulaceae; genus Carpinus; species Carpinus fangiana. The sequence goes on from CM017324.1 coordinate 3,802,881, forward strand.
ATCATATCTGTCATCACTGTGCTTGTGAAGAATCAAATCGTCAAACTAAATGCATCACTTGTGGAAATTTTTTAGAGGAATGGCTAATTATATAAGTTACTTGAAATATATATCTAGTGTCCATTGTTGGTAATTCCTTCCATTTGGGTTTGTGTAATTATTTGTCTAAGTTTCTTATTTTGAGTCGTAGGTCATAGTTGATGTTTCTTTGATGATAAAGGGGTAAAGGATGTGGTAAAATTTTGCAGGTCATAGGTTGGTCGATGTGGTTTTCTGATTATCTTTTTCTAGAAAGAAACTGGGCCAGGGATGAAAGCACATTGCAGGTACCTTTTAATGCATTTGAAGAGACATTAATACATGTGTGCTTTGTCACATTCATATCAAATATGGTTCTGTGCTACAGTCAGGTTTTCAACAACTGGAGGATTTTCCCTTGCCTTTCTGGCTGGCTCTTTTTGTTGAGGGAACGCGCTTTACACAGGAAAAGCTATTAGCAGCTCAGAATTATGCTGCTTCAAGAGGATTGTATAGTCCTAGAAATGTTTTGATTCCTCGCACTAAGGTGAATTTTGGTGAAATTTTTGCTAAGATTAGATGCTATCTGATTATTGCTCAACAAGTTATTGCCACTCCTATTAGCACACAGACTTTACTGTATATTCTTTTCTTTTTTATTTTTTTTTAGTCATCTGGAGTATTTACTTTTGATATTGATTTTAATTGCTTTCAGGGTTTTGTTTCAGCAGTAAGTCATATGCGTTCATTTGTTCCAGCAATTTATGATTGTACAGTAGCCGTTCCTAGAAATCAGGATCCACCTACAATGTTGAGGATATTTAGAGCGCAATCTTCTGTGGTAGGAAAACAAAACACTTTGACAGCTTTATTTACCACCCTAATATTTATCAATGGTATTGTAAGCAATTGATTAATGTGTCTGAATTATAGTTGGCCTGATAGATGATTAGGTGCTTGTGCTTATTTGAACCCTATGGAAACCAAAAGAAATTTCTGTTAACTGACATGTACAAACTGAGTCTCACTGGCTTGTGGCTTGTGGCTTGTGGCTAGTAGCAAACAACGGATGGACATTTTATGCTGAGCAGGCTAGGTGGCTCTTTGTAGCCCAATATGCATTCTTGCTTTATAAGCCTAATGCTATTCTCAATAAGAAATTCAGCTTTTTGGCACCAATTTATTTGTTATATTGGGGAAGTTAGAAAAGAATTAATATAGAGAGCCACCATTAACTATGCCTTTTTTACAGGGAGTTGTGGCAAGAAAGTCTTGAGAATATCCTTTTCATGTTAATAATAGGTGTCATTATTCTTTACTCTTATAGGTAAAGGTGCAAATCAGGAGATATTCAATGCAGGAATTGCCGGAAACAGTGGATGGCATCGCACAATGGTGTAAAGATGTATTTGTGACGAAGGTATGCAATTTGATGTTTTAATATAATTGTTGAGAAGTTGAGTGTGCCTAATTTTGAGGGGCTATAAATGTATATAAATGTTTTATGTTTTCTTTTTGTATTCCCCCCCCCCCCCAGGATGCTTTTCTGGAGAGATACTTTTGTAAGGACTCATTCAGTGACCTACGACAGCAAGACATTGGTCGACCCAAAAAGTCTTTGTTTGTAAGATAACAGTCTCATAACTTGAACAAAATTAATGTTATTATCCATTTTCTCATTTATAATCTGATTTTGTTCTGCAAACAGGTTGTAATTTGTTGGATATGTCTCCTTGTCTACTGCATCATCCTATTCTTTCAATGGTCTTCTATCCTATCCTCATGGAAAGGCATTGCATTTTCAGCAACCTTCTTGGTCCTTGTTACAATTGTTATGCAGATTCTAATTCAATCTTCTGAGTCAGGGCATTCTACCCCTGTTAGTATACCGCCACAAGACCCAACGGAGGAGCGGTTTCTTTAGAAATAATTCGAGATTCAGCAGTAGTTTGTAGCCAGTCCATTTGTGATCACAAAAATTTTCTGATTTCATCATGGAATCAGCCAGCTCACCTATACCCTTATTATATGGCTTGGAAAATGTAGTATACGTTCATAGGCTATATTATATGGGCTTGGATAAGGCAGCACATGTGCATAACTTGCATTTGAGTTTGTTGGGGATCATCTCCTTATAGATTAAAACAATATTCCAGGCACAACGCCCTTCTTTTCAAAGCATGCTCATTTATCATTATCATTAATTGTCTGTAACTATACAGTATTCAATCAATGGGGCCACCTTTCTTATGCATAGATTTATATTGATGACAAGCTGAAACAACTCCCAAGTGAAATGGCTCCAGAGAAGTATCTATGCTTTCATAGTTTATCTTTTTTTCTTCCTACTCCCATTCAATTTGCCTCTTCTTTGCTCCTCTTCATACTCATGCCTAAGTTCCTCTTCCTGTTGGGAGAGGGTATTACCAACATCCTGATTAGGTTCAAGGAGACAAAAGGCAGGCTACAATACAGGAATTGTATGTTATTTAAGAAAAAGAAGAAACAGAAGAAAACCAGTAATACAAACCTCAGAAACTTTTTTCTTCTTTTCCTTCTTTGATTTTCCCGGTCCTTGTCTTTCTTCTCTGTTAGTGTTCTTGGCACCAAGAGCACACTTCGCTGACAATGCTCTTACTGCAGTATTAACCTGCTCCGCAGCATCTTTGTTGACCAAATCCTCCAAACGTGCCTATAAAGGACAGATTTATTGATTTATCCCATAAACGTCAAAACGTACGGTAGCCAACAAAAAGGGTAAGAACATTCAAGAGAAGCCAATACAAACCTTCATGAATGATTTCAGCATGAGCACCATGACGAACTGATAGTCAAAAACACATGCCGTCTCAAATGGCTGCCTAATCTGCGGCCGCATGGCGGCAAGAGTCAACAGGATTATGGCATCAATTTGGTAAAGCTGCAACATTGACATAGTAAAACAACAAGCATTAATTTTATTTAATTTTTGTCAATAAAGAATAATAAATAAACAAGCATTAATTTACCTCTCGAACCAGGCGATTTTTCAGCCTCTGGATTGCCATTTGAGTTTCACTCTCTTCTTCTTGTGTTTCCTTCATAATACTCCATATAATATCCAACTTAGCATCAGCATCAGCATCCTCAGTCACAGTCTCCAGCTCTTTCCACCGTTTGAACAAGAGGGATACATCATCAGCACATATGCTCTCAACATTCTCCAATGCTTTCAGATATCTCAAATACTCGCGTTTTCTTTCACACATTCTGCGCAAACGGCCACATTCATCTTCAACGATCTTGTAGAACTCCATTGCTCGACTTTTGCTAGCTTCTCTCAAACTTTTCCATGCATTTATTTGCTCCCCAGTTGTAGGGCCTTCCGCCCAAAGCCAAGAAACAAGATCAGTCTCTCCTCCCAAAAACCTGTGATCAAAAAGGAGAGTGGATTTGTCCCAGCTGAGAACAATCGTCTGTGAAGTAATCCATAACAACTTATTGCCTCTATTGCCGTCATCCTCATCCTCCGACGTGATCTCACCAAGACAACCCAATTGGCAAACACCGGCCAGATCTTCCAAGAACTCAACAACACTGTTGAGTTCCGGAACTTCCAAAAAGCATATCAAGGGGAGCGATCGGCGAAGCCAATAATTTGTAATCACCGATTCAGGAACATAGTTTTGCAGCAATTCGATTATCAAGCTCTGCACCTTATTGAGATGGCTCCAAGCAAGACATCCATTACTCGTAAACAATTGAAGTTTCTCACGAATTCTGTCGATGATTTCTGCCCGCTCACTTTTCTCGTCAATATAAGGCCAATCTGCAGCAGCAGACCGGCGTTCCATGATCTTAGCAGCGGAAGTCGATTCCGCTGGCTTCCAAACGCCGTTTATGGCCCATATGGGGGCTTTAATCGGCATAATCGATTGAAAACTCCCAGACAGAGGACTTAAATGTCCCGAAATATGCATGTAAGAGGAATCTAGATCACAAATCTTCTCTTCGCAGTAACAGCACGCCCAAAACATCCATTTCTTGGTCGCCTTAGCGAAATCTAACGCTTCAGTGAAAACCTTCATTGCCATTCGCAAATCATTCTTTTCCAAATACCCTTTCAGGTCTTCGATTCCGACTCTGAACAACTTCCTCTTGTCTTCCGCACTCATATTGTCTTTCCAGAAGGCCCGGACTAGTCGGATCGTAGCGACGTCGTTCTTCTCGCCTTTCTTTAACTTCCTTTTCTCTACGAACCAATCGTCCAGCGAGGGCCTCCACCCTGCAATCTCCTTCTTTCTCCGAAGCGCAGCCTCGAACTCGGCCTTTACCTCCGCCAGGGAATTATCATCTACAAGCCGTTTCCACTTGTCCCTCCTGTTCCCACCTCCAAGAACGATGATCTGCCTCTTGGATTTCGCTGTCAGCTCCACGAGTTCCTTCCTCAAATTCTCGAGCTGCGAGGCCGAGAACGGAATTGGGTCTGCCGAATTCTTGATCAGCAACCCGCGTTCGCATTCTTGGACGACGGCTTCGTACGAGCTGGCTTCTTCTTGGAGCACGGCTTCTTTTTGTCGGGCGATTTCGAAGAGTAAGTTGGCGTGTGTGTGTGCTATGGAGACGGAGTTCGGGAAAAGCGGTAGGGCTTGGAGTAAGGACTCAAGGGCTTCGTTGAACTGTTCGAGTCTGCCGGCCAGATTGCAGACGAATGACGCGGTTAAGCAGAGTCTGAATAGAATGGCACTTCGGCTGAAGTCGTAAAGTTCCGGGTGGCCGGTATGGGAAAAGGCGGCCTTCAGGGCTCCCCATGATTCGGCGTAGGAAGTCTCGAGGATTCTATAGGGTTCTTGAGCGACGGATGCTGATGGGGAAGCATCGGCCGATGATGGGGGATCGGTGGAGGGCGATGGCGAAGCAGGGGAGGACTCCATTTTCTTGGAGGGAAGTGGAAGGACTTTCTATTCGATTTAAATTTATACATATAAAAGAATGGGTGGGTGGGAAGGGGGGTAGGGATTAAATAGGTCATTTAATAACAAACCGAATGTTTCAATTTAATTTTTTTTTTACACTTTCATTTCTTTATTTATTTATTTTTTAAAAAAAGTTAATTTTTTTAAGGGTTAAATACCTAATACCCTATTGGGGTTTCACAACTTTATTTTTTTTCCTTAGGGTTTGATTTTTATCACAGGAGATCCATGTGGTTTTGATAAATGATCAAATTGGTCATTTTGTTAGTTGACTTAACGGACTGATGACGTGGCCACTTATACCAAGTGTCAAATTTTTATTCGTCTATGTGTCAATCCGTTAAGTCAACTGACAAAATGACCAATTTGGTCATTTATCAAAATCACAAGGACCTCCTGTGATAAGAATCAAACCCTAAGGAGAGAAAAATAAAGTTGTGAAACCCCAATGGGATATTAGATATTTAACCACTTTTTTTAAATAAATAAATAAAGTCAAAGAACAATTTTTAAATGGGATAATGCCAAACACCTTTTTTTTTTTTTTTTTTTTAATCCAGGCAAATTACAAGTTGAAGGAAATGATTAAATTTAGGGCTGACAATTTACACGACTCATGAACCTGATACGAATTTAACACAAACTTAAAAAATTAGAGTTGATGAGTCTGACCCATTTAATTAAATAGGATAGGTTAAGGTTGACTTATATAAGGGACAAAATGGGTTAGCATGTCAAGTTCGTATTAACCTAGTTGACCCGCAAACCCGTTTATGCCAACTCAAACTTAACACGTTTATATAAACATGTCGAACACCAAAACTCGAACACACACATTTTCTTAACAAGTAACACGACACAACACGTGTAATCTATTTAGATAAATGTGTCGTTTCAAGTTCAACGGCCCAACCTGACATGCAAGACATATTTTATTTAGATGTCAATAAGTTCTGACCCACAACAATGAAGTCATTTTAAATTTTATAGCCTAACCAAAATCTCAGGCTCCCTACAACCAAGCAGCAATGTGGCAATTTTTAATTAAAAAAGAATGGTGCTTGAGAGAGGGAGATTGGAGACTGAGACTTGCGGTAGTTTGAGTTAAAAGAAAGGGAGAAAACTCAGAAAAGCTAGGTTACAAATTTAAGTTAAAAAATAAAAAAATAAAAAGGGTCAACCCTCGAACGTATAAGTTGACACGACCCAATATATTTATTAAATGAATGACATGTTTTTGACCCAAATTTGTTTAACATAAACCATAATCTTAAAATTACGTGTTTATGGGTTGCAGGCTAAATTGTCAATCCTATTCTTATATTCAAGTTTGACCGAACTCGAATCGGATATGACTTATATGACTTATAAATTTAACATAAATTAAATACAAAATTAGAGAGTTACAATGAATTTAACACATTTTATAAAATGAATGGAATTAAAATTAATATATAAAGTAAACACATGCTCTGAGCCTCTGACGCTCGACATAAGCTGCGCGAAAACGAATTACCGCCCACAAATTAAGCTTTATCCTGTACGAGAGAGCGAGAGTAATAGCAGCGGTGGGTGATGAGCGCGCAGTCACAACCCCACCATTACCAAGCATTTACAACGGCAACAACAGCGATGGCAACGATGTCGTCTCAGGGTTACCACCAGCCAACTACCGTGGAGGAAGTCAGAACTCTCTGGATAGGTGATTTGCAGTACTGGGTCGACGAGTCCTACCTCCATGGCTGCTTCGCTCACACCGGCGAGGTCCTCTCTCTCTCTCTCTCTCTGTGTATATATATATATATATAAATTTGATGGTTGTGTTCAAATTCAGGCACCCAATGGAAGTGTTAAACTCTCAGTTGGTATTGGGTTGTTATCTTGTTTTTCACTTTCTTGATGTGGGGTTCTTAGGGTTTCTAATGCTGCTTTGAGTTTGTGATGTTTCTAGGTGGTAGAGGGCTCGGATTTGAAAATTTTCGATGGCTTTTACATGTTCACATGCTCAATAAAAATGGGTGTTTTTTTTTTAGTATGAAAAATGAAACGCCATTGTTCGGGTTATCGGGTTCCAGTGTGGGGGAGTTGTAAGTTAATTTGTGATTGGTGTTTAAAATTTGATTTTTTCGTAAATATAAACCAATTGATTAGGGTATGAATTCGTGATTACTTGTGGGGTTATGTGAATTATAATTTATGGGCATAGACAAGTTCTGAATCCGTGTTGGGGCAAGTTTTGCTCTATCTATAGGCTATGTGAACTTGATGGGATTCAGACTACCTTTGTACTTTGTCTGATCATTGTAAAACTTGGTCAATGGAAGAAAAGGAAAGGTCTTGACTGTTATTTTGTAATTGATTGAGAAGAAGATACAGGAAGAAAATTAATCTTCAGTTGAGTCAAAATTGTTCCATGAGTCACCACCTTTTGTGTTTGAATGTCATAAATATACTGCGCGAAAGTTTCTACATTTTCTTAGCAACCAAAGACCTCTATTGTGAAAAGTGACTATTTGAGTTTGTAGCGAGGGAGTGTTTCAGTTTGAATAATTCAGGATAGGTCTCTGTTTTTCAGATTAGATTGGATAGAGTGTTAGTGCTTATTTACAGTTGTGGGAATAATCTGAGTCTTAAAATTAATCCTACTCCTAAGGTTGGAGTTTTACTGAATTTCTTGGCCTCTCTTAGCTTATCAAGTTGCGTTGTATGCATCCCTTCTCATTTGGATTTTTTTGGAAGTCTTATGGGCCTTCTTTTCAGGTAGTTTCAATAAAGATTATACGTAACAAGATCACTGGCCAGCCTGAGGGTTACGGATTCATCGAGTTTGTTTCCCATGCAGCAGCTGAAAGGATTCTGCAGACATACAATGGGACTCTAATGCCTGGAACTGAACTAACTTTCAGGTTGAACTGGGCTTCTTTTGGTATTGGTGAAAGGCGTCCTGATGCTGGGCCTGAGCATTCTATTTTTGTGGGGGATTTAGCACCTGATGTTACTGATTATCTGTTGCAAGAGACTTTCCGAGCTCAATATCCATCTGTTAGAGGTGCCAAGGTTGTGACTGATCCTAATACTGGGCGCTCAAAGGGATATGGATTTGTTAAATTCTCTGATGAGGCAGAAAGGAATCGGGCAATGACGGAAATGAATGGTGTCTATTGCTCAACTAGGCCAATGCGTATTAGCGCGGCTACACCAAAGAAAACCACTGCTTTTCAACCATATCCTGCAACTAAAGGTATCATTTTAACTTTGATAGAAATTATGTCATGTTGCAGTCTTAGATGACTCATTTTCTTATCTTCATATATTCTTTCTTTACCATGTTATGTCCATTGTCTGGACAACACTATCTTGAGTGATATTTTGTCATGAGGTCTCCCTTGACAAACTTCCCCTTCCTCTTAGATTTACTGTTTTCTTATCTTGTGGTTATTGTTAGAAGTAAGTTGTGATGAAATGGGCTGGTGCTGTACTTGTCTAGAGGAAATTGAGTGACAACTGTTTGGGACCCTCTTGATTGTGTCATGATCAATTTAGTACTTCTTTGATTTTGGTACTCAGGCTGTGTATACTGTATACCAATAGAAATTCTAGTAGTTCACTATACTCATGCACTCTTTTTCAACCTGTAACGCATACCTACTGCATTGAAAATCTTCTGGGAAAGAAGCAATGAATTTTGTCTCACTTGATGGTTCTTTCATGAGGAGGCTTTTCTATTTGTTTAATCTCTTTTTTCCACACAAGAGTTTTGCTATCAGGAAAATTATGTCCTTTTGATAAAATCATAGGTGAGTGTTCTGTGAGCATCAATATCGGACACAGAGACCACTACCCAATTGAAGATCCACATCTGTGTATGTATAAGTGAGAGAGTCACAGAATTTTCTGCACAATTTCATGGAATGTAGGTAGTGGTTATGATTGATTCAATGGAAGAGAAGGAATGAGGGGGAGGGGGTGTATTTTTCGTTGGGGATTTCCTGGAAAATTCTTTCAAAGTCATTGGATCCTTTTCCTACTTTTATTTATTATTTTTTTAATTTTTTTATTTTTATGTCGGAGAACCTCTCCAAGGCAGGGCCCTTCGGACCCACCCCTGCAGAGTAAACTTTGGTCCCATGCACCGCACCCTCGGAAGTTTCCATGCATGAAACTGGTTAAATCGCTGGCTTTTCACCAGGGGGTGTGGCCCCAAGAGATTATTTGCACCCATGAGGTGTTGAACCTTGGACCTTGAAGGAAGCAAACCTTAAGACCAAAGCCTCCACTACTTGGGCCAAAGAAGTATCATTAATTTATTCATTGAAGTGTTTAGTAGGATACCCATGCCCATGCCCTTGCTGCAGTATCTAGTAAGAAGGTTGCTCATGCAGTTAAGAAAAGGGTCTATATGACATGGAAGAAAAAAAATGCCTCTTTAATATATCAAAAGTATGGTAGCTTAAGAAGGTGTCAACCTGAAAAAAGATAAAAATGAATAACAGTTCAAGCTTGGACAAGGTATCTTCTTTCTGCTTTTGGTTACTGTTCAAGTACTGCTTTGTATTCATATCTTGCCGACATAGCAGATGAGTTTTGTCATGCTTCAAGTATGCATTCATGCTCAATTTGGTTTTCTGATACTATTTTGGGCCTGATAAGTGCTCTTACCTGTGCACTTTTCTAGCAGCGGCATATCCTGTTCCATTGTATAGCACACCAGTGCCTACGCCGCCAGCAGATTCTGATGTCAATAATACTACAGTAAGTCAGAGATACTGAAGCCTTTTGGGTTTTTATGTCTCGTCTCTTATTCTTACTTTTTTCTTTCCATTGCAGATTTTTGTTGGTAACTTGGATCCTAATGTCACAGAAGAGGAGTTGAAGCAAACCTTTTTGCAGTTTGGGGAAATTGTCTACGTCAAGATTCCTGTTGGCAAAGGATGTGGATTTGTACAGTTTGGGACAAGGTTTGTTATTTGCTTGCGTGTGAAACCCTTACTTGATTGCCCTTATAATTTTGATGGTGGTTGTTACTTATCAAAAAAAATAAAATTTTGACGGTGGGTTTAGCACTTTTCCATAATTTCTTTTTGGTGATACTGTCTCATGCAGCTACTAGCATACCAATGAACATTTCTTTTTCCCTTTTCCTTATTACCTTCTTTTATAAAAGCATTGGTGGTTATGCTAGAATGTTGACTTATTTTAGGATAGCCCTTACTAGTCCATTTTGCATAGACAAAAATTGAGTTGCAAAAATATGAACCATGGAAGAATGCAAGAAAAACTTGTAGTGCAAAAAGTCAACTCTATAATTCACAACAAATTTTTTCAGGACTTTTCTTTACTAATCCTTTTCTGTGGTCAACGGGGTTCCTGATTTCTCTTGCAACATTTGTTTGTGTAGAGCATCAGCTGAAGATGCCATCCAAAAGATGCAGGGAAAGATGATCGGTCAACAAATTGTCCGCATTTCTTGGGGTAGGAGTCCAACAGCTAAACAGGTGATTTTTTTTAGTTCATCTCTATCAAGTGCTTACTTTGATCCAGTTAATATTGATATTGTTGCTCATGTCTGCCTCGTAATGTAATGCTTTATTTCAAAGCCAGGAACACCTGAATGCACAAATTGAGACTGATAATATAACAAACTTCAGGTGGAATGGCAGTAAAGTAAGCTATATATTGTCTTAGTAGTAGGAGGGAGAATGAGATTGAAGGCCTTTATCAAAGAACTCCCCAACAGTCATACCAACTTTTGTGAACACAATTAATTTGTGTATGCACTTTTGTAATTTTAACTATATTTTACTGGTAAGGCATGGTTGAGGTATGCATGCTCCGGTTACCTCTTATATGGTAACCCATTTGTGTTGTACTGGAATTTCTCTCCATGCGTTTAATTTTCCATATACATTAGCCTAGCCTTGACAAAATTTTGACACCGACTTATTGTAGGACTTACCTGGTAGCTGGGGTCAGCAAGTAGATCCGAGTCAATGGAGTGCTTATTATGGTTATGGACAAGGCTATGATGCCTATACTTATGGGGCTACTCATGATCCGTCGTTGTATGCATACAGTTCATATCCCGGTTATGCACAGTACCCTCAGCAGGTAAGTTGTTTTGATATTAGTTTTGCCTGTTGCTGTGGATGTTATTCCAGAACAATTTTTATTTCATCTTATGGGCTGCTGTATTAGCCAACAGAAATAGAGCCATTTGTTCTTTTATGGCCAATACTTTGGCCAAGTGAGCCATTGTTTCTAGTATCAAGTAAGTTGGTGCTAGAACAAGTGAAAGTGAACAGCATATATGAATTAAGTTGTTGAGCCATGAAGTTTCTTGATAATTTCAATGAAAAAGTGCGAAATTGCAAATAATTGGTTTTTACTCCTCCGTTTTGGAATATATATGGTCATTCATGTATTGTTGTTACCCTTCCCACACATGAGAATCAGGTTTTGACTACTAAACAACCACGTGTAGTTATTGCCCATCCCACATTTGCACTTAACAGAGAGAACACATATTGAGAACATATTTGGTTGCCTAAATGGATCACAAGTCTCTTGAAAATGACTCTATACCTAAATGGTTAATTTACAGGTTGATGGTGCTCAAGATGTGGCCCCTATGGCAGGTGCTGTGCCAGCTGTAGAACAAAGGGAGGAGTTATATGATCCCTTGGCTACGCCTGATGTTGATAAGTAAAATTCTATTCTCAACTGTTTTCAATATAAATTTAGGAACCAAACCACAAAAGACTAAAATATTAATTTCTTGTTTATTTGTTTTGAATGTTGGTTGCTAGGTTAAATGCTGCTTATCTCTCTATTCATGGAAGTACTATTTTAGGGCGGCCCTTATGGCTGAAAACCTCGTCGCTGTCGCAGCAAGCTTAGGCATCTCTAGCATAACGTGTTTGATATTCTGGTTTTGTTCCATGTTTCCCGGAGCTCTGACAGATTTTTTTTTTAAAAAAAAAATTGCTTGTAGTTGGACATGATAAATTGTAGCCTGGAGAAAAAACATTCAGTATATGCTTCACATTGGTGCGCCATTTTGCTTCTTGGACTATGATGTTACAATCTGGAGTTGAAACAGGCAGGATATGCTTGAGTTCAGTACACCTTGATCTAGAGGATTTGAGCTTTTTCTTTTTGTTTACACTTTCCTGTTATATGCGTTGTGGATGTTGATACTGGAAGAATGCTCATCTGCACTTGCGTGGTGCCAATTGTATCTTTTCAAGTAGGTAGACTTGAAAAACAAGCTACTCTTCCTGGGTTTACTGGTTATAAATAGCTCGTTCCATGTGTGATTTTCCTGGCATCTTTGAAGTTTAATGTACCTTTCCCATACAACAAGATTAAGCTATGAGGTCATTATGTCATTGATTAATTAGATAAATAATCTTAGCACCATTGCTTGATTGTGTGTGTGTGCACCAACCCAACTGGGTCAAAAATGTCCACTTTTCAACTTTCAACTCAAAATGCCAACGTGAAAATTTTAACTAATCCTTAAAATTCTTATAGGTTAAAAATGTAAATTTTTGCATAATTCAAGTCCAATCCTTATGCAAAACTTAAGGTAAATCATTTTCTTTATTTAGTATTTTCTTTGCAGAAAAGCAATTTCGACAGGCAATACATAAGCCCAAACCTTCTCCAATGTTGAGGGTAAATAATTTCTATTTAGTTGTCTTTCGATCATGTGCAGAGTAATTTGATTAATCAACCAAAACGGTAGTAACCAGAGCTAAGGAATTCAGATTAATTTGCATTTAGGCGGTCAACATTCAATTAATTCAATGAGGCTAATGATAGGGCTAAAGTTGAAGAATATGCAGATTGAATAAAGTTCAAATCAAAGTAAAATTTATAAGTTTATTTGTCTCAACAAAGTTTACAAAAGGAAAAATAAAAATGCCTCATAATAAGATACAATTTCTCCCAGATGAACTTAAAAAGAGAAGGAAAGAAAGATGGAGGTATCCGATAAAATAACATGAATTAATAAGAATTTAGAAATAATTAAAAAAAAAGAGTATAGAAACCAAGTCAAAATTGCTCTGAATTTAATATTGAATGTGATTCTGGGTCTTGAATTATAGATACTTAGCCAACCATGGGATCTCCTTGCTGTCTTTGAGCGCAAATGACACATCATCACTGCCACATAGCAGAATGTAATTAGTCAAAATTACAATGCTTTCAAAGTTTTCTGATGCTTTGTATGCCTTAATGATCGATTTTAAAATGTTTGTTTCCTTCTGTCTACTGCAAATGCATGAAGAACATCCCAATTAACCAATAAATGTTTTGTTTTTTCTCCCTCTCGTCTTCAAAAATTTCCCTCAATGTGGTGGCCATGGCAATCCTAGAGTAAAAACAACGAGTCTAGGAGGATAACCAAATTTCTGGATTGGGCAGAATCCAACAGGACTAGCTTAAATGTCAACAAGAACCCTGTCTTGTCCTAGTAATTTATATTAGAGATGCAGCATTTAAAGGACGAATGAACGATAAAATTAGTGAATGAAATTGGAACTATATTTGTTATTGACAGTCTCCTATGCTAGTGGCTCTCGGGCGGGCATTGTATACAGAAAACCAAGAAAGTCATGCCTAGTGGCAGAGTTCAGATGCAAGACACTTCCTTTCATGCTTGTATAATTAGATTGCAGTAATTGAAATTTATATGGTAAGCTCAACTGGATCCAATCTGTTTCAGCTGAGGGCTTGATAGACAACAAACCTTGGAAAATTGAGCTGTAACTTTTGCAACCTGTGTTTAGCCCCTGATTCGCATAGAATTATTCTGCATTCACCAAGCTTACAGCTGCCAGAAACAAATTGAATAAAGGAATTTTAGTTTTTCACCTAAACATGGAATTCATTAATATCAGCTCTACTAAATGAATTCCATATCATTTTATATTATTTAAGAGGTCAGCTTGAAGAAATTGAAAAAGAATAAATTCAACTCGTTACAGGCAAAATGATGTTACAGATAGGATTATTCATATATAGGTTAGAAGTTGTGTTAGAGTAGGATTTTATTTTTTTTGATAAGTAAATCATGACAAAGCTAAGAGCAGGATTTTATTTAATAAGGACTAATGGTTATTTTAAGGATAGTTTTATCAATTAGAATTTAGATTAGTTTTATTATCATTATTTTAAAATTCAGTTATCATTAGTGAATATTATTTATCTTATCCGTTTGCAAGTATATTTAAGGAATGCTTAATATAAACGAATCATTCATTTATTTTTCAAATGTATGTTTAAAGGAGGCCCAAGTTCCCTCTTAAAACCTACACTAATTTATCCAATCACGGACTTGATATTCAAATTTGTAACAAATGATGTATTATAAAGATGGAAGTTACATCTACAAGCACATAAACAAATTAATAATAATAAAACTTATATAAAAAAGGGTCATCCCTAAACGGTTAGAAAGTAAAATGAAATCCAATGAGGAAAAAGGATTATCGTTCAAAAAACTAATATCAAAATGTATGTAAGACGACAGAAAGCATAAAACAATTGTTTTGAAATGACACAAGAGAGAGAGAATTCTTCATCATGGTTCCAACTTTCCATATGCCCTTTGAAGTATATGTCAAGGTTATGACTATGAGACCATGTTTCCATCTAATTTCTACGAAAAGAAAATAATATGACACGACTTACCCAACTTTCAAGAGTGTGTCATATCCAGGAAATGCTTCTCCATTGCTTGTACAGAGACATGATACAGTCATTGCCAACTGCGGTACAAATAAAAATTCAATAAAATACATATACGCATGTATTCTTATCCTTAAATTTCTGACACTTAAAAGTTTCCACTGTTCTGGCTGGCTGAAGGCATCAGAGGGTGATGGTGAATTAAAAGTCATGCTTATTGAGTTTCTACGTGCTATCCAGTGACTACAGTCGAGCTTTTCAATTAATATTTTCATCTTTGCAAAGCACTCTAGTTGATCTATTATGCAAAGAAGAAGCAAAATTCAGGATACAAAAAGCTCCAAGTATGCACCAATAGATTCCTGCACAAACTGTGTAAAAGACTGGGTTCAGTCCTTGGATCTTCCATCAAGGAAACTCTCAGATTCTTTGAGGGTGCCAGCTTTTTTTTTTTGACATGTCCACACAAGAGGTGGGAGGGAGATTCAAACTAGTGACCTCCGCTTCATTAAACGTAGTCCTAACCGATTGAACTACATATTGGGGACAGCTATTTAACTGACCCAAAAAATAAAGAAACAAAAAAATATGCTCCAAGGTTTCCACTAGTTGGCATATTTGATGAGTTAAAGAGGTTTCTCGCTTTGAAATATTTGTGAAATGTCAGAAATGCAAATAAATCCAAATAAAACCAAAACAGGAAGCAAGAACACAAAATTTACGAGATAAGTTTGAGAAGTTGACCTTTTCAAAGGTAGTTTCACCCATTCCTGTTTTATAAAGCTCATGCACCATAGCTGTCAAGAAGATTTTGCTCAGTTTGGAACAGCTTTTCATTATCTGCAAAAGGAAAAAAAATTTATGAAGGCATATACCAAGAAGATCACAACATTGTTGTCACCATGCAAATGAAATATAAATGAAAAAAAAAATATTATTGTAACCCCTACGAAATGGTTATTTCCTAAGCTAGCAAATGAATCCTGTCTGTCGACCGATGTGGAAGAAAAAGCATTCAATAAGTCAATGGTTATTCAATGATTTGTGCTTGTGATAGTTTTGGTCCTATAACAGTAGCTTTTCTTCTGTGAGATACAGTTCTTAACAAGTCTGGCACTTATATTGGTTCTGAAACACTTGAATCATCATCATGTTCTCTCCCAAGTCTTCTGATATCTCAAAAAAAAAAACAGCTTCTTCTCCCTTCAGCATACTACCTTTTAGAAAGGCCGTCTATCCACATCTAATTTGTCTCATTGCATATTAACATAAACATCACAACATAATATGCCTCATTTGACAATTTTGGAATCTTCTTCCAAAATGCCATTTACCACTCGAACAAATGGAGGATAAGTGTGTACAAGAAATAGGTCCTAATTCATTATTGACTACATATACACAAAATATTAAACTGACCTGTATATGAGGTGCCTGAAACATTTCCTGGATTGCTGCTTCCACCTCAGCCATACTAACAAGTGATTTTCCTGCAAAATGGAGAGATATTATATTAAACTAGTGAAAAGAACAAGCAAATCCTACTTCTCATGACACAGTGGCTTACTTTAAAGCTACTAGTGACGGCAAGGTTTCATCTTACATAGGAAGAAGGGTCAATTATGACTAATGGTTTAACTAATTTCTCTAGTCCCACTCTCATTCTATACCTTAGGAACCTTGCACTAGTATGATGTAAAAGCGCCAAATAACATCTCATATGCCATCAATGTCATAAAAGAAAACTAAAATAAAGCTAACAAATTGGACCGAGCTAAAAACATGCTATCACAGGAGTAGCTTAAAGTATTGGAAAGGTGTAAAATTTGATCACAATTAAACACATTATCTCCCTTGGGGGAAGGGGACCACATGCAAATTTTTCTTCACACAGATTTACTAGTCTAATTGATCTTGAACATTGACAAGATCAAGAATAAAAAATAAAATAAAAAAAAGGCAACTGATTTTCAAAATGAAATCAAATGGATATACACATCAATCTGCCCAAACACTACAGATGTGGTAAAACGTTTTACACTTGTGCATGGGTGCAATGGACTCAAAAAAAGATTTAAAAAGACAAAAACTTTCCTGGGATCATCCACTGTAAGTGAACAAATTAATAAGTCTATATACCTGAAGGAACAGAATTAGTAGTTGACTTTAGTTTCTTAATATTGTAATCTTTTATTTCTGCTGCCCGCCTGCATATCTCCAGAGCACGACGTGCATCTCCTGATATTGCTGCGACCTGAATATAAGTATAGAATGTTAAGATTGAGTTTAAAATTAACATACAATATCTAAAGTAAGTGTTTATCATCTGCAAAAAAATTATTAGACAAGAAATTAAAGAGACAAAATCAAGTTTCATGATGAAACAAAGAGCAAAACACTGACCTTTCTTGATGCAAATTCTATAGCTTGTTTTTCAAATGCATCAATGCCTCTAAGACGACTTAAAATGATTTCTTGAAGCTGCTGATAGTTATAAGGGCCAAAGCAAAGCCTTTGGATACCCATACGACTTGAAATACGAGGTAGCAACTTTTCTGGAAGATCCATGGTATTTGCTATCCCTGAATTTATATTCATTAAAAAGAAATAAGATTGCAGCCATCAACATCATTGTCATCACCATCAATATCTTGCTTTTCTGTTTTTGTTATTAAGATTTGCTGGGAAGAAGCCTAATCAACATAAGACATACCTATCACAATTAATTTGGAATGTGGCTTAGTAGGCCAATCAAGAATGTTATATAGAACCTGTGAGAAAAAAAGGGATATGGATAAGTGACTTTTTATCTTTTACAAATGCCTAAAACATATGACCTTAAAATTATTATTAACAAACTTTCACATCACAACATGAACCAGTTACCGACTGATTTCTTGTTACAAGAAGATCAAGTTCGTCAATGAGCAGAATACAAGGCCGGTCATCCTCTTTTCCAATTTTCTTTCCATCCGAAAAACGCTCATTCAGCAAGTGGAGAGCCTTTTTCCAACTAACTCTGTGCCCACTTAATGCTTCATATATTACCTGAAAGAATGTAGGATTTACTATAGGACAACCGGAGAATACAACCCCAAAAAGAAAATAGGGTTAATTTAATATGTTTACCCTGTATATACTTTCAGGGGATGCCAACTTTAGACCATTAATCTCCACAAAACAGTAGGGTCTTACACCTCCTGTATCAACTTCAGACCTCAGATTCCTCATTACTCCTAGTACACTCATTGTCTGTAGTTTCATAAGCATAAGAAGATCAAATAAGTAAAATTTGTTTATGCATGAAGAAAACTAGGGAATCTGAAGCATGTCTCAAACACCAGAGTTCTATTTTACATATTATAACAGATCCTACCTTGCCAGTTCCAGGAACACCATGAATGTATAGGCAACGTCCCAAACATTGATCGTCACAGATGGCACCTTTGATAAATGCAGTAATCTCCTCCATTTCTCTGGAAAAAAAAAAAAAAAAAAGTGTCCTTCATTGGAATGTAAGAACAAATGAACATAAAAAAACCTATAACATTTCATTTTGCACGTACTTATTCCTGCAAGGTGGAGATTTAGGTAATGATGCCAACAAAAGTGTTGCCTTTGCTCTTTCAAGTTCAGTCTGCTTGTGGCATCTTACATGCTCTGGGATTTTCTTGGTCCCTATCTTTTGAAGTCCGAAGAACTGTCCCTTCCTTGAGTTCTGTAGTAATTACACATAGAATACTTTAATTTGGGCAATCACCAAACTTAAATCTACCAGTTTGAAATAAAGAATAGTGTCATACTGCAGCCAACTCCTGAGCTGGGGATAGTTTGGTTAGTAATTTTTTTAAGTTCTCCTCTTCATATCCAAAGTCTTCATCTATATCAGAATCTGAATCCTTGCAGAGTGTCCAATCTTTATCATTGTCAACTTCTTCACCACCCTACCAAATAACAATAGGCTCATAAATCTTAAATGCTAATTCAATTTGATATCATTGAAAGCCCCAAATGCTGCCTCTATCGTCTGAAATGCTTACCTCTTTACCATCATCAATATCAGCAAGACGCTTGAAACTGTGCCAATGAATATCATATTCATATTCACATAAAAAAACATCATCCCCTTCATTAATGGCCTTGACATATTCTTTAGGATTCATGACCGAGCAGTGTCTAAGAATAGAGTCCATCTGCAGCAATGTGCATGAGCATTGTTACAAACTAAAGGATGATAACCAAGAAAGAATGGAAGCTGATGCCTGAACTATCAAGAAATTAGGAAGATTTTGCAGTTTCACACTACTTCTGAACTTTCAGAACCTAATAGACCATTTAACAAAATTGTTCAGTGGACTCTATATAAGTAGGAAGTTATCACAGGGAAATGGTAAAAGACAATTAGCATGATGCCCTACTTTTATGTACTTATTGGGTTGAATTCAATTCACCTGCCAAAGGAAACAGTCAAACAATTATTGATGAATGTTCTATCCTGAGGGGAAAAAAAAAGGTATTTCCGCGCATTATTATGAAAAACTTGTATATCTAACTTCACCCAACTGGATAGTTAGGTATATGCTATGGAATGTTAAAATAGATCATTTGGGCTTGCTTTAGGAGGTAAGATGTCCTTGGTTGTCCAACATTACAGCAGAGGGTGACTTGGGACTTTTTCTTTGCTGAACCTTCATCGGTTGTCAGAAATGCTACATCACTATATCTAAATGTATGCATTTTTTTTTACATCCGCTCACATCCAGAATGAGAGCTGAATCAGTCGTTTTCTCTTTTTTCTTTATGCTTATTTCCTTTAGTAAAATTTAAGTATGTTAGGGTTCTCTCACTCATTTGCTAGCGGCTTTGCGATTCCCACTGATAAACACAAAAAAAAAAAAAAAAAAACAACAACAACAACAATGAAAACACGTAGTATTTTACAAGAATTGATCCAGAATTGTAAGTAAGTCAAAGAATTGATATAGTGGTATCTGTTCTATCAATAGCTATATAATCAAGAGAAAATACTGGCTACCACCTCAATGTCAGCAAAATCATTTGTGCGATAAAGCTCCCTCCTCAAATTATGTGGTTGTCTTCCAGAGGCAGTCTCTTCCGGAATTATATACCAACATACCCGACACCAAAAGCTACCATCCACTTCTTTCCACATACTGCACACCTCCAACCAACAAAGCACCAAATCTACACATTACAAACTAATAACATCACAAATACACATAATTCAGCTAAAAACAACAAAAAAACTACCTTTCAATGCTGGCAGCCCACAAATCGCTTGAAAGCAGCTTCTCCCTCATCGTCCTCAACCGCTTCTTCCCCTCCGGTGGCACGGGGAGTTCAATCTCCTTACCTGATCTGCGGGCCTCGCAAAACCCACATATCCAACCCCCTTCCGGAACCTCCTTCAACGGCGGCTTCAGGCACTTTAAATGAAACCCACCTAAACAATCATCACACTCAATCATCACAGCCCTCCCCGCCTTAAAGCACACCCTGCAGTCCTCCATTTCTGGCTCCTCATCATCTGAGCTTGCCTCCTCCCTCCTCTTCACATACACATCGTCCCCCACCTCAAACTCGCCCCCATCATACACCACTTTCTTGTAATACACCCGCCTCCCCGACTGCCTCCGTGGCAGTGCCGAGCCCCTTTTCTTCTCCGAAATTGATGAAGCCATAGCTCTCGTGACCACCATCCTGTCTCCCCCTCTCTTCCTCTTCCTCCCTGTCGATTCGGACGGGTCTGGCGACGCCGGCGAGAACGATACCTGAACTTCAACGAAATCTCCCCCATTTTTCGGCCCTGGTTTTTCAATCCTCTTTGCAGATTTCGGTGCTTTCACTGATTCAATGCAAGCTTCTTCGTCATTGTTGATCGACTTCCGGGGCGTCTTTGGATCGGATCTCTCCCTGATTTTATTCGTATTTCTTGGGGTTTTTGCGAAGTCCTCGATGGGGTTTTCGATTTGGTCGTTGTGTTTGTGGGGACTGGGGGTTGGATTGAAGTGTAGGGACGTTCGGCGAGTGGATCTGCGAGGGGCTAGGGTTTGTGGGGTTGCAGGGGTGAGAGAAGGCGAGGGCTTGGGTGTGACTTGTGGTTGGTGTTTGGACCTTCTTGGGGTCTGGAAGGGTTTTTTAGGGGTCTCCGCCATTGATGTACGGACAATGCAGTGGTGGCGGTGCAAGGGGTTTGAGGGAAAGAGAAAGAGAGTTTTCTAGGGAGAGAGAATTGGCGGGAAATGTTCCCTCCATTTTCCAGACCTTTTGAACGTTGAACGAACCGTTGTGCGCATGTGGCTTTTCCCTGCCCAAATTTATCTTTTCTATTTTTCTATTTTATTTTCTCATCTTATTATGAAGTTTTTGAAATTTTATAAACTGAATTAAAGGAAATTTCTTGAAAACAAATTTCCATATTTATTTTAAAAACATTTAATTGTTTTCATTTTTAATTTATTTAGTATCAATATGAATATTTATAGCATTACAGAAACCATTGTAGCCTCAACAGACATATAATGTGGAAAAATGTTAGGAGTTACTATTTTTCTTAGTATGTTATAATGCAAATGCCCACATTTGGCCCATATTTAGTGACTTGTTTGATTGGAAGAGATAATTAAAATTCAAATTTCAAATTTGAATCCTCCCTTTTATATAATTGTTCATCTGTCAAGTCACTAAAAATGGGATCCGGATCTCCTCGAATTCCCGAGGGCCTAGAATTAATAATTTGGGCCGTTGGATTTCATCCAACGATCCAGATTACTCAACTAATAAATAATTATTAAAAAAATATTTATATTTAAAAAATAAATCAAAATCAAAATAATAAAAAATTCAAAAAGATTTAAACATTTTTTGTGGTGGCTGGCCACCCCAGGTGGTGGCCGACCACCACTATTAGAGGCAAGAGGTGGCTTCGGCCACCCCAGACCGCCGATCTGGGGTGGCCGAAGCCACCCCTTGGCCCTTGGGCCTGGTTCAGCCACCCCCAAGGGCTTAATTTTTTTAAAAAATAATAATAATAATTAGGTGGTCCTTGGCCATTGGGGGTGGCCGAACCACCCCCAAGGGCCAAAGGGTGGCTTCAGCCACCCCAAACCGCCAAGCCACCCCTTGCCTCTAATAGTGGTGGTCGGCCACCACAAAAAAATTTTAAAATCTTTTTAAAGTTTTTTATTAAATTTATTTTGTTTTTTAAAAATAAAAGTAATAGTTTATTATTATTTTTTTTAGTGGATTGTTCTAGACCGTTGGATCAACATCCAATGGTCCAGATGCATCATTTGAGGGCCTCGAATTCCTTAGAGAATTCGAGGGGATCCCGATCCCTAAAAATGGATAAAATATAAGCATTATATATATTGCACTGAAACATTTCTCTTTTTCTTATATTTGGCTCATTTTATCTTACAAATCAATCATTAGATTTGTGGACTTATGTGGATCCTACATAAGGCAATGATAGACCTCCCAAATCTAATAACTGATCTATTTAATTTGTATGAGAATATAGACCAAATATAGGGAACTTATTAACTCCTAGCATTTCTCTATAATGTGACAACATACTACAAAGGCGCAACGAAAAACTTGATTCTTAAGGCGGATATCTTTGCCTTGACAACCTAGAGTTACAATGACTAATCTTATTGACATGTCAACATTTAATATCATGTGGATCTAAATTGTTCAAACAAATAATCAAGTAAAAAAAAAAGTAAAATCTAGAGACTTATTGAGGCCACTAATTTTGCCCTCAAGATTTAGAACATCATCCAGGAGTGGAACTAGAACTTGGTTGGAGGAGAGAGGAAGGTGAAAAATAAATTTAAGAAGGAGGATATTCATAAAAACATATATTTTGAGGGCATTTTTTTTTTGGGTGAACGTGGCTTCACCCTTGCTTGTAAGAAAATAATTGCAAAAGCGCTAAAAGAAAAAGCTATTAAGGCGAATTGAAAGACATTGCCGTAATAAGTTTGAGTCGCGTAAGTGATATGAGTATTCTTAAAATATGCTAAATAAAACAACCTTATATTTGAGCAAGACAATATGTTAAAGGACATAATTTTTTTTCTCTAAATTGTGTCGAAGGAATTTTCTCAAACGAGAAATGTTAAACACTACACCGTCTTCCCACCCTCATCATATTCAGCTGATATAACACAAACAGCCTTATATTCAGAAATAAAATAAAAACATAATTGTTTTGAGAAATATTTCCCATCTTTATACAAAGACTGAAAAGAAACTTGAGAGAAGATGTGAATGCATCTCTCAGTGAGAATATGAGCCTCGTTTAGACCTTTTGAAGCCCAGAATGACGAGGAGTAATCCAAGATAATTGTAATTGTAGGCACAGTCAAGGAGTTGCAGCTTCTGAGCGTTCCATGGAGGAAATCTAAACCAAAATTCAGTCAGGAAACTTCTTCTTAATATGGCCTTCTCATGGCTGAAAGTGTCAAACGAGAACTTTCCATGGTATCTGCCCATCCCACTTTCACCGACTCCTCCGAATGGGAGGGCGTCAGCTGCATACTGCACACATAGCCAATACAAGACTTTAAACTATCAAGATCATGATAAAGATCATATATATATGATGTGAAAATAGCAGAGAGTTACTGATAACATACTTGAACAAGTGCATCATTGAATGTGATGCTTCCAGATGATGTTTCGGATATCATCCTTCTCTCTAGAGATTTATTTTTGGTGAAGCAATAAATAGCAAGTGCTTTAGGCATTGAATTTATGAACTGTATACTGTCCTCAATATTCTCCAACTACAAAACCAAGAAAATATATGGTATTTTAATCAATTATATAATTATATTGTGCAAACGATCGAATTTAGATAGAACTGAACTACCCATAAAAACTAATAAAGAGATGTACATAATAAGTATTTGTATATATAATTGCTTATGTATATCTTACTGTAATTATTGGAAGCAATGGGCCAAAGATTTCTTCTGTCATGATTGCTGCTTCAATCGGGGGATCCACCAAGATTGTTGGCTCTATGAACCTGCATGGAGGTTTACAATATACAAATATAAGAACGAAAAAGAGAAAGCTAGCTAGAAAGAAAGCTTAAATAATATAGGCAGCATATATGAACAAAAAAGAGAAGAGATTATGCTGTTTACAAGTTATCTTCGTCCAATGAACCACCATAAACAATAGAAGCTTTAACTCTGGGGTCGTTCAAAAGATCCTTCAATCTCAAGAAATGGTGTTTGTTTACTATCCTTCCAATACTGCATGATTCCTTTGGGTTTTCTCCATACATTTCCTTGATCATGGCCTTCATGTACTCTACCTAAACAAGACCATCTCATTTCAACATATTGCTGCGTCATAAACTAATTAAGAAACTTTGAATTACACATATATATTTCTACTACTAATTTCATACCAAAGTGGGTGTCGATTTCTTTTCTGCAAGAATATAATCTATTGCAATGCATGCTTGACCAGCACAGGACCCACATTTCGCCATAAGAATTCGCTTTGCAGCAAGCTTGTGATTAGAGCGCAAAATGACTCCAATAAGCAAATTGTTAACATGAAAATTTTATATAATAAATTTTGGACACAAAAATAGAAACGAAAATGTGTTTAACCAATGAGGGCAATCATATATATATATATATATACACACACACTAGTGTTGAACTTACCTTTGTTTGCCAAGAACTAGAAAGGGAATCAACAATAGCAGGGCATTTTCCACCCAACTCGAGAGTAACAGGCGTCAGATGCTTCACAGCCGCAGACATAACAAGCCGTCCATTCCGTGCACTTCCTAGGATTAGTTTTAACATTTAATTCTATTTTCCAAAACCCAAATACAGGAAAGAATGATAAGAGCTTAGCTGCATAATGTATTGTATCGAGAAATACTACATATACTTTCAAGTGCTTACTCTTCGACATGACAACAATGATACGGAATATACAGATTTTTGGCTCAAAACTTTTTTACAACATAAAATATAAGAACATGATGATTTTCAAGCCGTTCGATGAAGAGAACAGCTTGAATTCACATAATTTTAGAATCTACAAATTTTTTTGAAATTATAAGGGATCTTTATCTGCATTTTTCTACTGTTTTTACCTGTAAAGAAGATTTTGTCCCATTTCTGCTGTAAGAGTTGTTCACCAACAGCTGGTCCACCTTGGACAACCTTAACAGCATTATTGTCCATGTAAATTGGGATATTATTTGCTAGAATAGCAGAACATGAAGGAGCCAATTCTGAGGGCTTCAGAACCACTGTGTTTCCAGCAGCTATTGCCCCTATCAGAGGTTCCAAGGACAGTCCTATATTTTGTACAAAATGGCAATAATGTTATCATAATTACTTATTTTGAAAAAAAAAATTAATAAATAAAAGAAGAATAAAAACTATCATAAAGTTTTGAATTTTTGTTATATAAAGTATTTCACTCACCAAAGGGAAAATTCCAAGATGATATAATGAGGACAAGGCCAAGGGGGTCGGGAACAAGTTCTGCAGTGGTGAGCAAAGCAATTCGTGGCAGTGTAGCCTATCAACCATGCATTACCAAAACGTTAGTATCTGCATATCTTTCTCTCCAAGAGCTTCCTGAATTTATTATTTGGTCACCCATAAAAGGGATGAGTTGTATATAGTCTCTGCAATATGCCTTAACTTTGTTTCTTGAATCCCACCAAAATATGGGTTAATTAAATACACTTAAGTCTCATGAAATACTTCTTACATCATTATTTGTCCTAAAAGCTTGAGCTAATAGAATAAGATAAATTTAATCATTTAATTTATATTCTAACATTCTTCCTCACGGCTTAATCTCTCATTTAATAGGTAATGTTCAATTCATAGAATATTTAATTGAAATTGTGAGTGAATGATTCACTTTTCCTTATTTCCTCTTACAAGAGTTTGCAAGAGATCCGGGTATTAGTACTCAAGGTAATTTGGGTACGTTTTCATTTCAATTCCTCCAACCCACCCAAAAAAAAAAAAAAACTTTTCTTAAAGGGCAAATTTGGTTTTTCAATGGTCAAACCGAGGGTATTTTCAGAAGATTTTGGTCAAATTTGATTTTCTATTCGTTCTAACGAAGTAGCATTTTGCCACAAAATGGTAGTTTGATGTATTCAAATGTCACACTTGTTGGTTTGTGAGGCTTTTTTGAAAATGATTAATAGTTCAGAGGGTTTTAAGTGTATTTATCCGGCAAAATGTTATTTCCTTTTTCTACGGTTCTTCATTTCCAAAGCCATAAAAAATGCATTCCTTAAATGCTATATAAATAGTGACGGATTTAGGGGAGATCGGCAATGGCCCTGGTCCCCCACCAAACTACAAGAAAAAAAATGTGAAGGCAAAATAAAATTGAGGTAAAAAAAAAAAAAATTGTAAGGCATTTTTTGCCAATGAGTTCCTCCCCAAAAATATTTTGTCCCTTGATCCCTCCCAAAATTGAAAGTTGGCTCCGGATCCGTCCCTGTATATAAAGCCTGATGGATGAGCTTACCTTTCTGCCTGACATCCATTCTTGTAAAGAATCCAATGCTAAATTCAGTGACTTTATCAAGGTTCCTATCTGCAAATGAGGACAGTGTACATATAATTAATAAGCCAAGCAAGAGATCAAATTTTTATAATTTCCTAATCTAAAATATATACTGCTGATTACATTATTGTAAAGATATTGTCATAAATTTGTTATTATTCTCAAACCCTATTTTGAAATTTTATCTTCCAAAACACTTTTTGCTTGCGCTTAAATCAATTTCTGCTCGCGCTTAAATCAAGTAAACGAACTCCCTCACGCCGCGATTCTCCGACCGGTAGCCTCTCCAGGTTGTCCTTCCACTTCTAGAGCAACAATACCTTCTCCATCGGAGCATGAGCAGTACTAGATCATTTCCGTTCATCATCGACCAATGACCATATATATATATAAGTATTCGGATTTCTCGTAGAGATTGAGACCATAGGAAACGTTGGAGTACTCAAGCCAAGTAAGTACTTGAGCTCAAGCTCACACGTACGTACAAGAGTCCCATCTTGGCGAGCCAAGCTCGAACACAATAATAAAACTTGTGTCAAGTTCGAGCTTGAGAAAGCTCAGCTTGTTTTACACCCCTTAAGAGTATATATAAAAGTACTCATAATATACCGATCGAGGAGCACAAATCTCAAAAGGAAACTGATCATCCCCGTACGCTTAAAATATAAATAAAGCTTAAAAAAAGAAAAAAAGTTATAGTAATTTTCAAACAAGAAAATTCAAAAAAGACATTCATACATATATATATACCTCATCTCTAAAAGCCTCAACCTGATGTTTTCCCAGGTCTTGCTTAAGAGCCTCAAAGATATCTCCATCTTTCTCCTTTAGGAAAGTAAGCAAGCCTTTGAGCTGTGACTTCCTCCAAGATGCTTCCTTAGTCTTTCCACGCCTATAATACTCCCTCAAATCCTCTACATCTCTTTCCAAACCTCTCACAGTCTCCATGGTTTAGAGAGGAACAGAAGTAACTTGACTCTTTGCTGACTTGCTGGGGTTTATAAAGACTTATCTGCTGCATGCAGTGCACCGCCTCTGAGTTGTCACTGCACACTATACCAACCACAACGTACAGTAATGATGTAGGCTCAAAGCAGATTCACTCACAGCGCGCTTTTTTCAAATTTATACCTGCATGTTTTCACTTTTCACTTTTTTCTTTTTTCTTTTTTAACTAGAGAATTATTAGATAATATACGTACGTTTTCATAGTTGGTGCCTGGTGGCTACATTGATGCAACATTCATGCATTTCAAAAGGTAATAAACCCACGTTTTTGGGACCGGAGAGGATCATATTCCCGTTATTGGGGCACTATATTAATATCAGAAAGAGACTTGTCTTGCCTGTATTAAATCTCTAACTTATCTTAGAAGTTGTTTGAATTTTTAAAAAATAATAGACATAATTATTTAAATTAATATTCTAACGCATGCTTCACCTCACGTATGGTCTCAAAGTACTCATCTTTTAATAAATGAGGCACAATACATTTCGTACTTACGACTTTTGCTTTAATACTAAGAAAGAGTTTGTAAAGAAAGGAAGAAGAATTCTATCAAAGATATATACATATACAAGAGAAAAGAGATATTGCATAAATTATGAGATTACAATGATTACAAATATGTACTATATATATATGAGAATTTTCCTTACAGTTGGTTGTCAATTATGACTGTTAGAATATTTTATTCTCTATGTTTATTGTCTTTTATTATAGTTTATTTCTTACCTTAATTAGTCTAGGGTTTCTTGTCTGACACTCTTAACCTCTCTATATAATAAGGTCTATGTAATCATCTTAATAAGACTCAATACAATGTAGTCCTTACATTTGCTTCCGCTCTCTCTTCTCCCTCTCATTCTTCCATTCTTATATTCCGCTTATTTATTATTTCAACATGGTATCAAAGCCATTTTAACATGGTATCAGAGCCACTTTCTTGTGGGGACGGAATGCTCAAGTCCTCCGCCACGCTCCACCCAAAGTTCTTTGCCAATTAAACATCACGCGCGTCACGCGACGGTCAGGTTCTGTGGGCCAATCTGATAACTGCCCAAGTGGGCTCATTTTCCTTTTTATGTTTTGGCCCGTTGTTGGCCCTTTTGAAGAAGAAGAAGCGGTTTGCGAGACCACATCACGCGCGCCACACGCCGGTCAGATTCGGTGTGTCAATCTGATAACCGCCCAAGTGAGCTCATTTTTTATTTGTGTTTTGGCCCTAGTCGGCCTAGGCCCATTGTCGGCCCTTTTGAAGAAGAAGAAGAAGAAGCGGTCTGAGAGACCACATTACGCGCGCCATGCGCCGATCAGGTTCGTTGCGCCGATCTGATAACTATCCAAGTGGGTTCATTTTCCTTTTTATTTTTGGCCCAAGTCGGCCCTTTTGAATCTGCATTCACTAGCCACCTGCCACCGTTGTTGGCCGCCTGCTAGCCTCTATCTTCTCCGGTAGTCTCCACCATCTATGAACCGTTCCCCACCTCCGCCACCGCCGTCGTCATGATTTCAGATTTCAAACTCAAGGTTGCAGAATATTCTACCTTGAGTTTGAGGGGGGATGTTAGAATATTTTATTCTCTATGTTTATTGTCTTTTATTATAGTTTATTTCCTACCTTAATTAGTCTAGGGCTTGTCTGACACTCTTAACCTCTCTGTATAATAAGGTCTATGTAATCATCTTAATAAGACTTAATACAATGTAGTCCTTACATTTGCTTCCGCTCTCTCTTCTCCCTCTCATTCTTCCATTCATATATTCCGCTTATTTATTATTTCAACAATGACTAAGTTGTTCTTTCCTTGTGAATGTGGTCAAATATGAGCTAAATTTTTTCTTTGTAGATGTGGCTAAATATATGTGAAATGAATTATGAGTATGTATGGTGAACAACAATAGGAGAATTGATAGGAACATAACAATTTGTAGCATTTATGGGAGATGTATAATCGTCTACACTAGCATACATGTTATAGCCTAGGTTTCAATGAGGTTGGTGAGGAGTAGGGGTATAGTAGAACCATGGACAGAATTAGAGATTTGTGTTTGTGGGGCAAATTTTTTTAAAAAAAAATAATAATAATTTGGGGTCAAAAAATAAATTTTATAGGAATTTTATAATTAAAAAAAATAAAAAAATAAAAAATAAAAAAAAAAAAGAAGAAGAAGAAGAAGAAGAAGAAGAGAGAGGTAGCCCCTAAAGCTTTAAAATTTCTCATAAAATTTTCATGTTTAATTTATCCTCTAAAATTAATTTTTTACCCCCCAATTTTTTTTTTTTTTAGTTTTGTCTCCCCACCCCCTCCCAAAACCTAAATTTCTAGTTCCGCTCTTGGTGATTGAGGTCCTTTACAATTCCTTAGAATTCCAATGTCTACAATTCTTAAGATCCAAACTCTTCGTTCAAAACTAACGGTCTAAATCTTTCCATGCAAGTCTTTAAAGAAAAAAAAGTAAATGGGTGATTGGCCACCTCTTAAGGTAGGCAGGCACGGTGCATGGCCAATACAGTGGGTGGTCGTTTGGCGTCTCTCACTCTGATATACAGAATCTGCGTGGGACAACATATTTAACGCCCTCTGATCTTGTGTCTATGCACAAATTATGCATATATATATATATAATCTATCTAGGTCAACTACATATATATTTAAGGGGTTTGCTAGGAGTTCTCCCCGTAGTGTTCTCCTGGCGTTCTCATAGTCTTACGTAAAATATGATTAAAAAAAAATAAAATTGTAATACTATTTTTTTGCTAACAGATTAATTTTTATTAGTTAATAATTAGATTATAATGCTTTAAAACTTGTTTTTTGATTCAAAACTAAAACCTAAAGGTGGAAGGTTAACCCTTTAGGGATGATATCACCCAAAATGAATTTGATCATCCTAAATTTGATGCTAATGCCTCAATTTTGGTGCTAATGCCTCACAAATTTGATGTTAATGCCTCAAATTTGGTGCTAATGCCTAAAAAAACGGTGGTGAATGCTACTATAATTTTATTTTTTCTTAAATCATGTTTTACGTATGGCTGTGAGAACACCAGGAGAACCTACGAGGAGAACTCCTAGCATTTTCCTATATTTAATGTTACTTTATTTTTCGACCATACCTTGAGTATCTGCCCTCATCAGGCTCCCAAGTCGCGACCACATATTTAGTACCCACGTTACGTACACCCTTTACTCCTCTCCTCTGATCATTTATGTTTCACAGCAAACACCCAGAGCTTGCTCCTCCCATATATGCCCTAATATTCTAATATTCTTACTTTATTTACACCTCTTGCTCCCAATAACTCATACATGAACTTGAAGCCCATTCGTTCCATCCACTTAGATCGAATAGGTGAGATATCTATCTATGCCACCCATTTACAAATACATTTTACCAAATTGGGCAACAGGAAGGAATGCCTGGAATGGTTATTCCTTAATTTGGTTCGTAATAATGATAACATGGGGTAATTATTATTTTCCCCATGAACTACCACTCGATTATTTTATATCCTCATCAACAACCACCTTTACATTACGACTCCATCAAACTACTCTTTTGTTACCAAAACCTATCTTCTGTCAGTCAAGTCAAGGTCGTTAAGTCGGACGGTCAACCCCTCACGTATGCGTAAAATTGGTAATTGATTGGGGTATATGGTAATCGAGTGGTAGTTTATGGAGGAAGGATAATTACCAAAAAAAAAAATGCATACGCATTCAAGGCATGTGACATACACGTGATAGGTTGACGGTTAGACTTAACAACCTTAACTGACAAAATGGGGGTTTTGGTAATGAAATTGTAGTTTGATGGGGTCGTAATGTAAAGTTGGTAGTTGACAGGGGTATACGGTAATCGAGTGGTAGTTCATGGGAGGAAAAGATAGCTACCCCTAATAACATGGATGGCTAACCATCCCAGCTAGAGAAGCATTGAGGGTGGTGTGCGACCACTTGAAGCCTTTGGTTGGGGTGGCGGGTGGTCGACCACTCATGGATAGGATTTTATTTTTTTATTTTTTTTTATTTTTTATTTTTTTGCATAGGAAAATAATAATGCTTGTTCTGGGTAAAAATTTTTAGAATATACCGCTTTAACTAAAATTAATCATCATGTTGAGGAATCGATCATTTGGGCATACAGTTTCTTATATTTGAGATGCATTTTTTTTCCTTTCACTTTCTTGGGAACAAAAATGCTTCTCAAATATATGTAGATCCTAATTCATCCTTTTGAGTGGGAAGAATTCCTTCTATTTTATTTTTTATTTTTTTTAAGAAAAAATTATTCCGGTCTCATTAGTTGATGAAGTGTACATCACAGAGCAAAAGCTCTTGGAATATCATAGCCGAAACTATGAGGTTACAAGCCATAGATACATACATAACAATCTGACATTCAAGATCTATCTATGACATCAATATTCGTTAACATATGACTAATATTCAGTTGTATTCACAGATCTATTCCAAACAGACACAACTCAATATATAGGCAGCTAATATTCCTCAGCCCTAGGAGCAGAAAATCCAATGCCAAAACTCATCATCCTTAACCCGAAAGCCAATAAACTATTTATATCCACAACCCAAAAGTCTGAACAATCTTTATTCAAACAAGTTACAAAGAAACTGTAAAAAATAAATTAAAATACAAAAAAAAAAACACAAAATCAACCAACAACAGCATCGGTGGAGGTGAAGCAAAAAAAAAATAAAAATCAAAACAAACAAAAAAAACCTCTATCAATTATAAGTTCTTGTTTTTCATCTAAAAAAATCATAATAAATTTTTTTTTTTGACAAATAAAAAAAGAAAAAGAAAAAGAAATTAATAGATGTTGGATGTAAAAGCCGCGCGTGTACCTGGCCTACTGGCTTGATTGACATTGACATTGGCATTGGATGGGTAACAGGAGGCTTTCGTTTTAATTAATTCCGAATATTCCAATACCCAGCTTCTATTTCCAACCATTGTATATTTCCAACGTCATACTCATACACATTTAATTTTCCTTTTAAAAACTTTAAATACTTGGAATATTATAATTTTCTTACCAATTTAAGTAATAGTTCATATATTTATGAAAATAAATATCGTATGGATCTCGATCGGATGTGGTTTCAGTTTCACCATCCCAACTCCGAACGTGCGATCGATCTGGCAGTTGCAGCCACCAAATCCAACTACTCTGGTGGTACGACCATTACTGCATGGTTGAAGGTAGCGTCGGTCGGTTAATTAAGAAGAAAATTTAAGGTTGTAAAATGGTTGTACGCATAGCATTATACTCAAACCGTAATCAACGGTGGAGTCAGACAAAAAAATTTTAAAGGTATCGAGGGGTAACTTACCCAAATAGAGGAGGAGGAATTTTTTTTTTTGTTTTTTCCCTTTTAAAAGCTTTGGCATCCCCAAAGCTATAAGTGGCTCCACCACTACGTAATGATTAGGTTATATATATATACCCCATTAAAATAGAGTGGTATTAATTAATGTTATTCAAAAATCTGATGCAAATTAAGAATATAACGATTGATGTTTAAGTCTTAGAGCATGTTTGGGATTGCGTTTGAAAAATAAAACTTTTAAGTCAAAAAGAGCTTTTGGGGGCACAAGCTTCATTTTTAGTCTTTTGGCAAAGGTTTTTTTTTTTTTTTTTTTTTTTGGCTATTTTTAGGTGTTTTGGACATTTGAAAAATGCTTTTAATTTTTTTTACCAAATAAATACTTTTTTCCCTCGAATTTAATAAGCCATGTTTCATCATTAAATGCTGAAACATGACTTATTTTAAATGCTTAGATGAAATGAACGACTGAGATTTATGAATTTGAGAATCTCAACTTTAAATGGAATTCTAAGGGATTTCAATCCATGTGTAGAAGGGGTAGGCTATGGCCACCCGGCCCACCCCCATGTTTTGAAAATTGTCGTTAAATGTGCCTTCAAATTTACATTTGGGCTAAAATTTTCATTAAGTATGAAATAATATGGTGCAACTAAAAAGATGGGTTACGTACAAAATAATTATAAAATGTATTCTTTGTTCATTATTAACTATAATAATTTTAGTATTGTTTTGCTAAATTTTTGTTACGGAGATCACACTTTGCATTTTGTTGACTATTGATTATGATGTTTGGGTTATATTTATTTGAATGCCAATCAAATAAACTACTTTTTTAACTTTAGTATATTTTTCATCTATTCTTTGAGCCATTGGCACCCTATTTGAATATATTTATTGTTCCTACTTTGGCCTCTATCGACACAAATTCTTGGTTCAGTCCCTGAGTACAGATGTCAATTTAATAAATTGGATTGAAAGAATATTTTTCTATTTAGAAGAAAACGTTGTCTAAAGTCTAATAAACTTGTAGTTTTCATAGTTGTGTACTCTATGCATGGCGTGCCTAGTTATTGAAAAGAGTAATTATACTCTTCACACTCATTTTATATCGACTGATGTAGTGTGCTTTAAATTGCTTTTCATGTCAATCACTTAAAAAAAAAAGGACTGGGCATTGACTATGAATATCCTCTGTCAATTTATAAGGCATTTATAGTAATTAAATTTAATGGTATTGAAGAACTTCATTTTTTTTCTTCTTGTCCTTAAGGAAAAAATAATAATGGTTGAGCTAGTTCATAATTTTGGATTTGGATCTGCTCAAATTTTATAAAATATGAGATTCTTATATTTTAAAATTTGAACCATCAATTACTTCAAACAGCTTAAACAAATATAGGAACTTACGTGTTACCGAGGCAATGTTGAAAACGAGTCAAGCAGTCAAATAAATTCAGAGTTCGTACAACCTACTGCATATAGAACTCACATGGCCTTATTTTAATGAAGATTGGCCCCATTTTGTATGGAAGATGACCTAACAACATTAAGCTATTTCTTGTGACTTCAACTACAACATTTAATGGTTCAATAACTAGACCTGCACCCTCGAAGCTCCACAACCACAAAAACCATTTTCTTCTCACAAAAGCTCTTATTTTAATGAGGTTTGGTGCTATAGCCTACATGAATTCATTGTTGATCTCTACTGTTCATTTGGTTGCTACAAACTCTCTCTCTCTAGATCTCACCATTTAATTACTTTTATCTCATTGAATATAAAACTGTAGTATTGTTTCATATTGGTTGTGTATATATAATGTCTGTATTATTAGCCTATATATATAGGTCACTTCTGTATTTTATTCTACTATGATTCAATATACTACTTTATTCTCAACATGGTATCAGAGCACAAGTTCTTCTGAGTCACCTTTAAAAGAAAAAAAAAAAAAAATTATTTTCTGCATCAAATTTTGTTCACAAAAACAAATTTTTCGTTCAATTTAATAAAAGATGAAGGTTGAAAAAGGTGTAGAGTGATTTTAAGGATGACAAAGAATATTTTTCCTCTTTTTCTTCATATGAGCAAGGCTCTAGATGGGGAAAAGAGGACACCAAGTCAGATTTTCGCATGCAGGAGGATAAATGCAGGCTGAGGAACAATTCAATTAGACAAAAACATACATAGCCATTAGTCCTGGAACTCCCCACAAAACAAAAAATAGAGATAGATTTCATGTTGGATAGAGTCTCACCGACACCGACCAACAATGGAGTTTAGCATAGTTTAACCACCAAAGAGAAAAAGAGTCGCACCTCAAAAAACAAAAAGAAAAGTCTCATGTCTAGCTAAGAGTATCTCACTCGCAAAAATCTTCATTGATTTCTAAATGGTTACCAAAAGAACATAAACCCTAATTTGACAGACTTTGAGCTAAGCCCGTTATTAAATTAAAAAAAACAAAACTTAAAATATAAAATAAATACTAATGTCCTAAATAAAGACCCAATTATTTATTTTCCCCCTGAATCAATTTTAGTGCTTGTTTGGTTGAAACTACTGGATGAGGGAGATGAGGAACCAACATAGGTTGTTATTAAGGCATCCATCATCCAATTATCCATTTGCTTAGGTCAAAGAGGGATCCGCACGTACAAGTTAAGACTTTAATTCGAAAACAAAGAACCATTTTCAGTCGGTGCATCTCTAATCTATAAATTAATATTTTCATATTGGATTAGAAAGATATGAAATCCTTGCCATTCATATATCATAATTATCAGTTTCAATATATAACATTTTTCAGCTTCAACTAATTAGAGGACATGATTCGCTTAAGCATCCTTTTGTTGATTTGACATGACGCAATGATGAATACCTACCGTTAAGGAGAAGTGTTAGAGAGCTAAAGAGAATTGTCCAGAATATTTTTCAATCTAATGTGGTAGAATTTTAAAATGAAAATTCAAGAGGTAGCTGAAATTCAAGGGGCGGCTGAAATTCTGCCAAGTCAACTTGAAAAAAATTATGAACAATTCTCTTTGACTCTCTAGCACTTCTAACCATTAAGATTGTGAACCAAAGTTGAGAGGATGAACCAATTTACTTTAAGTTGCTTACCACAAGGGAACATATTTTTATACCACAGGAAGTTGTTTGTAAATCGGTATAACCACAAGAATTGATTTTACAATTTTTCCCAAAAAAAGAAACAAAAAACAAAAAAACAAATGGCAAAATATAGAGAGAGTAGACTCTATTTGTTATTTTTTTAAAAAATAAAATAAAAAATTAAACATTAACAAAAAACACTTCTAAAAATAGGAAGAAAAAAAAAAAACCCCTCCCAAAACATATACTCGGAAAAATAGAATCATCTCTATTTCACTTGAAAAATATATATATTTCTTGGTTCAAATATTATTTGGTTATATCAAATGGTAAACATGGTAATACATCATTTAAATATGACAACATATATACCATTAGATATGTAAAATCTAAGGAAAATGTTAGGCTTACAAACACATTTTACAAAAAAAACTTCTACAAATTAATGTGGCACAACATGATTGGACTTTTCAAAATTTGAATTTATCTCATATCCAATCATGTTGTGCCACATCAATTTGTAAACGTTTATTTGTAAAATGTGTTTGTAAGCCTAGCATTCCTCAAAATCTAATATAGGCTATGAAATGGTTACTCCCATTTAAGTTGAGGCCTGGTTTACTCAAATTAAACCAAATCCATACAACCAAAATTGAACCATTTTTCTCATTTCCTTCATCACAATTCCATCAAAATAAATTCATTACAGTTTGTTAAGGAGAACCGTAACACCACAGCAAACTTACAGATTTAAACACCACATTTTCAAATTTAGGACCAGTGTAGTGTCGCTAATCAGACCACGTGCACACATCCTCACTCCTTTTTTTGATGGTTTCTCAACTTTCTCTGTAGGATTATCCAATGCCCACTGTGTGAGAGAAGAAATCACAAGCAGCTTACCAGATTCTCCTTGACTATTCAACAATCAGTAAGCTGTACCAAGTTTTCCCCTGAAACAAAACTCTTCTGACAACACCGGGGGGGGGAGAAAATCTTGTTACTCATGATGCTAATGTTAATTTTCTGTCACGCGGCACAAGATTTGATTGTGTCCTTGCAGCGCTGCCTGTAAACAAATCAAACATAGCCGTTTAAACTGATTAGATGTTTTAGTGGGCATTCAAAATTGTGGACCGTTTGTGACACTGAATTCGCATATTTGTGCAAAAGAACTGCAGGCACATGTACTATATAATCTCATATTTTCTGTTCATGGAATCAATAAAAACTCACAGGTGTATCAAGTATACAAACAAACACACATATATCTTAATATGCATTTCAGGATGAATAAGGCTGCAACTGACCTTCGTCTTTTTCCATTTTTCTTCTGCTGCGCCAGAGAAGCCGAATTGGAGTACCAGAAAACCCTGCATCTGTACGCAGTTGCTTCTCCATATAGCGCCGGTAAGTCTCAGGGAAAAGTTTTGCATCATTAACAAAGAAAACGAATGTGGGAGGCCTTATGGCAGCCTGCAGAAGGACATCAAGTAAACTACACAGTGCCACTGAGTTCAATGATACAATACATCTTAAAATACATTCATTAGATGGATAAAAAGTTTCATATCTTATCTTTCCTAGTACTTCCACAAATCTATCTTGTTATCCTCGTCTCTGCTACACTCATTTTATGGGCATGTCAAAAGAGGAGTTGTTAAAGTGAGTCCCTAGCATTGCATCATCGTACATCCAGTAGGACTTGAACTAAGATCATGTGCTGTTTGCCAAATTTCTATCTTAAATTAATTCAGCTCTAACATAATAACATCATGACGTGATAAACTCTCTTTACAAGAACTATGGTAATGCATCATGGACAAAGTGCAGCTAAATACTCATAATCGACATAGGAGTACAACAATAAAATTAAAGATATTGCATACAAACGTACCTGAGTGCAGTAATAAACACGTCCTCTCTTGCCACCTCGGGTCCTTGGAGGTGCTTTAAAAGCTAGAGCTTCCCGTACCACTTGATTTAATATGGAAGTACCAAGCCTTCTTGACCTCTCCTTTTCAACTGTACTTGCAGCAACAATGACCCTGCATTCAGCAACAATAGTGCGATTAATGTCTAGCCTAGGACTTCCTGGGCAAAGATGCCCAAATATCACGCACAGTAATGCATTTTCTTAGAGCCAGTAACCAGTGTAGGATAGGGATTACATGAGGATGGAGTTTGGTAAACAATGAAACTGGACTGTAAGTCTGTAAGTTATAAAACAAACAAGACAGTTTGGTAGATAATACCTTTCAACACTTTGGCCAGTAGTTGCAGTTGTATAAACAATAGGTGCCCAATCAAGAATTCGAAGCTTCTCTCTAACATCTTGCTCGTAGTATAATGCAGTCTGCTGATTTTTATTTGGTATAGTATCCCATTTGTTTACGACTATCAGGCACCCCTTCCCCTCACCTTCTATCCTTTCAGCAATCCTGCAATCCTAGGACATTCAGGAAGTACAATAAAATACAATTAAAAATTCATTACTAGTGTAAAGAAGACAGCCAGCTTGTCACCCGATTAACAGGCCAAAGAACAGTGATACCAGATTTGAGAAAATCCAAAGAGCAATTTATTCTCTCAAAATTGCTGATGTATGGTTTTACCCATCAATTAACTTAATGAAAACAAATCCTGGCTATCCTGCAGTTTAGAGTAATCACAATTTGTAGCATCAAATCCATTAATAGGCACAATTGTTTTTCAACGCATGTTGCAATGGGGTGTAATGCAGTTTGCAGCACAAAATAAGACAGAAAACTCCAGAGCTTGTTCTGACAGCATGTTCATTCCATCATAGGCATGATGTTTCGCATGTTGCAATGAGGTACAATACAGTTTTTTTTTTTTTTCCCAGCACAGAGGAATGCATAAAAGTAGGATAGGCAATTCGTATTTGTATGTCGGGTTCAAGTCGTGTCGAGGCATAAGTATAAGACTATATAGGCCAATCCTAACCCGACTCATTTAATTAAACGGCTCAAAACCTTCAATCTTAACCCGCTAATTTCTTGTTGGATTTATGAGTCATGTCAAAAATTGATAATCCTAAATGTCTAGTGTCGAGACATAGGTATAAGACTATATAGATCAACCTTAATTCGATCTATTTAATTAAATGGGTCTCACAAATTTCGTGTTAGGTTCGTGTCAAATTTGTGAGTTGTGGCAAGAATTGTCAGCCTTATATAAAAGACTAAAGCATATTCTTATGGCATTATGGAGATTATGGCCCCAAAAATAGAGATGGATGTACTACCTGTTCTGTGATACAAGCCATGGCCTCAATGACTAGAGCAACAACATCAGAACGACGTATGGCACGAAATGCTCGATTCACTGATAAAGCCTCCGTCAAACTACCTGATGAAGATACAACTGCCCTTCTTCTGATTCCAGCAGTATCAATAAGCCGGAACTTCTGCAAACAAGTAATTATTGTGCAAGTATCCAAGAGAATTAGTGAGTGCAGTAAAATAATTTTTCACCTTTCATTAATGACTCATAGTATTTACAGGTACTAGTCTCCTATTCAAGCAACTGGTCCGGTAGCATGCACTCATTTGTAATGCATGCAAAACAACGAAGTTAAGATTCCATCAATCAACAACCAAAGACCTATACTTATATTCCAATCTTAAAAGAGAGTGAACATGCAAGTAAACCTTGAAATAATAGCTAAGTGCCTCAGCCAGACATCATTGTGCAGTCAAAGTAAACCCTCATAAGCAAATTCCATAGATGTCCTATTTCACTTGACAATTCCTTGGCTTGCAACTCCTTAGAAGATCCATAGAACTGATATATATATAGGGAAAAATTCAGTTTTAACCCCTAAAGTTTCAGTGATTTTTCAATATTAACCCCAAAGTTTAAAAAGTGGCAATGTATCCCCCTGAAGTTTTAAAAATTGGCAATTTTAACCCCTCGTTAGTTTTTTCCATCAAATTGGACGGAAAAGTATGAAATGACGAAACTGCCCTCAAGCTTTTTTTTAAAAAAAATTTCCATCCATTTTAACGGAAAAAACTAACGGGGGGTTAACATTGCACGTTTTTTAAACTTTAGGGGGGTGGATTGCAAATTTTTAAACTTTGGGGTTAAAATTGAAAAATCACTGAAACTTCAGTTCAAGGGTTAAAACTGAATTTTCCCCATATATATATATATGAAATCTCCATCCAAAGAGGTATGAAACAAGAACATTTTGGACATCATCATGCATCTTATATGGATTATTTGGCTC
Organism: Carpinus fangiana; assembly: GCA_006937295.1. Lineage (NCBI taxonomy): Eukaryota > Viridiplantae > Streptophyta > Magnoliopsida > Fagales > Betulaceae > Carpinus > Carpinus fangiana. The sequence goes on from CM017324.1 coordinate 3,842,884, forward strand.
AGACAAGTAATGAACTATATCTAGGTATTCAGAAGTTTTGGTAATAATGGAAATGAAACTGTAGTAGCAGTCAATGGCAAGCTGATATCATATAATCAAACCTGGCCACCTGGTCCAGTAAATTCAGTATCAATAGCATCACGAGTAGTACCACTGATTGGGCTAACAATTGTTCTATCCTCTCCAACCAATGCATTCAAGATGCTACTTTTACCAACATTCGGCCGGCCAACAATGGAAATTGCAGGAATATAATCTTCTTCTTCGTCAAGATTCTCGGGACCCTATATACAAATATAAATAGATTATATAATCAATTAAAAATAATTACCATTTTTTTGGGTGTCTGCAGTACAATTGAAAATGGCCAGAAGTGCAAATTTGTCAAGTTAGCAACAATGGAGGATTTCTACTAGTGAAAATACAACAAGCTCGGCATGAAAATATAAAAAGAATATATTTTAACAGTAATCAACAGTTAAGCAGATCGTCTATTTGATCAAAACTGCAGTACTGATGCAAAATTCAACTTTTGGACACACAAACCTCAATTTTTTTCAGTCCTGAACAAACGAGATCAAGAAGTTCTCCAGTTCCAGTCCCGGATATAGCAGATATTGGAAGTGGTGAAAACCTAGTTAATCAACCAAAAAGTGAGATGCACTGTGTTTTAAACCAGATTTTTTTTTTTAATAATTAAATTAAACCAGATATATGAAGAAACAGGCAGTTGGAGTCCACCACATATATGCTATAACCTGATTAAAGGACCAGCTTCTGTTAATTACAAAAATGATACTACAAATTCCATAGATTGAGAAATAGCACACACTATGCCCACAAACACACACACACACGCAGAACCAACAGAATCTCGGACATAACATGCTTTATAAAGCATCAGTATTCAGGAGATTACTTTGCTAGCGGGGTGGGTGCAAAAACTTGAATTTCATAACTGCTCTATGAATCCACATGATAAGGGCAGTCTCCAATGTATTTTAAGATGGGAGCCCAGTATACTAAAGAAATCAGTTTCCTTAATGACCCTCCTAAGGGAAAGAAAAGTCCAAAGTCCTTGCAAAAGATGAGCTCTAATCCACCGATCACAACTTGCAAAGCTCAACCAACTAACTAGCACCAATGGGTTTCAGTGGTATAATAGTAAAGCAAAATAACTAAGTGGTTTGCATAAAATAGCACTAGAAGATGTTACCCAACCAATCATCATTGTGTTTTAAAATAAAATAATACACAAAACACAGCAGTGAAGTCTGCTAAAGAATCTTAGAATGCTTTGAGTTTGTTAAAGACGGAATTTAATGCAGTTCAAGTATCAGCAATTATAATACAAAATTCATATTTGTTCAAATGTTTTAACACATTCATGTGCATTACGAAAGATTGTGCTCCTTGGTGCATTAGATAGATATAGTATCAGCATCATGCATATATGAACAAAATTAGCACAATAACATTACAGTACACAAATATAACCACAAGACTGTTACAATTGATACAGACACATACATTTTTTTTTTTATATTTATGATACAGACACATATATCACTTAAGGGAAATGAATATATGTAATGAATGAATTAGTGTTGTATTACCAGACAACTTGCATTATTAACTGAAATGCATCTGCTACTTGATTGAAGCCCAATATTGGAGCAGAAGGAGGAGAGAAATAGGAGAACACCTTACCCCAAGGACCAAAATTCTGACGCTTGCATGATTCCTTTACGTGGAGACTCACACTTGTTAACAGCAAGAATGACACACTTATTTGAGTAATTCTTCCATAGCCAGTGTGCAATTTCCTCATCAGCTGCTGTCAAACCTGCCTGTTCAGCATCATCATCATTTCCTTGTACTATAAAATTAGAATCACTACCTCGCCCATATCGACAAGAACTTGGAATCCATTAAAAACATTGCAGATGAGCAGGATTTTTTTTACTTAAAAGGGGGGGGGAGACTTGTACAAAGATACCTGCAATTACAACCTTCACAGAGAGGACCCAGACTTCAAAAATTACTCGACTTTTCTCGTGTTTGTTAGAATTTACTGGAAACTTTTGATACATCAAAGCTAATAAAGAAGCAGAAACATTACTTTTGACTCCCATAGCATTTTAAAGTTCTGATAAATAAGTTCTCCTTAACCCCTCCTTCAGCCACCCAGGAAATTCAACTCATCCTGCCCATACGACTAAGCATATAGTCACACACAATACCTGTCCATCAACTAGGAATATTATGACAGATGCTTCCTCCACGGCCGATGCAGCTTGTTTCTCAATCATTGAGGGCATCCTGGCAACAGCTGCCTCCCTCAAGGCGACTGGAATCCCATCCATACCAATGGTTGTTGTAATGGCCAAGTCTTCCAAAACATCAGCCTGTGACTTTGAAATATTGAGAACACCTCCAGTATCAACCACCATAAATTCATGCTCTCCCCAAAAGGATCTACCATACAAGCGATCCCTAGTAACCCCAGGTTCATCCACCACAATTGCCTTGTTCCCCTACATCAATCAAAAGGAAAGTCAACATTCACTGCATGAAAACATACGGGGAATTTCAAATTTAATTCCCAGAGTATGGGAAAGAATCAATACTAATTAGAAAATCAAAATCCAGAGATCATGATTAAGTACCCCTACAAGACGATTAAATAATGCTGATTTACCAACATTTGGCCTTCCAACAATTGTAACTCTCGGAAGAAGATGGTCAGGGATCTGCACATAAAATTTACAAGTTTTAGCAAGTGATTACTAACTTTCATTTTCTTTTCAAACATCATCAAGAAATACCAGTTTAATTGCATTTACTGGAACTTGCAATATCTTATGGTCTTATTTTCCCAAGATTCTCCCCTATATAGATCCTCTCCTTTTCTTAAAATTAAGTTAAGTTTGATTCTCAAATGTCAACGTATCTACTAATATCCAGTACACAAGTACCCTGTACCCATATATATCCTTCGGGCAAATCTCACCAAAACAATGAAAAATTAAAAAACCACAATCAACCTTCACTTGAGACACTAATTTCATAATATCAGTACATTATATTTTACTTAATCGAATTCCAAACATGAAATCCTTGTCCTATCCATATCAGCTGAGGAAAAGAAACTTAAAAGGAAAACAATGAGACTTAGGCAAAAATCATCAGAACACAACGAGTGGGTGCATGTTTTTCCGTAAATGCTACATACTAAGCTTTCTGGGTGGGCCGCCAACTCTTGTAAAGATGTTTTTTTTTTTTTGGTCAAATCATACACAAATAAACAAGCATTTATCAAGTGGACAAGAATTACTCATGCTTGGCACCTCTCACAATTCATCGTTTGCACAACATTAGCAAAAACCACTATCTTCTCCACAACAAAGAAAACAAATGAATGCTTACTTACCTTAGTCGTTACAGTCTTACGCCTCCTCCGTTTCCCACCAATCTCGCTTCGATCACTCGCCTCGTCCTCTGATATCAGCCCACACATAAACAAAATTACACATCTAAGCCAAATCACACACACAGAACGGAAAATCCGGGCTCACCTATTATCAATTCGCGCGACAACGAGCTCGAGTACTCGCGAGCCGCGTCTCTGGCCTCTTCTTCGAGCGCGTGGACATCGATTGCCGATAAATCCTCGCCTTCGGATTCTTCAGGTTCTTCGTCGCCGAGTTCTTCGAGGTCATCTTTGTCGAATGCCTCTTCTGCTTGTTTATTGGTGTTAGGGAAGGGGGAAACGCAGTGGGAAAGAAGGCGGGGTTTAGGGCGGGAGAGGGAGAGAAAGCGGAGAAATGGAGGGGAAAGAGAGGATGGAGAGAGGAGCTTGGGGATTGGTGAGAGGATGGAAAGGGTTTTGGATGCAGTGGAAGTGTAAAGAAGCTCCAGAGCTTGCATTTCTGTGTGTGTGTGAGAGACAGAGAGAGCGTTTTTGGGAAGGGAAGGTTTGGCGGTTAAAGCACGGGAGGGGTTTATCCTTTTCGAAATTAATATTTATTTATTATATCATAAATTTTTTATTTTTAAATATGATAACATTTTAATTATTTAATTAGATATTTTTTTAATTATTTAATTAGATACAATCTTGATACAAAGGTTTTTGTATTAAAAATGTGAGAACCTTGAGATAAAGGGTCTTGTTATACGGTATGACTTAACAAGAATATTTCTGTTTGGTTCTCGAGAAATTCTTTTTTATGTAAGGAGAGCGGAGGGCTTTACCAAGAAAATGTTTTTACTCTCTTTTTTTTTTTTTGGTTGGGTACCAAACCAAAATCATAGGAGTGTTAATAAAGGCACTACAAGTTTTTTAGGAAAAATTACAGTTTATCCCTCAAAGTAGACAGCGTTTTTCAATTTGAACACCAAAATTTTAATTTTTTCAATCCACCTCTCAAAGTTTCAAATTTTTGCAATTTGATCAATTGTATTCAAAACTTTCTATATTGTCCCTATTTTTTTTATATTTTTTATAAAAAATTTTAAAAAAATCGGGATGATTATAGCCGCCCTGTTGGCCATCTAGCCATTTTTGCACCCCCATTTTTTTTTTTTTTTGTCTTGTTCATGTTATACCCGTAAATAAGTTTTTTATATGCTTTTTTGTATGATTTTGTTTTATTGAAAACAGATAATTAATTTTCTTAGCATAGGTTGCTTCTTTTTTATTTTATTTTTTTTAATATTAATCTAGATAACTTGATGCAAAGCTCACTTTATGGGGTTATGTTTTTATTTGAATGATCTTTAAAATTTACTTCACTACTGTAAATTGTGTCACAGGGTAAAAGTTAAACTTTCAAGATGGTGCAGTATAATTTCAAGAAGATTACTGTGGTGCCAAATGGAAAGGACTTCGTTGACATCATTCTATCTCGTACCCAACGAAAAACACCAACTGTTGTCCACAAAGGGTATGCTATTTCCCGCCTTCGTCAGTTTTACACGCGCAAAGTGAAGTATACCCAGCAGAACTTTCATGAGAAGCTCTCTACAATCATTGATGAGTTTCCTCGATTGGGTGATACCCATTCTTAGACATCTCAGGGTCTTGTGGATATTGCATTGCTCAACAGGCTGCTCTTTTTCACAGTATCAAGTCTCTATTTTTGAACAAACCGTTGATTATTGTTTGCAACAAGACTGATTTGCAACCACTAGAAGGGATATCAGAGGAAGACAAGAAGTTGGTCATGGAGATGAAAGCTGAAGCTATGAAGACTGTGATTGGCCAAGGAGGTGAGCCTGCAGATGACCTTGGGGTGCTGTTGACCATGAGCACTTTGACTGAGGTGGGGGTAATTGCTGTGAAAAATGCGGCTTGTGAGAGTTTATTGGATCAGAGGGTGGAATTAAAGATGAAATAAAAAAAGATAAATGATTGCTTAAATCGTTTTCATGTTGCAATTCCAAAGCCACGGGACCAGAAGGAAGGAAAGGCCACCTTGTAGTTGTATACCTCAGGCAGTTTTGGAAGCTAAAGCTAAGGAAGCAGCAGCGAAGGAAAAGAGGAAAACTGAAAGGGATTTGGAGGATGAGAATGGTGGTGCAGGTGTATACTCTGCTAGTTTGAAGAAAGAATTATATCTTGGCCAATGATGAATGGAAAGAAGATATAATGCCTGAAATTATGGATGGGCACAATGTATATGACTTCATTTGTTGGGTCATGAATCAACCTTACACAGGCCCAATAGTTCACTGGCCCAAGTCAAGGCCCAGGTAAGTCAGAGCCCGAGAACGTCTTAGGCCCCGAGCCTCCGAGACCAAGGACTCGAAGTCGAGACTCCGAGACTCTCGAGTTCGAGGCCTCCGAAACCCACGTGTCCGAGGCCTCCGAGACCTTCAAGTCCGAGACCCCCAAATCCGAGGCCCTTGTATCCGAGACCCTGGAATTTAGGGATCGGGGATTTGAATCCATTTGAATGATATGCGATGTGAACTTATCCATCCAATTCAAATGTCAAGCACCTGGAAACACAGAATCATATACTCTATCTGCAGGAATTTGGAATTCAAACGCTAACAACCAAATTCTATCTTGATCTCCAAAGATCAAGGGACGGATAACTACTCAAATCCTTCGCAACTCTAGCACTCTTTACGCTTTTGTTGTTTTCTCATTCTCTCCACAGCAAACACTGACTTAGGCATCGGAGTGGCCCCTCCGGCTCACCCCCGGTCTCTCTTCGATCCTATGTCTTCTTCACTGTGCAGGCAATTCACATTTGGAGCACTTGAACCATGAATCCAACGAGCGTGCCACGTCACCAATCGGAAATTGTGCATCAACATCATTGATCCTGATATTTTACATAGGCTTGAAGAGTTGGAACAAGAAGATGGGCTACGGCAGGCAGAGGAGGATGATGATGATTTTGAGATCGATGGCAAGGAATTGACTCAAGAAGAGCAACAAGCATTGGCTGAGATCCGGAAAAAGAAAAGCTTACTCATACAGCAGCACAGGGTCAAAAAATAGGAAAGCTTACTCAACAAGCATTGGCTGAGAGGAACAAGGATGCTCGCCGTGGTGAAAACAGACAGACGCTGAGATACTTGAGGTACATCAAATGCATTGCCTGTTTATTTTACTTAAGCTTGTCTATTTATTTTACCACACTTGAAGTAATCCTTGATGCATATAAAGGTTGCATTCTATATTGATTTCTTAGATGCTTTTCCTTTTTCAGTACTCTGCATATTGACTATTCATTCATGGTTTTGTGCATGCTGCTATCTATAGGCATTAGGTGCATTTCTGTTCATTCCCCCCACTGCAAATTTTTGTAGCAGATGCATCTGTTTTAAGTTTTGGATGTACATGAGTTACTTCTATCATTTCTTCTTTTGTATATGAGGAAGACACCAATGCTGCAAGCAGCATGAATGATTTCCTTGGTTCTTGAGCGAGTAACCTCTACACTCCTTTTGAATGCATATTAACCCCAAGGGGTTGGCTCAAGTGGTAAGGGTCTTGTACTTGGTGAATACTTCTCCCAGGCTAGGCCTTGAAATCCACATCATGATATTGGTTATATTAGGGTGAGAGTGTAAGAATTGTCAAAATTATTGTTAGAAGTTTTTCCTATATGTTATGTTTATGTTTGTTATATACATGAAATAATTCTTATAGTAATCAAATATGCTTTTTTCTGAAAGGGATGGTTGTTTATGCTTCGAAGCGACGGTATTCTGAACCTTGGGCTCACTTATAACAGGGAAGGTTGTTTATGCTTTACGGAGACGTAATTCTGAGCCTTTTGGTTGCTTTTGAGAAAGAACTATAGACTTCTAATTTTCTGATTTGGCTGTAGATTTCGCAGCCCGAATGACTATGGCAGCGTAGTTTTCTTATTTTCTTGCTTCAGTGGCATGTTTTTGTTTTATTGTCCAACAACTAGGAATCTGTCGAGGGAATGCCCCTGATTTTGCAAAGACATTCTTGTATCAACGTATCTATGGAGGGATTAGTCCAACTGCATCCTGCTTTCATCCACATCTCTGCGTCTCACCATGAACACAACATTATCTGTGCCACCCTCTTTAATATGATAACATTTTAATTATTTAATTAGATATAATTAACTAATATTCTAAACTTTTACTGTAGATTTCTTGAAAAAACATAGAATAATCTTGATACAAAGGTTTTGTAATAAAATGTTAGAACCTTGAGATAAAAGGGTCTTATTAGTTGTTATGTAGTGTGACTTACAAGAATATTTCTATTTGTTTCTCGACAAATTCTTTTTAATGTAAGGCGTGTGGAGGGCTTTACCAAGAAAATGTTTTATCTTTTTTTTTTTTTTTTGTTGGGTATCGAACCAAAATCATAGGAGTGTTAATAAAGGCCCAACAAGTTTTTCATAATTCGCTTGTCAATTTAATTAATTATGAACTCCCATATTAATTTGTATGAGAATTGTATCATATTATTCACTTTTTACTACCATTCAAATAAAAAATCATTACAAAAATATATATATATATTTTCATACCAAACATTCTTACTTTTTTCCACAACAATCAATTTTTGAAACAGTAACAACGAACTCCTACAGCTCAGTAAGATCTGAAGCTCAATTGCTGAAGAAAATGATACCTCAAGCCTTGCAAGTTAATAATTCTTTAAAGTTCAATGGGACTTAAAATAGTCCTCTAAATACAAATAGATAATAGATGTACATGGATATCTGCAGCTTGGTGCAGATTCAACCCACCCCCATGAAAAATAAAAAATGGGCATCAACTCTTCTCAAAGAATGTTGATAAAATAGTTGCCACAACCCAATGACCAAACTACCTAATGAACTTCCTTGTTACCTTTCTACCTAGGATCGGTAAGAGTCTTATCACTTGTAGGATTTCATTTTAACTGCATGCTGTCACTTTTATGATTTCTACCCAACTGTGATCAATTCTCCTGCATTTGAGATCGCAAAAGCTAAAAGATCTGCATCCACTTCTTGTGAATCTTTTGTAGCCAATTCGCAGGGAATCTGGAGATTGTTTTTATCTTAGATGCCTGTCTTCTGTGTTTAATGGCAGCAACTTGGGAACTTTTTAGTCCTGCACAAAGTTCTGGACCATCTTTCTGATCTAACCCCACAGGAGTTTCTGGTTTAACTTTTATCTTAATGGGTTTCCCAAGTTTTGATTTATCTTCCATTCTTGCAATATCAAGTGCCTTTGCACACACAGGAAAACCCCGATCATCCCAAGACCCCAAAATTACGCCAGAGCCCAAGCAAGTACTTCCGTGGTAGAAGGCCGCAAACTGCCCTGCTGCCAAGCCCTGATCATCTTCAGATAAGTGGACAACTGCAATGTCTTCACAACCATCTTGACCAGGTTCCATCGTCAAGCTGCAATCGTAAAAATCAGGACCGTGTCTCACCTGAAAAGTTATTGAAACATGTAGACTTTTGAGTTTATAGCATTGGGGACTTTGGACTCTGCATGGGAATCTTAAACAACATAGCAGGAAGCATAACATGCCTAGTAGTCCCAAATCTCTATAACCGGAATTTATTTTTTATTTTTTTTAATGAATAAATGAAGGTTAATGAGTCATGCGGTGAGCATGAATCGAACGCTATGACTAGAAGTTGCACCTTCACTAGCAGTCCACCTGATTTTCCAAGATCCCAGAAAAATCGAACCCTTAAAAGTCATATTCTTATTCACACATACACAACGAATCTCCTATCTGCATGCTATTCACAGAGTCAGCCTGGCACCATTTTCCTTTTCCTTTTCATGTGAACAAATATTCATCCAAAAAAAATCATGTGAACAGAAATTGTTCACTGCTACCTTGCACCGGAGCTGACATAACTGGTTTGGAGGCAACCCACTAAGCCATTTTAAGGAGCCAACACGGAATGTGCGTCTTCTTTTGTCAAATGAGAAATAATTTCTTGATACAAACACTACATTGTTTTTAACATCCTTCTGAACAACATACCTGCATCGATATGCCAAGGGAAAGAATAAGTGTTGGAATAAACAAGAAAAGCCTATTATGAAAAGAAACAAGATTGGACAACTATCATAGGAATCAAAACTATAGCATGCTCAAGTGTATAAAAGAACCGTAAGTTTGTAACAACAATTTGAGAATAGCCGGTTTTCACAGCATCATATTATGGAGGAATATATGTTACAAGATCGATAAATGCTATGGTTAATTGGAAGAAATCTCAGAACAGCCCACTCTTATGCTTCTTTAACATATATAACACTTACGAATTGACTAAAGAGTATCAAGCATGCTCAATCAAAGGCAAGAAAAAAAGGTTTAGTCTATTTGATTGGTAAGCTAGTAGCCAAAACTCATGAATGAATGAAACAGAAATTATGAGCTACAGGAAAATTGTTGGCATTTATTGTTCTTCAATAAGTGAATACATTAAAAAGATGTCCCACCCCAGTAAACAAGAAGTATACAAGATAGCCTCTGATAAAACAATACAGAACTAAGAAGCATAAAGAGCCAATGGAGTCCAAAAAGGAAACAGAGGAACCAGTAATCAAAACAAAGGAGTAAGAAAAAGCTACAAGCAATAAATAATGAGAAAGCATACCAGGGTCCTCCAGGGAGACGTAGGCCTTGGCGTTGACCAATTGTGTAGAACCAAAAACCACGATGTATGCCGAGGAAATCTCCCGTCTCAGCTTCCAATATGACACCTTCCCTCTCCCCAATTTGTCTAGCAACAAATTCACTAAATTTTATCTGTAACCAAAAGAGAAAGAGAGAGAAAAAAAAAAAAAAAAAAAAAAAAAAAAAAGAAGAAGAAGAAGAAGAAGAAAGAAAAGAAAAGAAAAGAAAAGAAAAGAAAGAAAGAAAGAAAAGTTCCATGAATGCATTCACAACTCACAACCTTGTGATAAAACCACTACAAGACACCAGAATGAATAGCTTTTTTTATATATATAAAAAGAAAGAAAAAAAAAGAAAAGAAAAGAAAAGAAAAAGAAGTGGAGAAATGATAGAAATAGCAGCCACTCAAAATAAATCCAAAAAAGATAATTACAGGATGAATGAGGCACGTGATAATGAAAAAAATTAAATGTTATTTCTATGCTTGGCAATTACACATGCCAGCACTATGAAATAATTTTTTGGACAGAGCTAAATACTGGAAATGAATAAATTTGTGTCTGAAACAGTTGCTTGATAGACACACCTTTCCAAGGAAGCATATTCCTTGTGAATCCTTTCTATCTTTGTTAGGCAGATCAAAGTTTGTAGCAAGTTTGCGAACTTCATCCTGCAGAAAATTGGGAAGAGATAAAAAGAGATGACAATCAGCGTAGAAAGACACCAATGCAAATGCTCTACAAAGTGATACGAACATAAAAAGGATTAGCTTAATTGTTCCTAGAAAGGAGAAAATGGTTAAAATAGAAGATTGAATAATCATGTGAGAAGTTACAGCAACAAGTTAAAATTTTGCAAAATCTTCATAAGTTAACAATTGCGAATATTCCCAGTGCCTACTGACGATGAGAAACCCTATGCATAGAGGGCAGAATAGTCGAGGCAACATCTATATATAAATAGTATCAAATAATTTACATTGTAATTGTATTTACAAATCATTTGAGTGAGAACAATCCTCTTTGATAAGATCGTGCCTTTTGGAAACTATAATCTATGATGCCCATATAAATCTTTCAAGGACTAAAATATTCACGAGATGGATGCTGCCCAAGTTCTTGAACTAGATAATGTGAAAACAGAACAAAAATAATAAAGTGTAAGCTTTTAAAGCAAAATTTCTGCCTTGCAGTAAAACTAGAACCAACTAACCTTTGGAATACAACCAAGTGGGAATATAAGTCGCTTGAGCTGAGCCTGTGAGAGATGCGAAAGGAAGTATGTTTGATCCTTAACCTAAACATTAAAAGTTAAAATATGTTAAAACCAGACAATATGGTGGGGAACTGAAAAATAAAAAAACTACTCCTTTCCAAAGTGAGAGCCATGTACATATTGCAAAAGAGAACCAATGAAATCACTCTCGGGTTTACTTCCCTCATATATGCATTTAGGGAACTGCCGTTTGCAAACTCAAAACCCCATGTTAATACAGTTTCCTATCTTAAAGCAACACTCAAACTTTGAGAATATGTACAATGATCACAAAAGTTGAATTTATGTCTAAAAGCAAGCACGAGTAACCATTTAAAACATCTACTCAGTTGGGAAATAAAAAGATAATACTGTAAATAAACCTCAAATTTAACAAGACAATTTTTTGGACACGCCTGGGATATAGAAAGAACAGTAATAAACCCAAAGAGGACAGGAAAGAATAGAAATCAGTGGTGTGCATCTCATGAAGGTACCATGTCTTTTGATAGTTCTAAAACAGAAGGGTTATCCGTTTGCTCCTCAGAGGAGTGAACAATATTTGCATAATGTCCAGAAGCAACATAGTCAAACTCCATACTGCTGATGGCATCCATGAATGCACCTGGAAAATGATATACACTTAAAGAGACAAGAATAGTTTATGCGTGTAATGTAACTTTGCAATGGTCAAAAGTGCATCTTTTAGATCAAGTTGATTACATACCAAACTTTATTCTCGTATTGCAAAGAACATCTGGGTTAGGAGTGCGGCCACATCGATACTCTTCAATAATGTAAGACACCTGAAATGTTGACCGTTAATTCTCATCACTTTAAAAACCAAATTAAATCTTTCATGATTTCAATCCAGTCACTACACAAGAATGTGAGCTATGAAGAAGACTAACCAATAAAATTATAATCAAGTTGAATTCATACACACGATGGAACATGAAACAGTTGTAAGTTAACAGATATACTTAGCAAGCATTAGAAATCCCGGTTGATGGTAGAGCAAGAAGTGAGTCCTAATTGAACACCATCCAAAGAAAATACAATCAGAAGGAGAACACGTACCACATTCTTCCAATATTCATCTGTCAAATGCACAACTTCTAACGGGACATCAACCTGAAACCAGATATTGTCGAATTTCAATTGTAAGACCTCTCTTCTGCATAACCTTACAAGAAAATCAAAAGACGCTTCAATCTGTCATACATAAGAGCAAGAGCCTTGCATCGAAATCATGCAGGTACGTGCTATTCATCCGAATAAATATAATAGCTTGATTAGCAAATTTTATACAGAAATTCAACAGATGAAATTAACTTCAAGGGTTATCAATTTATGAATAAACCAAGAGGGGAAAAAAACCATCAGTTGCACGCCACTTATGTCTGCAAATACAACTCAATGTTTTAGCTTAAAAAGAAAATCACAAATGAGAGAAGAAAGTGACCTGATTACAAACAGCCTTTGCATACTTCAAATCTTCTTCCCATGGGCATTCTGACCAAAAGTTCTCAAAGTCTTCCTACAGAAAAACCACACATCAGAAGCAGGCTTCAACCAGCATTCTAGTGTCAGAAAAACTTGACAAGCTCAACAAATTGGCCAATCTCATGTGAAAAAATTCAAGTACTACATCACTAACTTCCATATACTCGTACTACTTCAATGAAATCAATGCAGAGGGTGCCCATTATTAGTATTCATTCAAGCACACAGTTTTACTGTATTAGACTACATTCAGCTTTGGACAACAGGAAGGCATACAATACAATAAAGCATACTTGGAACCAGATTTTGAGGTAGAAAGCGGTGCAGGAGTGGCCAGCGGCATGGAGAAGGCGGAGAGCGACGCTGCTATCGACGCCGCCGCTGAGAAGGACGGCGACTCTGAGGCGCTTGTTGGGAATACAGCAGGAGAGATAAGGCTGGATATCCGCAGAATCGAAGCTCTTCGAAGAGTGAGAGATTTGGGGCACCACAGGGGAAGAGGAAGAGGAGGACACACAGAGAGCTCTGAGGAAGAAGTAGCGCAGCCTGGTGCCGCTGGGGTTCCGGGGCTGAAGGAAGGGTTTAACAAGAGCTGGGCTTTGGAGATGGACGGAGGGGATGCGAGAGAGCGTCGGAGACGAGATGGGCCTCAGTCTCAGCATTGTTTCCGCCCCGATGATTTGTTGCTGAGTTTGGGATAAGTCCCGTCCGACGAGAGAAGCTATGGTGGCTTTTTTTTTTGTTCTTCCTTTTTTTTTTTCTTTTTTTAAAAAAAACTTTCGTATTCATTGCTGAAAAAATGAAAAAAGTATAAAGCTCAAAAGTATAAAGCATAACGCTCCGATAAATTATAGAGAAAGATGTGAGGTTACAATGTCATAAAGATAAATATATAAATTTTATAATTAAGTTTTATCTATAATTTTAATATTTGCATATATTAGATCATATAAATCTATAAATTTAATGATTAATTTGTAAAATAAAATAAAATATATATATAAAAATATTAACACTAATCATTTCTCATTATTAATCGAGAAAAGAAGAGAAACGATTTAATTGTCAATATTTTATTTGTCATAGTTAATTATATATATGATATGACTTTATTTAAAATTTTAAATAATGTGTCAAGATATTTGCCGTATGCCATTATATATATTGTTAAATTAAATCTTGACCGTAAAATGAATGTTTTACCTCCTATTTTCATCAAATTTGTGACCTAAATTTTGTCATTAAAAGTGTCCAAAATTCACACCGAATCCTATCAATCAATCACATAAACCCAATTTAGAGCCAGAGTGTGTTGTTTGAGTGGGAGAAGAGTCAGAAGACGATGCAATTAGGGTTTTAGATGACAACGAAATAAGAGAAAGTGAGCTAAAGTCTATGGTGATAGNATGTCATAAAGATAAGCATATAAATTTTATAATCAAGTTTTATCTATAATTTTAATATTTACATATATTAGATCATATAAATTTACAAATTTAATAATTAATTTGTAAAATAAAATAAAATATATATATAAAAATATTAACACCAATCATTTTACATTATTAATCGAAAAAAGAAGAGAAACGATTTAATTGTCAATATTTTATTTGTCATATTTAATTATATATATGATATGACTTTATTTAAAATTTTAAATAATGTGTCAAGATATTTGCGTACGTCATTATATATATTGTTAAATTAAATCTTGACCGTAAAATGAATGTTTTACCTCCTATTTTCATCAAATTTGTGACCTAAATTTTGTCATTAAAAGTGTCCAAAATTCACACCGAATCCTATCAATCAATCACATAAACCCAATTTAGAGCCAGAGTGTGTTGTTTGAGTGGGAGAAGAGTCAGAAGACGATGCAATTAGGGTTTTAGATGACAACGAAATAAGAGAAAGTGAGCTAAAGTCTATGGTGATAGATTAACAATGATGGTGGTGCTAGAGGCAATGATGATTATCTTCCCAGTGGCAGAGCCACACAGCACCCCCAAAGGCCAAAGATATAAATTTGTTCTCTCAAAAATTAAAAAAATAATAATAATTCCAAGGATATAATGATGTGTATGATAAACTTTGATAATGCTGAAACTTAATACATACGTATGGTAACCAAAAAAATTTTTATTTAATACATATGTATGGTAAACTTTAATATCCGTATGATTGTTTATTTTGTTGTTTATTGTTTATAAACTTTGATTGTCTCTTACAGGGTCATGATTTAACTTGAAAATTTTAGGTTCATGAATAAACTTTAAGTTTATGAATGGATTAATTTAACTTGCTGAGTGCTTCGATTTAAATTTAATACTTAATGATTTTGTATTTTTAAGAGACTAAAGTGCAGTTCTAGACACTTTCTTTGTATTTTTCTTTTTGATATAGTGCCGACATTTTTTTTTTTTTATATATAAGTCAATAGAATATATTATAAGTGCAAAGGGACGCAACCCTTAGTACACTGGGAGTATACAAGGGAGACTAGGAAGAGAGGGAGAAGAAAGAAAGAAAATCTACAAAGCTAATGACCTGCGGGGCAAGCCAACCTGTAGTGCCGACATGTTGCATTTATAATATATCAATTTGAGCACATATTTATAAACTTTTATAAACATTTTTTTGTGATGCATATATTGTGTGAATTACTAAATTTTTAGGGTGAAAAAAATTTTAGGACACCAAAATAATTTTAACGGCACCTCCAATATGAATTGTCTGGCTCCGCCACTGATTATGGAGGCCGGAATTAGGCGCGGAGAAGGAAAAAGTGTGTGGGAAATTAGCTGAGGACATTAGTTGCAACACAACACCCTAAATAATATGATATTGTCCGCTTTGGAACAAGTCCGTACGGTTTTTAATATTGAGTTTACCCCCAAAATGCTTCATACTATTTTGAAAAAACATATTTCATATGTTTACATCATCTTTTCCATGCTCAGGTAATGTGAGACATTATATTAGTGTAGTTGGACTAAACTATTCTCTACTATTTTGCACCTTTAGATTTCATTTAATTGTTGGTGCAAATTGTAAGTCACAAATTAGATGAAATGGGAGTTAAGTCAATTGGAAGTGAGTCTAAAAATCCTTGGAACAACTGCACATTTCCATACATTTTGCAAGCCTTGTTGACTCCAATAACAAAGATTAAGAACAATGACAGCTTATTTTGCTGCATATTCAGTTTTTTCCGGATTATATTTATAGGTAGAGGGATTGACCTCTAGCCGGCTACATCCTACCTTTTTCTTCAACCCCGTGCATCTCATTGCATCACGAACCTTATTAGCATCTTCCCATCTATCAGAACCAGCATATATGTTTGACAATAAAGTAAAAGTCCCCACACTCACACCTCTTGTATCAAGCAGGCATTGCCTGATCCGTTCAAACATCTTCTCATTCCGATGAACCCTGCAAGCACTAAGCAAAGCTCCCCAAATCGGTCCCTCGGCTTCCACAGGCATCTGCCTAATAAAATCCTCTGCTTCCTCCAACATCCCAGCACGTCCATACATATCTACCATGCAAGCATAATGCTGTACTTGGGGGATGATCCCATAAACATTCTTCATGGCTTCAAAGAACATCAACCCTTTATCTACAAGCCCAGCATGGCTGCAGGCAGACAACAAGCCAATGAAGGTCACATCATCTGGAGGAACGCCAAGAACTAGCATCAGCGAGAAGAGCTGCAATGTGTTCATGCCATGGCCATTCATGGCCAAGCCGCTAATAACAGTACTCCATGATATGATGTCCTTGCGCATAAGCATGTTAAAAACCTGAATTGCCATACCCACATCCCCACATTTAACATACATGTTAATCAAGGCATTTCCCACATTGGCCTCTTCCGTAAGATCACTCCGAGTATCAATATAGGAGTGCACCCATTGACCCAAATTCAATGCACCAATGGAAGAACACGCTGACAATACATTGACAATGGTGACCTCATTAGGCTCAGCTTCTCCTCCTTCCACCATTTCTTGGAATACCCTCACTGCCTCTTCTCCAAATCCTTTTTGTGCATAACCGCCAATCATTGTAGTCCAGGAAACCACATCTCTGTTAGGCATATTCACAAACAGGTACTTTGCGCTCTCTAAAGACCCACATCTAACATAAAAATCCACCATTACATTATCCAATATGGTGTTATTGCCATCCAAGTTCCTCAAGCTATATCCCTGAATGGCTTTCCCGAGCTTCAGAGCTCTTAGACTAGCACAGGCAGACATAACACTAACAAGAGTATTAGCATTAGGCTTCACACCCATGGACGAGAACTTAACAATGGCTTCCTCTTCAAAACCACACTTAGAAAGCCCCGAAACGATCGAAGTCCACGAAACGACATCCGGGGAAGACATCGAGTCGAAAACCCGGCAAGCGGATACAATGTCGTTCCCAACGACGTAGAAATGAAGCAAGGAGTTATGGATGAAGATATCAAAACAGTGACCGGATTTTAGGACGTGTGCATGGATTTCAAGACCCTTTTGGCGCTCATGTAATAAGGTAGATGCCTTGAGGGCATGGGTGAAGGTGTAATGGTTGTGGGAGGATGGGCGTTGGAGCATTTTGTTGTAGAGAAGAAAGGCATTTTGTGGGGTTGCAGAGTTTGTGAGAACTCTGAACAATTTGTTTAGGGCGTAGGGTTTTGGGTTTGTAAGGAGTTGAGCATGGATTTGGTTTAGTTGCTTTGGAATCAAGGTAGGTCTGGGACATTTTACTGGCGGCATGCTTTGTTTTGTGCCTTATTGCTGCTATCAATTTGATATTCATACGGGTCGGGTCATATAAAGGGATAGACGTACTCTTCTCTTGTTTATGGACTTATGGGTATATGCTTCTTTTTTTATATTTCTTTTTGCATTTGCATTGTTTTTGGTTTTTCATTTGCATTTTCTCCCTCCAAACATTGGAATAGAAAGCAAGCAAGGGAAAATCCGCGCAAGGAAAATGGAGAGAATATTCGAACTAGTGATCTTTGCTTCATAAGGCATGGTCCTCAATTGATAAAGTTGCTCCTTAGGGACAAAATGCATGAATTTTTTGAAATAGATAAGTGGCATGAACAAAATCAAAGAGAAATGCGTAATGTTCGTGAATAAAATAATAGTACGGAAATTAAGTTAAAGTGATACCCAAGATATTAGGTAACACTTGGTTTAGAGAGTGCCAAATGGAGCATGTGGGTTTTTAGGAGTTTTTTTGTTTACATTTAGGGAAGTGAATGAGATTTATGGAATATGTTGCTTGTGCTCTAAGACGAAAATGAGATATTTTTTTAGTAAGCACATCAGACGAAACTACAAACAGAACTAAAAACTACAAATAGTACAACAACACAAACAAATAAGGAAAATGAGATATTTTTTTAGTAAGCACATCAGACGAAACTACAAACAGAACTAAAAACTACAAATAGTACAACAACACAAACAAATAAGGAAAAATCCAATCTAGAAGGCTAACCACCACTGATCCAGTGGGAGTCCTTGTTGGTGGAAAGGCGAGCGGTGGATTTCAAGAGTCCTAAGAACATTTCCAGCAGTATCTGTAACTTAGCTTTTTAGTTAAATTTAGCCAGTATGTCCTTTATTATTTTTTGCTTCAGCAGTCGTTAACGTAAAGTAGTTATTTTCTCTACAATTGCTACAGTGAACTTTCATATTTGAAAGTTCACTGTAGGGACTGTAACTAATATAACATCATTTCCTTTCGTATTTTACTCTTTCTTTCTTTCTCCCTCATTTTTTTTTTCTCTCTAGTTCATCTCCAAGACTCAAGACTCCACCGAAACACCTTTCAGCATCCAAAATATTTTTTCCTCTTCTTCTCTTTCTCTCTCAATTTCTCTTCTTCTCTCTTCTCTTTCATTCTCAGCTCCCTTTTTTTTTT
The DNA here is from genome assembly GCA_006937295.1 of Carpinus fangiana. Lineage (NCBI taxonomy): Eukaryota > Viridiplantae > Streptophyta > Magnoliopsida > Fagales > Betulaceae > Carpinus > Carpinus fangiana. The sequence goes on from CM017324.1 coordinate 3,861,719, forward strand.
CCTTCAAACTTTTGTCTCTGAAACTCTAAGAAGCTGGAAAGAAAACTCTTGGAGGTTAGTGAAAAGTTTTTAAGAAATTTCGGTTTAATGGGTTAACAAAGATCATGTGTTTTACGAAATTTTGGTTCAAATTAAAGTTTGAAATCAGATTTCACAGGTTTTACTAGATTTGGGTTTTGAAGCTTTGCTGGATTTTTGTTTAATTTCCTGTAAAAAAATGGGACTTCTTATAAATAAAATTGTCTGTGAACGTTTGTATATATAAAGATATTATGGTGAATTGAGGTTTAATGTTAATGTTCGTCACAAATTGGGGTTTAATGTTAATGTTGATTTTTTCTTCAACATGCATGGTTATATATGCACAACTTGTGTGTGTGAATTTACAAGAGAATAGCAAAGAATAATAATTTTCCAGTATATCACAACAATATATGAAATGAATTAATGATTTCATATATATGTTTATTTTTCCTTTGATCGAGTGTTAGGAAAAAAAATAATAAAAAAGAATGAGAAATAATATTTAAAAGGAAGTGAACAGTAAAATAGAAGATTTGTTAAAGTGTGTAGTGAAAAAAGAGTAGCTAAAATAGTGAGTTGTACTTTTTCAGTAGCTAAATTAACAACTATTGATGGAGATGTTCTAACAAGAGTTTCCAGGAAAACTAGAGAAGCTAAGAAGTGTATATACAATAGTTGAGGGATCTCCTTCTAGTCCGGTGAGACAGAAGCATCTGTCAACTAAGGTCACGTCTCATGAAACGAAGGTTACTACTAATAAAAGTGGTAGAGAGGCGCATACGAGGTATATGCATGTGAATGGATGTATGTTGATTTGACCTACAAAACTCCAAACAAAAAGCCAAAAAAGATAAAAGCAGTAAATTAAGAATAAAGACAAGTTAGGAGCCTGGTGGTGGGGACATGATGTTTAGGGGAGGAGAGGAGGGAAGAACAGAGCCCTAACTCAAAGCAGAATGAGGTTTTTCAGGGTGTGTTTACTGGGAGAGAGAAAAAAGGAGTATTTTCTTCTTTAAGTGCCTTTTTTTTTTCTCTTTTTTTTTTTTTTTTCTAAATTTAAGTTTCACCAATACCCTTCTACTTGGAATTCTATGTTTTGTGTTAATTATTTAGTTTAAGCCTGATGGAATGGTATTAAGGGCTTGTTTGGAATTGCGTTTGAGGTGTTTAAAAATACGTTTAACACTCAAAAAGTCCGTTTGAAGAAAAAAAATACTTGTTTGGTAAAAAAAAAAAAATTTAAAAAACTTTTGAGGGTCCAAAAAGCCTAAAAATGAAACTTTTGCTAAAATGCATTTTTTTTTACTTCAAAATTATATTTCTCAAACGCAATATCAAACAGTCTCTATGAGTGGTTTTTTTTTTCTTTTTTAGAAGTACTTACGGGGAGTACTTAGCTTTACGAGGTTGTTGGTTATTGTCGTATGTAGTTTTACAATTGGAGAATTGGTGATCAATATGTGGTTCTTGGAACAGGATCCCCTCCATTTCAAATGAAATAGATAATATCCATTTAGTGTAAAATAAAGGGTATTATTGTCTTAACATTAAAATTGAAAGACTAAATTTACAATATTACCCCTCATTTTACACTAAATGGATATTATCCATTTCATTTGAAATGGACAGGATCCTATTCCGTAGTTTCTTAGAGTTTCAATAATAATTAAAGGGCTAATAATTATATCTTGTAGTATGCACTAACTGCAACGCTTGCAGTTAGTGCCATGAAATCTTGATCGATCAGTCAATTATCTGGGTTGTGACTTGTGATCGCAACATAATGAAGAAGAACACATAATTCAATTAACCTTCTCGATCGTTTCTATAATTAAAGTCTTTGATAAGGATCCTTTTCCGGATAATTCAGCTGATCATATTTAATGTTCAACTGCATTTTTTATGACAATGATAAGGATATCTCAGCAGCTCATAAGATAAAACACTATTCGTTGACTCAATCACTCCTACAAGAACATATAAACACTTGAAGAGAACGTACAATTTGTTTCTGATGTAATCTTACATATTCTGATGTAATCCATTCATTTGAATTGTAAAAGGGAAACGGTTCTTCGCATTCTAGCGCTCATCTCACGTATATTTTCGTTGAGTTGGCAATTTTTTACACGATTTGTGAGTTCAATACGAAATTAAAAGATCAGGGTTGAAGAGTCTAACCCGTATATAATTAAATGAGTCGGATTAGTGTTGACCTATATAATCTTAAATATACTCATGCTTTAACATGACTTGAACCCAATACGCAACATAATTACAATCAATTTTTTACATGATCCGCAAATCTGACATAAATCCAATACAAAATTAAAAAGTTATGATTGATGAAGTAGTTTGACCTGTTTAATTAACTAGATCGAATTAGAATTGATATATATAGGCTTATACATATACCTTGACACCAATCAAATCCAACAATTGAACTGTAAAATGATGATTAATTAGAAATGAAACGGTAAACCTCGACACATTATTGATGAAAGGGAAATATTCTATTATCTTGGAGTCTTCAATGAACCGTCTATTTGAGTTCCAAAATTCAACAAAATCACGGGGAATATGTTTGTTAGGTGAGCTACAGGATGGGAGTGGACATACTTTTCTTTTTATCTCTTCTAAGTAAGCTGTCTTTCAGCAGTGACGCATGCAGAAATTTCACGCATTTAATTACCCAAAAGGTTCAATCCAATCAAGTTACTTTAATTTTGTCTGTATTTTCCAAAGCGGGGAACATATATAACCTATGATGGTAACACACCATATGACGCAAGAAAAATGTTAGTCACATTATTGAAATTAGTGACTTATATTAATTAAATCTGTGAAAGGCCAAATAGATAGGAACGGAGTGAACGTCACAATAACGACTAGGGTACGGGGTATTTTGGAGATTTTCAAAATCAGTCGATACAATTAGAGTTTAAGTTTTTTCCTATATATATATGGTATAATGTAACACTGAATTATTATTAGAAAAATACAACTGCCTCTCTGTAGACATAGGTATATTATCGAACCACGATTTCTCTTTTTCGATTTTATATTATTCATCATTATTGTGCACTGTATCAATACACATGATTTCTATATATACATCTCAAAAATCAATTCATTCAATCTAGGACTTAACTTTCACGCTTGAGGATATCCCAATATTTCCTTGTGATCAATTAATTTTATGTGTGCGAACTAGCAAAAGATCTAGCTCATTAGGTGACATTAATTGGACTCTTGATTGGGGGAAGCCCATCTCTCTTTCGGTTTTTTGTTGTTTTTTCTTAGGATCCCTGACTCTCTCTTCCGTCTGAATTATTTTCCAAAATCAATTAGAAAAAGAAAAAAAAAAAGAAGGGACTCTTGAAGAAATTAGAGATGAGTTTAAATTATGCTTGCTAATAATTTACAAAGCTCAACGCAATTGAAATGAAATGTTTTGAGCTGCAATATTCTATGTACTTCTGCAAAACCAACGCTTTGGATCTACACAAGGCCGGTTATAATATAAATTAGATGATTAAAATCTTATTTTTTTATAATTTTAACTTTTAGAGATAAGTAGTGATTGAATATAATATTAAAATCAAGATCTTGAGTTTGAATTGTGTCTTTATCGTTTACTGTTTATTTCAATTAGATATTTTACGTGTATATAAACCACCGAGGAGTTCGATAAAAGAAGCTGAACCAAGCAATAGGGCTTTCTTTTTAGGTTTCTTGGTTCAAAGCTGCTGCAAAAAGATATGTACATCCCTTTCATAACTCAAAATAAAAGTTAAGAGGGGACAAATGCAGATTTTCGTATTCATTTCACATGTGTGCGTACCCTACTAAAATCCCATATGCCTTTTCAATGGCTTTTTTGCAGCTTGTTTTAATCAAGTGATATATATATATATATATATTTTTTTTCTTTTCTCATATATATATAATATGGCCCTGCATTAGGTGATTAATTGGCAGCTGGTTTGATGATAATTGCTCATGAGTAATGATGATTCCTTTACTAGCTAGCTAGGTTTGAAACTGAAGGCATTCTAGGCTGGACCAGCCCCTACAACCTTAAGGCATTTTATAATCAACATAGGCTGATTGGGTTTTTTTAGGAGAGGATGGAAAAAATGGAAGCCTTTTTAGAACCTCTCATGTTTCCCATATGTCCTTCCTCGCTCTTCTATTGTTGTTTTCAAGTTCTATATTTATTTTGTTGATTGGTTTTTTTTTTGGTATAAAAAGGGCATGTGGAAGCAACTTTAAAGATGAATATTCTAGACCGCTATAATGATACGGCATTGGTATTTTTTGTGACACCCCAAAAAATTAGTTCTACTTTGGGTGAAAATGCACTCTGTAGCCGACGCTTATGGCGGCCCACTTCTGTGACTCAATCTTGTAATGTTGTGCCTGACTACTCCTCTTCCGGGAAATATCAAAGCCAATTTTGATATTGTGGTGAAGTCTGAATTTTATGTTGTTGCTATGGTTCTTAGTGATTCTAATAGTAATATCATACAGGCGATTACTAAGCGACTTTCTACCACAGATGCTGCCATAGGAGAAGCTCAAGCGGCTCTATTAGCTATTCAATTAGCAGCTTCCTTTGGAGTGTACTCTCTCATTCTAGAAGGGGATGCAATCAATATCATCTTGGCCATTCAAAACCCGGATCTCTTCAAGGATTGGAACTTTGCTTCCATTATCTTGAATATCAACTTTTTCTTACTATCTTTTCATAGCTGGAAAGCTAGTAAAGTTTCTAGAAGTGCTAATGTTCGAGCACATTTGTTAGCTAGATGGACCGCTTCCAACTTAGTGTTCGGAAGCATTCCCAATTGGTCTCCCATTCTTTCTTCCATTCGGATCAAGAATGGGGATGATCCCTATTTGTATATAGCCCTTTCCTCATTTGCTTTTAAAAAAAAAAAAAAAGATTGCGCTTTAAACTATGTGTGACACTTATGATCGTAACAATTGCGTACATTGAGTGACCAGTTTTTAAAGTTGCTCATAGGTGCTAAATTTCATATTGATTTCTTCATTTCTAAGTGAGATTGCATTTTATAATAAGTGATTTCAATGTCTCTATTTGTAACTTAAAGTTCTTTTAAAATTGTAATGCAGATGTGACTAATGTTTTTTTCGGACCGTGAGTATTTCTTTCTTTTCCGCGACAAATTGCATTTGCCTTTACTTTGATTGATCATTAAGCCAATTGAACTCACTATAATGACATGTTACCAACAATATAATTTGAAACATATGCTGATAGGACTGCATAATTTCATATGTCAAGATTTCTTATTTTCCGGCTTAATCACAAGCAAATCATACATTGACACATACTTGGCTCAAGAATTACTTAAACTTGATGATTGAATCTCACTGTTCCTCATGGCTCCTACACACTTGATGGCATCGGGTGTGTACAATTTTGGTCCCATGTATGACATCGATCACTCGTTCACATTCCTCTTGTCCTTCCTTGAAACTTTTAGACTTCCTTTCAACTTTTCGGCATCGAAAGAATATATAACAAAGAAAATGGGCAGGGCATCCTAACAAACACCACAAAACAAATGGCATGGTCCAAATAAAACCTAAAGATTATTGAGAATGGGTCAAAAGGAAAAGGTTTGCCCAATTTAGTTCAATCTTAACCAGAGACGGAACTAGAACTTTTAATTTGAGGAGACGAAATTTTAAAATATATATATTTGAGGGGGAGGGTGCAAAATCAAATTTTGAAAGTTTATTTTAGGGGTAATTTCACTTTAAACCATTGAATTACCACGTGATTTGACAAGCCCCTCAAACTTCAAAACCTCTTAATTTAGACCTATGAACTTTCAATTGCAATTAATTTGAACCCCTCCATCAAATTTAGCTGTTAACTTATAACATCAATACCTAAAAATACCAAAATATAGCTAAATTTTTTTTTAAAAAAAAAAAAAAAAAAAACCTTGTGACTACAACTTTTTTCAACTTTATTTTTTAATTTGGAATTATGGGTAAATTTGGAATTTTATAAAAAAAATTTAGGGATATAAAATGTCATTGTCTCACTTTTAACGTTTAAAATCTGACCGAATAGTTCAAATTGATTACAATTGAAAGTTTAGGGATCCCAAACTAAAAGGGTAGCTTTACTTTAACTCATTGAAATACCACTCGATTTGACAAGCTCTCAAACTTCAAAACCTCTCAATGGTCCAAATTGAGAGATTTTGAAGTTTAAGAACTTGTCAAATCGTATGGTATTTTAAGAATTTAAAGTGAAGTTAACCCTTTATTTTATAAAAAATACATATATATTTTTTAAAAATTACTTTTTTTGTTCCGCCCCTGATCTTAACTCACCGGCCAAGAAAAAGGCCACCATAACAATTGTTTGATGTGGCAGTTCAAAAACGAAACTGCCCGTAGGAACACCAACTATAGCAACAAGCAAGCTTGGAAACCGAGCATTGGAATGGGTTGAATGAGAGCTGTTTAAAGCTTTGTTTGGTAAAGGAGTTGGGGTCTCCTTTGTTATTATTTATCATAATTTCCTAAAAAAATAACATCAAAACATTCTAACTTTTTCACTTTTTATATAACATCATTCACTTTTTATTATTATTCAAATAAAAAAATTACTACAAAATAAAATTTTTTCACTTTTCTATATTACTTTTTCATTTTTTCATACAAACAATTCTTACTTTTTTTTTTTTCACGTTAATCTACATTAATTTAAGTGTTTAAACCAAACAAAACCTTTACCAAACACCAAGATTGGAGCACTACATACCGCGCATGTCCAACGAGAAAGGTACCCGACAAGCAATAAAGGCGTATGAGACATTGTATTTAGATCTAAAGGTCGATATAGGCAACATAGGAGTACCAACTATAGACATCTAGGCTTCAAGGAACAGGAGAGCTAGCCGCTAGGGAGCAACGCATGAGCTGCATGCACGGCGGTGGGGGTAGACAACACGTGGATCCACGGCTGAGGAAGGTAGGGGCCGGAGAACGCATGTTTGGGGTGAAGAGAAAAACAGATGGCTCGCTAAGGTTACAAAACACATGTTAATGGGATATGTTTCTGGACAGGGAGAGTGAAAGAGAAATTTTATTTGTACTTCCTTTGTTTTTTTTGTTTTCCAAAAAAAAAAAAAGAATACGTGACTTTATTGATAACATCAATCAAGTACGGGTAAAAGCTTCCTAGTTATAATAGTGCAAACATAAGCCGGAATTTCAGCGGTTCAAATTTTATTTACGACAGTTAAAATGGTCTCTTTTGCGAGACTATGAGTAGCTGAATTCATCTCCTTCTTTATTTGTGTAATCCTCTACAAGCTGTCGCAATCCTTCTTTAATAATATCAATGAAGTGACCAATCTTACTCAATTTTTTACCCACCACATTGATTGCAGTGACAATTTGCAAGGCATTGACCCCTTCCAAAATTATGTATATTAAAAAAAAAAATACCCAACTTCTTACATAATTTAGGTTCTAGAAGATAGTTTAAGGTAGTACTATGTACAGCCAAAACCACGCCCATATGATCTCGAACAATAATGCCAACCCCAATGCGCCTATGAGTTGTGTCGACCGCTACATCCTAATTAACCTTATATATACTTCTGGGTGGTTGCTGCCATAGCATTGTTGGTTCATCAACTTCAAAATTTCAGGCACCAATTGGTATCAACCCTTTTGAACTCCTAAATAGAATTTTTTGCTTCACGAGAAATTTGGTTAGGATATATGGGTGAAAAGACCGCCATACACAACTTTATTTCTAGGCAACCAAATTTTCCGTGCCATTATTTGTTACTTGTACTTCCTTGAACGTACGTTGATAACTTCATGACAAAATCTGTCTAGAGTTGCAGCAACTGTTCATAAATGAAACAACTTGCACAAATAGGCGTGTATCTATAGGGGAACATTGGTCAGATGACTCAGATCATCAAGTTCTTAGCCCTTTTAGCATTCCAGACAGATTTTCTCCATGGGATTTTCACCCTCACAGGAACAACGTACACATCTTTCAATGAATTTCCTGTTTCTTGCTTGCCACCAGTCATTAGTCATGATTTTAGAGTCTACTTCTCTGGGGTAGATTCTATGTCGGTATTAATTAGTACTTAATGACCTTTGATGTTGATATTTGTCTCATTAATTTTTGACGATTCCCATGTAATGAAAACTAATTATGAGGAGGCTCTTTTAATATTGTTTTGCCAGTATAATATTGACAAGTTTTTAGACTGTCTCGTCACCACTTGAACCACTACCATAGCCACAGGATCTGATCGAGGCGGCAGATTTATAGAAATGTCTTGAATTAGGTAATTACATTCTAGAAGATTAATTATGTGTCCTTCTTTCTGATTAATTTATAGGTTAATTTCCATACTATAATGAGGAGAGAGAAAGAGAGAGAGAGAGAGAGAGAAAGAGAATAGGAGATTTTGCGTGGCTTCAATTGCACAAAAAGGTAAAGTTAAGAGAAATGATCATTTCTGTAGTTATATATCACCTCACCATAAAGTTTCTGTGTGTGATCTTTTTTTTGGTAAGTATGTGGGATTTGAAATATTAACTAAGACTAATATAAATGTGTGTACTAATTAATCTTACATTAAGTCAATCCGGACTATATAAATAAAAGTAATGTTATATATATATATATGGGGTTTGCTAGAGGTTCTCCCCGTAATGTTCTCCTGGCGTTCTCCCAATCTTACATAGAACATGATTTAAGAAAAAATAAAGTTGCAGTACCCTTTTTTTGCTAACAGATTAATTTTTATAAGTTAATAGTTAGGTTCTAATACTTTAAAACTTGTTTTTGGATTCAAAACTAAAACCTAAGGGTAGAAGATTAACCCTTTATGGATGGTACCATCCAAAATGAATTTGATCATCCTAAATTTGATGCTAATATCTCAAATTTGGTGCTAATGCCTAAAAAAACCAGTGGTGGAGGTCACTACAATTTTATTTTTTCTTAAATCATGTTTTACTTAAGGCTGAGAGAACGCCAGGAGAACCTATAGGGAGAACCCCTAGCATTTTCCTATATATATATCACATTTTATTTTATTTTGTTGATCATGTGTCATTACTAATCAGTTCTTTGTTTTTATTTTTTTAATGAAGTATGATTTAAGAATTGATTGATAGTGATATATATAAGCAAAGTTAAATAAAAGCACAATTCATAACATTTCTTTATTCAAATTTTAGAAATACCTGCAAAATCCATATTTGTAGAAGGTAAAGTTAACTATTCCTCATTAGAATTTTTTGTTTCCACCCGTGCTTAAGAGTTTAAAGTCCCAATATTGGTTCCTTATTAACTAATAGGGCCGAGCTTTATAAGTAATTGTAATGTGGGTAACACTTTTCTTGAGTCGTTACATTAATCCTAAAGCATTTTGCCAAAATCTTTTAAGGTATAATTAATGTTGTGTGTGTGCATATATATATATATGATGGAGTAATTTCTACTTTAATTTCCAGGCAGAAAATTTCGGCCAATCAAGAATCCGAAACTATACATAATTTGGACCGATTGAGCATGCGCCACGTGCTATATTATCATCATTATTCTATTTTTATACCTTAAGATACACGTGTGCGTTGCATGAATGTGAGAGAGAGAGAGAGAGAGAGAGAGAGAGAGATTATGTGAAGTGGAAGCAAATACCTTGGCTTGGTTAGAAAACAAAGTGTTCGTATATTTTTTGATGAGTACCATGTGAGCGAACGAAGAGATTTGTATTAGAAAAGACAAAGCTCATGGAGTCATGGAGTCAAAGACAAGACGACAACCTCTCTCTCTCTCTCTCTCCCTCTCTCTCTCTCTCTCACACACACACACAGAGGTCCCCCTCCAAACCGTTTTCTACTCAGACCCATCAACCAATCGCCCCCTCTCTCTCTCTCTCTTCCCTATATTCTAAGCAAACCCCACAACCATCGATGTCTTCATGATCATTTTCCCCACTTCATGAAGCCTCCTCTCTCTCTCTCTCTCTCTGTGGCTCTTTCTCTATAAAGTATTCACTGACCTACATCGACCCTGTTGGGAGATATATAGAGCTCCAATTGATTATACCGGAGGATATCCGCCATCCATCCACCATCCACAGCCTCTCAAAATGAGGAAGCCAGATCCCGCAGGCGCAGCCCCCGGGAAAGACAACAACAACAACAAGCTTAGGAAGGGCTTGTGGTCGCCGGAGGAGGATGACAAGCTCATGAATTACATGCGCAACAATGGACAAGGTTGTTGGAGTGATGTCGCCAGAAATGCCGGCCTCCAGAGGTGCGGGAAGAGCTGTCGCCTTCGTTGGATTAATTACCTGAGGCCTGACCTTAAGCGAGGCGCCTTCTCTCCCCAAGAAGAATCCCTCATCATCCATTTGCACTCCCTTCTTGGCAACAGGTTCTTTCCCCATCTCTTACATTTGCGTGCTTATTCTGTCTACGTAGTGTGTGTGTATATATATATATATTCACTGCACAATCTTCTCTGCTTGGCATCTAAAATCTCTTATTGCTGCGGTAGGTGTGAGCACATCATCAAGCATAGAGCTCACTTGCAGATTGCTTCAAAAACCGTCATTTTTAACTGCCTTTTTCTTAGCCTTCAAGTCACAAAAATTATATTTTTATCTTACAATATTGATACGACATTTTCTATGAACTCTTTGGATGATTAGTTAAGACTGTCATGTCAATCGGCAGTGTTATAGACTGTTATCAATCTACGAACTCTTTGGATGATTAGTTAAAACTGTCATGTCGATCGGCAGTGTTATAGACTGTTATCAAGACAATTGATGCCACCTGGAGGCTTCCACCCACCCTCTTTGCATTAAACTAAAATTTTATGTAACCCAAAAAAAGTATTGAGGTAACTAATTCGGTAGTTTTATAACTTAGAATATTGACTAACTAGTTTCTATACAATTTATTTATATCAATTTTCTAACATTTTTCTATGCAAGAGGTGGGGAAAACACAACCTTATAGTGCTTTGATGGCATTATATATGTGCTATATGCATATACATGGCATAAACATGGCAATTATTTACTGGTAAATTAATGTATTAAACACTAACAGAAGCGGATGCATGATGCCACTTATCTGAATCATTCTTATCATGAAAACTTCTTGAACCGACAAAAGAAAATCATTAGTTACGGGAAAGGAAAGAACGAGAGCAACCAGACAAAAAAAGCTCATAATCACTCTTTGTTCTAAATATCATCATCCAAACCTGACCCAGAAGTTGATTATATTAACCATCGACCATGACCATGTAATTTGTTCATTCTCCTGATAAAGCTTCAGATTTATGCATACATACATACATATACCATGTACATGCATACGTACATATATAGGGGCATAAACCCCCATGCTTCAATGTGATCTCCAATTTTTTTCTTTCTTTTTTTAAAAAATCTCCTATAACCCTTTTGTTTTTCTTTGGGGCCACGTACGCCCCCACCGGTGAAGCTATCCAATTCGTGTGGAGTGAGTGCTTTGCACGATTTTAGGGTTTGATCGACATGGGTATGTACACAAAGTGCCTTGTCTCGAAGGAGTTACCATCATTAAAATCCTAGTTATATTTTTTTTTTTCTTTGGGGTCACGTACGCCCCCACCAGTACGGTGAAGCTATCCAATTCGTGTGGAATGAGTGCTTTGCACGATTTTAGGGTTTGATCAACATGGGTATGTACACAAAGTGCCTTGTCTCGAAGGAGTTACCGTCATTAATTAAAATCCTAGTTATATATATATATGTACTTAATTATTTACACATGCACGCATATATGTATATATGTACTTAATTAGTTGTTCATTTTTTTTTTTTCTCTACGGATGTACTTGATCACTCAAGGGCTAATATTTATTTTCCGCTTTTTCAAGGGGTGATAATTTATAGAAATATAATATACTACTTAATTGTGGGCATTTAAAGCAGAAAAGGACATTAATTGGTCCTCCGATGTCTACAGCTAGCTGCTCTTTGAGTTAAAGATACTCCAAAACCTAAATAATATATATATATATATATATATATATATATACACACAGACACTTGTTTTTCAGGACTATTCAAGCATTCATGAAAAACATGCATTATAATACACAAAATAATAAAAATCTCCCTACCTACATGACAAGTGGTCTTCATATCAACTTTGCTTTTTATATACTCCTAGTGGCCAATATATATTGACAAATTAATAAATTGACTAAAAAGAAAACCAGTGCCTTTGGTGTCTATGTCTGCCTTGAAAGCACACCCTCACCCTTTTGCTTTACAAAATCGGCATGCAAATCACGCACATGCATACGATTCGTATGTACGCATAAATTTAGCATGCATCCACATCACTTTATTTAACTAAAATTGACACTTCATATTTTTGTGTGTTCCTATTTCGTAGGTGGTCTCAAATTGCGGCACGCTTGCCTGGACGTACAGACAACGAGATAAAGAACTTCTGGAATTCAACAATAAAGAAAAGGCTAAAGAACCTGTCATCCATAACATCTCCAAACACAAGCAACTCACCATCGCCTAAAGATCATGTTATGGGGGGATTATCATCACAAGGCCTCATCATGCCCATGTACATGGATTCATCATCTGCGAATGCCATGCAGAATATGGCCATGAGCCACATGATTGACCATCCATCGTCGCATGTGCTCGAGCATGGCCTCAACATGTCAAGCGGATATCTTACTGCAGTTCCCCAATACATGACGACTCATCATCAGATTGGTGTATGTGGAGATCATAGCTTTCATGGCAGAAATGGGGTGTTTGGGTTAGATGGGGAGATGTTTGTTCCTCCATTAGAGAGTGTGAGCATTGAAGAAAAAGCAAAAAGCACTAGTAGTACTGAAATTAACGGATACAAGAAGGCAACCAGTAATATCACCATGAATAACAACAGAACAGAAAACATAGCTCGGATTGGAAATTATTGGGAAGTAGATGAGCTTAGAATGGGGGAATGGGATTTGGAGGAGTTGATGAACGATGTTCCCTCCTTCGCTTTCCTTGATTTCCAAGTTCAGTAATCGATTGGGATCGACCCACCTCCCAAATATTTTCCTTTTTTCTTTTTTCTTTTTTATATATGTATATTTTTTTTTTTTATGTGAAACTCTTAATTAGCTCCTCCTTTTCATAGATCTCCCAATATCCAAAGCCTTCTTAGGAAGTAAAAAAGAAGAAGCATTGTTTATAACAAACTAGTACGTACTCTATATATAGCTTTTGTTTGCCTTTACAATTGCACCGAGTTTCTTTTGCTGTACTGCATAAAAGGGTCTGAAATAAAGGTCACACCTTTGAGAGGTATATGTATATATTGGTGACCATGAATTCTTCTACTTACGTACCATATTGTGCTGTTAACACCAAGTATCAATTTGTCATTTGTCATTTTCTTAGCATGCATCCGGCCGAGAGATCCACTTGCATCGATCTGACAACCTTATCTTCTCTTAATCTGTCTGAATTTTTGTAGAATTTGAACGTCGTACAGTATACTAACAAAATTCCAATCAAAAGATTCAAAACTTTAAGTAGATTTTGGTACCTTTTGGGCCAAAATTGATATATATATATCTTATATATACAAGTCGTAGCAGTATGATGAGATGGGTGTGTACAAAGAGATGTGCTGGGGGGAGGGAGAAAGTTGTTATGAGTGGAAGATAAGTAGGGCTGTACAACACTTTGATGAGGATGGGAAGATTCTCTGTCTTTGTCTCAGCCTCTCCTTTTCCTCTCTATCTCTCTCTCTCTCTCTCTCCAAGCAGAGTGCATGTGGATCATTTTTCTTCTAATGGGGTTTAATCATTTAGTTGAGACGTCCACTTGGAACCGAATTCACCATTAAAGAACATTTAGTCAGCTTGCTCTCATTGTAAGGTCTTTCTCTCCCCCCCCCCATTATTTTATTAGTTAGTTAGCCCATGTGGTTGCAATTGGGAAGTAACTACAAATCTAAGCCTTTCATTGGGCTGACTAAAGATTAGAATATTTTGTCACCTTCTTATTCCACTTGACAAATAAGTGTGCAAAGAGAAATTTGGCCATGCTAATGAAAACCTCACTCAAGAAGTGAATACAAAGCAATCTTGGAAAATGACCTCAATTAGGCCAGGAGGAAAATATTTGGGGCATTAAAGTTTTTATTATAACCCTCTTTAATTATATGAGTAGTAGGTAGGTAGCACAACATGGGGGAAAAAACAATTAAAAATTGACAAGTAAATTTAAAAGAAAACTTTACTTAATTACCCTTCATGAGCCCCTTTAATGATCCCTAAAAATAAAATTATGCCCTTAGAGCATTCCGAATTGAGGAGTTAAATGACACTTTTATCTAAAATACCTCCTTAAATTGATAAAATGCCCTCTACATTGAAGAAGCTAAAAAAAAATTAAAATAGATTTTTTATTAAATGAGCTAAAAGAAAAAAAAAACTACATGTAGCGGCACTATTCAAAGAACTATTTTCCTAAATTTTCTTCTCACGTCTTTTTTTCTCCCACTATCTCTCCCAAAATTTTCATCCCACTTTTTTTTTTTTTTATTGTCTCTCACATGTTTTTTTTTTTTTCAAAATTTTCTCATACTATTTCTCTTTCACATCTCATTTTTTCCAAAATTTTCTCATATTATTTCCCTCTCCACATCACTTTTTTCTCAAAAGTTGAAAAATAAGATATTTAAGAAAAATACAATCATTATAAAAAATAAAAATTAAATGATATAGATAAAAATATAAGTAATCAGATGTAGAAGACCCTTAAAAAGTTATTAGCTAAACTAGATAAATTGAGTTTTGAAAAGTTATTTTACATAAAAAATTGACTCTTCCATTGGAAAAATTCGTTAAAAAAAAAAAAAAAAACCGACCCATGTTATAGCCGACAAGGTATTTTTTAACCTCCATTTCATAAGGCGTATTTTCTAGTCAATTAAACTAGTTATTGAAAATACAAAATTATAAGATTTTAGTTATGGAAAGGAGGCGGCGATTTTGAATTTTGGGATGGATAAATGAGAGATGAAGTAATAAAGTGGTCATGTACCTTAGAAACACAAAATTATAAAATTTTAGTTATGGAGAGGAGTGAGGAGGCAGGCGGCAAATTTGATTTTTAGGGTAGATGAATGAGAGATGAAGTAAGTGCTCATCTAAATGATTTGCCTTTAGATTCTTTATCAGCGATAACTAACATTCATGGGAGGATTAATTATTCCACTTGGGAAATTTGCAAGGTACGTTGTTTTCTTTGAAAGCGACATGCTGACCGATGATAACGTGGAATTTTTCATCTGTTTTGACTTTTTTTTCATAAATCTAAACGTCTTGGATTTGGACGTTTCAATTGCTTTCGTCGAGAAGCTATACATGGAAATGGAATACATTCATCCACAAGCATGCTTAGCTTCTCCCTCCCATGCCTCATCATCAATCATCCATCATCAATCATCATCATCATCCATTTTCGTGCTTTAATCAATGCAGAAAGCCCAAGGCCTCAGGATATTAAAAGGCCCTTTCTTCGAATCTCAACTTGAGCCCATCCCAGCCCACTTGTCGTATGAGCACCTTATTTAAAAATCTTAATTGGAATCCCCGGCCACTTGAGCCCAGCCTAAAGCCCATGTCAACGAAAAAGACTAATTTAGGCCTCTTTCCCCTCCTTAATCCTTATGGGTCGGGTCAGAATCAAAGGGAATTTTGATGTTGTCTAATTAGAGGCAATTTTGCGGTCGTAACAGCAGTGCTTAATTAGTAACACTTCCAAGGAGATACTGATTAAAGGTTTCTCTTCTCCTTTGAAGTGGATGCAGCAGCCAGCAAATATACTGATTAAAGGTTTCTCTTGTCGGTCAATATTGATTATACCATCTAAAGGTGAGCACCACCTAGGAGGCTAGGATCAGAAGTTTGAATAACGGTTGGAATATTATAAAATAATAATAATAATTTTTTAAAAAAATAAAAATAAATAGGCATTTGTTTTACCACGTGGACTGATGAGGCTGCTGGTTAAGTCCAAGTTGGCCTTTAGGTTCCATACTATTGGTCGATCAGAAAGGACGAAGGTTCAATGACAGCGTGGTCCACCAGGGGGGACAACTTTGCGACTGGACTCACCTCGTCCCTTCGCTGTTCGTCAGCAAAATCCCCCCACGTTGCCGAGTTACTCTCTCACCCGCAGTGCACATGCAAAATCTATGCTGCCAGTGCCAGACCGCCACTCTTCGTTCTTACTTCTTAGTTCTCAGGGCCAATTTCGCCATTTCACTGCCCTCAGTTCTCCCGCTTTCTGTGGCCCGTCATTTTCCTCGAACCGTCAATCCCTCACGTCTCCATTTTTTAATATTATAATAATATATAATATATAATATATTATTATATTCAAGTGTAAAGACTGTTCCTTTACACTTTCGGAACGTATGTATATCTTCACTCTTTCCAGAATCCACTTCTGGCTTCTGGGTCACCCACCTCATCAACCAAACCAAAAGCCAAAAGCCAAAAGCCAAAAGCCAAATACGCCTACGCCAGCTGTAGAGACCTCCCTCCACTCCCGCAACGCCACGTAACATCACCTACCGATTACTGAATCCGTTATTCCCGTCCACGTCACCAAAAAGTCTGCTCGAAACTGAAGTAGAGACTCAATAGAAACAAGCCACGTGGTAAATGAGACACTGTCCTCTCCACAGAACTGGAGAGCTCCGAGCTGGCCGGTGACACAGAGTATCTGTGGCGGAGATTTCAACCTCACCACGTCATTCACGAGACAAAGAAGCTCCAAACCCCAACCGAAAAAAGTCAAAACCCAGTATATTCCCCACACCACTCCCACCCTCCGATCCTCATCCGACGGCCCACGTTCCCTCCCTCACAGACCCCGCCTCCTCCACAAACAGCACTTCTATAACCCCACCCCACGCCCCCGCAGAGTCACACTCGCAGTCACTTCACAGACAGATCTCCGCCACCAACACGACATGGCGTCGATCGCTCTCACCTCCTCACTCTCCTTAGCTCCTTCCTCCCTCCCTTCCCTCCGTTCCCGCAAAACCACTCGCTTCGCCGCTCAATTCCGCTCCATCTCCACCCCTTCCCATTTCTCACGACACCCCAATTCCCTTTCTCTAACCAAATCCGCTTCCACTTCCCTATTCCAAACACACCCTAATCCTAACCTTTACTATTCCAATGACACTAAATTTACCGTCAGATCCGCCGCCAGTGGTGGCGCGGCTGTGGCGGCGAAGCCTCCTTCGCCGCCGTGGCAAGGCGCCGCAATTAAGCCACTGCTGGCTTCGATTGCGACGGGTGTTATCCTCTGGCTCGTGCCGGTTCCGTCGGGAGTATCGCGCAACGCGTGGCAGTTGCTCGCCATCTTCCTCGCCACCATCGTCGGGATCATCACGCAGCCCTTGCCTCTCGGCGCAGTGGCTCTGATGGGCCTGGGCGCGTCGGTGCTCACCAAGACACTGACCTTCGCCGCCGCCTTCTCGGCTTTTGGCGACCCGATCCCTTGGCTCATCGCCCTCGCCTTCTTCTTCGCGCGCGGGTTCATCAAGACCGGGTTGGGGAACCGAATCGCATACCAGTTCGTATCCTTGTTTGGGAGCTCGTCGTTAGGGCTAGGGTACAGCTTGGTGCTCAGCGAGGCGCTCTTGGCGCCGGCAATTCCATCGGTGTCGGCGAGGGCCGGCGGGATCTTCCTCCCGCTGGTGAAGTCGCTGTGCGTCGCGTGCGGTAGCAACGTCGGAGACGGGACCGAGGAACGGCTGGGGTCGTGGCTGATGCTTACGTGCTTCCAGACCTCGGTGATCTCGTCGGCGATGTTCCTGACAGCGATGGCAGCGAACCCGCTGGCCGCGAACCTTACACTCAACACGATCAAGCAGACGATTGGGTGGACCGATTGGGCGAAGGCGGCGATCGTGCCAGGCTTGGTGTCGTTGATTGTGGTGCCCTTGCTTCTCTACGTCATTTACCCGCCGACGGTGAAGAGCAGCCCTGACGCGCCGAAATTGGCAAGGGAGAAGCTGTCGCAGATGGGCCCCATGAGTAAGAACGAGATTATTATGGCTGGGACTCTGCTTCTTACGGTATTAAATCTTTCTTTTATTTTCAAATTTATTGGTTTTTTTTTTTTTTTTTTTGGTTACTGATGTTTATTCTATTTTTAGTTCCGGATAATAATGATTGGATGTAGTGCCATGCAATCTGTCATTGAACTTCCTTAATATGCTTCTTTTCATTGACAAGATGTCTTTCCTAGAAGTACCATTTTAGTACTTTAGTTTGTTACCTCAAGTTTTTATCCTGTTGTTGCTTTCTTTAACTTCAGTTTGCTACTTTTAATGATCATGTCATTAGCTCTATCTCTATATTTATTGCCTGTATGCATATTGCAACAGTCCTTGCCAGTAAATTGAAATGGATTGTTCTTCTCATTTCAAATGCAAATGCATTGAAATTTTGGTTGGTGTTCTTGTTGGTAACAAATGTATCCACTCTTAGGAGGAAATCATATGGGAATTGATCTTTTTGTTGCCTTCAAGTGTATCAATTCAGTAGGGATTCTCGGTTGATTGAGGAGAATGCAATTTCGGGTATAGTGGAGGGGAAGGATGCTGTGCTTTATCTCGTCTGTTCTTTTTAGTGTCAACAACGTGCTAGTTTCTAGGGCTTTGAAAGTTAGTCTGATTTTGGGCAGGGTAATTCATCTTCTTTCCCGCTGATTGTTGTGGGGGTGCTTTGAGTGGGATAATGCAAAAGAAGCTAAGTTTTGGAGATATTGAGGGTTTCACTACATAGGTTCCTTTGGCAAGTGAATTTTTTTTTTCTAATGGCAAGTACTGAATCTTAATGGAGTGACAGCCAATTCATGGTTTTTCGAAGGAACACTTGTCAGCTATCTCCTAGTCTTGTTGTTGGGGTCAGATTTCTAGTAAATTACGGTAAATCCCTCTCAGTGATGTGGCATTGGGGTTTTAGGGTTGAAATTGAAGATCATTGAATGCTTTTAAAGTGTGGGCTTTCTTACGTAAAAGTGATCGGTGGGTTACAGAGGTTGCTGGTGCTCATGGTTTTGCCTTCGGCAAGGGAATTTGACCCTAAATCTGGTTCTTCAATGGATGATTGAATGCGGTTTTGGATTGATCATCACCATAGTAAGTTACAGGGTAAAACCTTTTGGGTCATGGTTTTGCTTGTTGGTTGATACCAACAACTTAACTATCAACTTCTAGTTGTATTATTTCGTCCCTTGTTAATGCAATTTGACAGGTGTTGAGTTCATGCCTTATATTGCATTTGGACAAATGCATCGTCAACCTCATGCTGTTGTCAATTTGTATGCAGTGATATATATGTCTATTTAACTTCTCCATACATTTTTTTTAGTAATACTTCTCTCCTCTGTTTTCTACTATATCAGGTGGGGCTCTGGATTTTTGGTGGGATGCTGAATGTGGATGCCGTCACTGCTGCCATTCTTGGATTATCAGTCCTCCTGGTGACTGGAGTTGTGACATGGAAGGAGTGCTTAGCTGAATCAGTTGCCTGGGATACACTTACGTGGTTTGCTGCCCTCATTGCAATGGCTGGGTATCTAAACAAATATGGTCTCATCTCCTGGTTCAGCCAATCTGTAGTCAAGGTTTGTCTCTCTTTTTCCTTACTGGTATCTCCTTGCGTGTCCCTTTTCTCAATCATGCAAAGATAGGTTGCTAACATTGAAGCGCTTGAAATTTTACTGTTCTTGGTTGATTTATAACTATTAGTTGAGTCAGTTTTGCTCACCATCTGTTGTGATATGTCCTGTACATATCTGTTTATAATTTTGCTCTTTCTGTTATGAGTTTGAATCTGTGTAACCGGACAAGACTTTGTGCTGATTTTAATGCTGCGAAAGCAATTCGGACATCAATTAAGCATCTAGATTTTATATTCCACATCCCAACTTCTGTAAGAGATTCATCACTTCCCTTTTTTAAATTGAAGCCTACTGTTCTGTAATATATCTTTATATGTCTGAGATTGGAAACAATACTGAAAGTTGGTTGTGCAACCTGGCCATTCTCTTTTTCCTAAGAATAATGCCAAATGCATTATTTGATTTTTAATCCTGTGAATGATAGTATAAAAGTTTCATCATTGGGTTCAATAGATTACTTGAGATCTTTTATTCACAGGAGCAGTCTTGATGTTGGCCACTTGTAAAGACTAATCAATCACTCTTGCAAATTCATTTTTTCCATAATGGGATCTAGAATGATTTATTCTTATCATATGGGTCTGAGTCTGACCCTAAAAACTTACATCATTTGTACTTTTGCTTGGAAAATGCTGCCTTGATATTTGCATGGTAATTAATTCAAAACTGTGATCAATAATCTATTTAAGCAAAAAGTATTCACTAACACCATCTATCTTTTTGTACAGTTTGTTGGTGGATTGGGTCTTTCATGGCAGCTATCTTTTGGCATTCTGGTTCTTCTCTATTTCTACTCTCACTACTTCTTTGCAAGCGGAGCTGCTCACATTGGTGCCATGTTTACAGCCTTCCTATCTGTTTCTAGTGCTCTTGGCACTCCACCATTATTCGGAGCCATGGTTCTCTCCTTCCTCTCAAACCTCATGGGTGGCCTTACCCACTACGGCATTGGGTCAGCTCCTGTTTTCTATGGTGCCAACTATGTCCCTCTTGCCAAATGGTGGGGCTACGGATTTATCATTTCTGTTGTCAATATTATCATTTGGCTCGGAGTTGGAGGGGCTTGGTGGAAGTTCATTGGCTTGTGGTAAAGGAGCCGGTCGTTAGAATTTGCCGACCCCAACCCCAACCCCAACCCCAGTAATTTCTGATTTTTGTTCATCCTCAGGTGCAATTTTCCCTTTCACGTTGATGTTGCTTATCATTTTTTATTGCATGTCTTAGAAATAATCTTTTGGTTACTTTGGCGGACAGACCTTAGGGGGGAAAATGGTATACAGACGAGAGGTCCATTTAGAAGTTAGAATTTGTATCTGAAATTTTGATGTGGCAAGCAATTGCCTGCAATTTATGACAAGTGATTACTTGGATCATTGAATAAATCTCTCTTCCTGTTACAGTGTTACTCTTTCATCTGTGTCCTACTGTCTGAGGAGATCAATTTTACAGTAGGAGTCTAGGAGATCGATTTTAATGAAATAGTTTGCAGATAGAAGAAAGCAAAAGCAGTTTCCACCTGCTTCTTGTGATGGCGACAAGATCAATGGAAAGAGCTTTGCATGCCACTGACAGAAATCTGATGCCTTCAACTTACTCATTAACATGAAAGAAAAGCAATGGAAAGTGCTTTTATTCCTCCATTAATATTTCTTTTCGTGATGTAAAAGCAATGGCTATGGGCAATTTTTTTATTTTTTGACATGTCCACACAAGGGAAAGAGGATGAAGGATTCGAACTAGTAACATCTATTTCATGAGTCATGATTCATAGTCGATTGAGTTACCTGTTGAGACGTGGCTGAGGCAAAACTGATTGTACCGTTAATGCAGAATTGAATGGCATCTCCTGTAAAATCAAACAGGACCCTGTCCAAAATGGAAGTTAAACCAGTCCACTGTGTCTTGGGCTTAAAATCAGCTTGCTTTGATGTTGGGCTTTTAGGGTGCTGGGAATTAGATCCTCAGCACTCTGGGCAGCCCCCAGCCCATTGAAGTTTGACATTTTACAATTGTACGGTTTTTTTTAAAAAAGCATCTTAGTTCATAATTTTTTGAGTTAAATTCACTTACGACCCTTAAAGAAGACCCTTTTAAATTTTAGAAATTCTCAATTTTCACCCCTTTAACTTTCAGTTTGATGCAGTTGACTCTTTTCGTCAATTTTTCTCGTTAAATCCTAACGGAAACCATTAAAAAGACTAAATTATCTTTCAATTTTTTGGGATTTTTTTTTTTAAACAAAAAAAAAAATCAATTTGAACTTAAGGGTAAACGTGGGATTCTATAAAAGTTTCATAGGTATAAAAGTTATTTAATCACTTTTAACGTTCAAAAATTAATGAATTACATCAAATTGAATGTTCGGGAGAGGGGTAAAATTGAGAGATTTTAAAATTTGAGGAAGTGTTTTCAAATCGCGTGTTAGAAAGGGTCATTTTTTAAGTTTTCTTTAATTTTTTAAAAATACAATCCTAAATAATCTATTTTATGTTGCAATTTGATTTAAAAAATTATACTTTTAATCAACAAAATCGCAATCTTTAAACCCACTCATATTTTCATTTATATTTTTGACTTCATATTTCCCCTTTCCCACACATATTTTCTAACAAAGTTAACAATGTAAAAATAGTAAGAGAATCTTCACTCTTCAGGCAGATGATCAACTAGAAATTAACCCACCGATAAGGATATTTTAATTTATCCCCCCACCTCTATTAAACGATGTGTTTACTGGAATCCCACACGTTTCTTTCTTTCTATTCTCTCCCACACGGACCATAATCATACTACTAGCAGCCCTAAATTCATGTCACTTTCATCTAAGATTATGTATTTTCAGGAGGTGGGAAGATGGAAGATAAGATAGAGACATAGAGTAGACAACTTGAAGCGGAAGGCTCACATAATGGCTTTGATGGGACAACACATCCGTACGCTAATTTTTGAGCAAACTTGGTTGTAAAATTGGTTATTTCTCACTTAGAACTTGGAAACATTCCCGATCACTCTTCATTTTTATTTTATTTTTTTAGTGTAATCAAATACATGGGATCAAACATCAAAAGGACGGGCACCCCCAACAACAAAGTCCAAACAAAAATTGCAGCAAAAATACATGAAAAGTTTCAGAGAATAGTCCAGAATGACCAAACAGTAGGCAATAGTTTCATCCACAATCCTAAAAAAACCATAGACAAACTGGGCATATTCTTGGACCACATAAGGTGATTCTAAAATGTATAAGAACTCACGCAAAGACCTTCCTTATAATTGCTTTGTCCATTGTTTTTCTTTTAATCTTTTTTCCCGTATTTAAATAGAGGAAAAAAAGTTTTAGAAAAAGTGATTGGTGAGGCATTAAAGACAAAGAGGATATATGCTTCTTTTTTTCCTGAGCTATTATAATCGTAGATTGGACCTACAATTATCTACTGATCATAATAGTGTTCACTTTTCATTATTCTAAACATCAAAAGTCTATGATAGTCACAAAAATATTGCACGAATAATGTGACTTTTTTCTACTTTAAATTCTGTTTTTTTATCATGAACAAGCCATATATATTCTAGTCCTTTCGGATTCATGGGCATCAATTCCCCCATTATTAAATTAACATTATGCCATCTATTAAAATAAATAAATAAATAAAATTATGCCAGCCAATGAGTACCCTCACCAAGTGGTTAGATTTTTAGTTGGGAAAAAGTCTTTTCATAGCAGCCTATGGCAAGGAAATTAAATCATGCTTTACATGCTCAACATTGTAGTTGGACAGAATCTATCTTCTACTTCTCGACTCTTAGCTACCATTTGCGTAGGTAATCCATCCATCAATTAAAACAATTCACTTCAACTAACAACGGTGAATGAATGACAGTTGAACAAAGCTTAATTTTCTCTAAATTGGGTCGGCAAATTTTTCTCGAATTTAATCTATTAAACTGATATTTGTTTTTAGAACACGTAGTAGAAATCTTATAGGTAAAGATCGAAATATCCTAGTCTCACATTAACCCGTATAAAGTGAGTGAATTATAAAAGAGCTCATGAGTGTTAAGTTTTCACGTCTTCTTTGTTGTACAAGTTACAAAGATAGTTGAGCAAAAGTTATCCAAGCAAGGCAATTTTTTTTTTCTTTTTTACTCTTTGCTTCAAATGGCTTGAACTAATTTTTAGTGCCTGAATTTTCAATTTCACTTGCTATGGATTTTACCATGGTTTCCAAAGTTGTTAGGTCTACATCCATGCCTACGATTTTGCTTTTATGAGCATCAATCAATATTCTCCACGATTAAAACGTTGGTAGGAAAAGTTTGGCTAAAAAGGAGCCATTGATTGAAATTGCAACAAGAAAAATGCTATAAAAGTGAATTGACCATTTACTTCTCTTCTTTTTGGGTATGAAAGTGTGGATGATTCAAATTTATGTGTTAACTTGCAATTGTAAACTAGTCATATATATATATATATATATATATATATGGGGTATTTTAGGGGTTCTTCCCGTAATGTTCTTCTGGCGTTCTCCCAGTCTTACGTAGAATATGATTTAAGAAAAAATAAAATTATAGTACTTTTTTTTGCTAACAGATCAATTTTTATGAGTTAATAGTTAAGTTATAATGCTTTAAAACTTGTTTTTGAATTCAAAACTAAAATCTAAAGGTGGAAGGTTAACCTTTTAGGGATGGTATCACCAAAAATGGATTTGATCATCCTAAATTTGGTGCTAATGCCTCAATTTTGGTGCTAATACATAAAAAAATTGGTGGTAAAAGCCACTACAATTTTATTTTTTCTTAAATCATGTTTTACGTAAGATTGGGAGAACGCTAGGAGAACACTACGGGAAGAATCCCTAGCATTTTCATATATATATAAGCCGAATTACTTTCAGAAGTGCCTTCATATTGCGACATGTGGCGTTGACTTTTTTTTTTAAAGGATAAACCGGTTTTTTAATAATGAACCGGTCATTAAATTAGCTGAAATAAAGGCATTTAATTATATTTCAATAATTTTCCTTATATGTGATTTTATTAAATTCAAACATTTAATGCATAATATTAAGTATTATTAATGTTCAAATCAATTAAGGAAATAAATAATACAAATCAAATTATTATGTATTAATATTTTTATTCACTTTAATATTTTACTTAATGATTACAATCAAATATGTCTAGTCATTGAATTTGCCAACTAAAAACCCTAATAGTTTTGTTGTATAAATTATAGGTCCTAATTTCAAATTATAGGTAATTGTGAGCACAAGGCTGCAAAGAGTCTAGATCAATTTAAGATGATAAATCTTAAAAAAAAGAAAAAAAAAAAAAAAAAAAAAAAAAAAGCTTTTAGAATGTTAAGAAGGCAAATAAATGACCAGTTGGAACTTCTATTACAATCCAGTTACGAAAAGACGCATAAATTTTAAAGGAAAATGCTAGGGGTCTTCCCCGTAGGTTCTCCTGGTGTTCTCCCAGCCACACGTAAAACATGATTTAAGAAAAAATAAAATTGTAGTGGCCTCTACCACCGTTTTTTTAGGCATTAGCACCAAATTTGTGAAGCATTAGCACCAAAATTGAGGCATTAGCATCAAATTTAGGATGATCAAATTCATTTTGGGTGATACCATCCCTAAAGGGTTAACCTTTTACCTTTAGGTTTTAGTTTTGAATCCAAAAACAAGTTTTAAAGCATTAGAACTTAAATATTAACTAATAAAAATTAATCTATTAGCAAAAAAAGGGTATTACAATTTTATTTTTTCTTAAATCATGTTCTACGTAAGACTGGGAGAACGCCAGGAGAACACTATGGGGAGAACCCCTAGCAAACCCCAATTTTAAACCATGCATACCCATACGAATAAATTTTTATTTAAAAAAATGTTTATTTTCCTTTTCTTTTTTCTTTTTTTTTTCAAATGTTCAAAATTATATGCGTTTGATTTGTATTGAAATATTATAGACATCACGCTAAAAATATTAAGTATTCCTACTAATTTTTTATTATAATTCATGTATTTTTCTTTCTATTTTTTAAAATCATAGTATATATATATATATATATATAACCATAATATAGACCCAACAACATAAACCCAACAAAGACCTAACTCATTTCCTACATATCATTTAAAAAATTAAAAAAACAATTTAAAGTCTGGTGTTTTAAATTCAATTTGGTTCTTTTTTTAATTTTTTAAATGACACGTAGGAGAGAAATTGGGTCTTTATTAAACCTATAATGTGGATGTATCACACCTCTTTTTTAACACATAATGTTTAAACACTAAACCCGTTAAAATTGAACCGGTTCATATCTCTCTCTTTTTTTTTCTTTTTCTTTTTTTTATTGAAAGAGCCGTGATTGATTTTTCACACGATTTTTTTAACATGTAATAAAAAGTATAGTGGAGATGCGTTTAAGTTTTAAAATTAAATTATAATGAAGAATTTCGTGCATGGCACAGGTTATGTGCTAGCTAGTGCTAGCTAGCAATAATAATTAAAAAAAAAAAATAGAGCACCTCTTGTGAAGCGTTAAAAACTGGGTGGGAATTAAACATGAGTGGATGATCCAAAGCCACTTGGCCTAAATCCTAAAGGCCACCGGCTCAACACCAAAAGTTATCATTTTTAATTTTCAAATGATAACTCTTCGTTTACACAAAAAAAAAAAAAAAAAAAAAAAAATTACTAAGAAGAAAATTATTATATGTATTAAATTACCATTTATTTTAAAATTTTAAAGTAATAATAAAAAAATAATTATTTAATTATTTAATTAATAATATAACACTCCTACTCACACTCACGCATGTTGAGTTCAAAAATTTCCTTAACAAATAAGGTCTTATTCATACATAGGTATGTTAATGACCCAATTTTTTTTCCAACTTTTACTCAACTTTTGCCTTATTTTTTTTTTTAAAAAAAACAAACTAAAAAATAAAAAAGTGTTTGAAGTAATAATATATATATATTTTTGTCATTCTTTTAGTTGGTATTTTTTTAAAAAATAAAATTGCATTTTTCTTCATAAAAATTGACCATTTTTATGAAGAAAAATGTATATATTTTTTTTAAAAAAAATACCAACTAAAAGAAAGACAAAAATATATATTATTACTTCAAACACTTTTTTTATTTTTTTACTTTGTTTTTTTCTTAAAAAAAAAGACAAAAGTTGAACAAAAATTTAATAAAAACAATTGAGCCTTTAACATTTTCTATACATTAAATATTGGAAACAATGTTAATTTGTTGGTCAATAAAATCACTGATATATATAAATTAATTACTAATAGTAGAGTATTAATTATGGGTGGTACTTTAATGGTAGTTCAGCAAAGGTAGTTCAATGGTTTTCCAGAGTGCTGAAGTTTGTGCATGGATAGGTAGTGAGGAACACTTGGCAGGCTCTTTATAGCCACAGTTTGATGCAAATGGGCGTTTCAGTTGAATCTGATACTGCCACATGTCTCTCTTATTTGTTGGAAACTCCGAAGCTGCTAAAATAAAGCACTATACCATCATTCCACTTCTCCTTGTGGCCATGGATTAGAGGCGTGTCGTCTTCTCTTCTGCTTGAAAACAACAAGATTCACCTCTCTCTCTCTCTCTCTATCTCACATAAATTAAACAAAGACACACAGGTTGTGGTTGGTATGTTCTATTCTTATTGTTCTTGTGTGAAAGTGATCGAGTCGAGGCACTCTTGTTTTTCCTTCGTGACCTGGAATTATTAATATATGTGGCTCCTTAATTTATTAATGGGTTCTGAGGTTTCAAACGTGAAATGTCTGTGATTACGAGTTTCTTTTGAATATATGTGCTCATGCGAGTTTCTGAGTTAGGAACTTTCACAGGAAACTTCTTTGGACTTCTTGGGAAAGTGAAAAGGTACTTTTTTTTTCTTCTCTATGGACTTTGAATTTGTATCTTGAGTCTTGACACGCAGAGAGAAAGAGAGAGAACAAGGACAAATGAAGCTTATGTTTTAATGGGTGTTGAATGTTTCTAAAGCTGAAATATTTTTCTGTGGTGGGGCGGTGAGATTTTTTAATTAATTTGAACCCATTAATGCGTTAAGCAGACTAATTATATGTGGTTCTGCAGGGTCTGGAGCTCGATTACTGACCTTTTGTTTTTATTGTGGCTACGTACATAGGCTTTGATTTAAGTCTGCTTGCTTCAAAGGAGTTGTCTTGCTACAAAGGCAACTTGGTGTGGTGAACTGATCTTCTAATGATGGCTGAAGAAGATATTCTGTATCCATCCAGGGACAAAAGAAGAATTCCAATGTCCATTTTCTTTAAAAACGCCAGGTATATATTTTTTCAATAATTTGGATGTGGGTGTGGCCATGCATGATACATACACTTCTTGTTTAGGATTTGTTTGATTCTTTAGTTACCTTCTGGATTGAAAATTAAGACTTATACTATTTGTGTGTGTGCTATTTAAGCAACAAACATGACTGCCAGACTAGCCTCCAAGGCAAAATTCTCTTTTATGTATTTTTATCTGTACATGTAGATGCACATATAGACATATTATTTCAATTTTCCCAGTAATTGTTCTCCCTCCCCCTCCTAAGATTCTTATGTTTGCAGGTGAGGTGTTTATCTATCAATATTCATATAAATGGTCTTAAAACAACTTAATAAGCTCCTTTTTAGAAATAAAAAATAAATAAATAAATCCCCTTAAGCTTGGTCTTCTGTATTCTTTTAAATCAAGAATGCATATTGTTAAATTACCGTTTGAATCAATATTGCATATTGTTAAATTACCGTTTATCCCAAAAATTTAAGTTAATAGGAATGACATATTTGGGCCATGCATGCCCCACGGCTGCAAGTAGGAGCTCGCTCTTTCAGATAAAGCAGGTTCTAATTGATACTAATTAAGCATTCTTGTTTTGTTGGTAATTTGGGTTTCACAGGGGAGATTTGGTTGACTTGTTTTAGAAAATATCATTAGGGCTTTCTTTTTCTTTGTATGTGAGAGCTAATTTAGCTCATGTCTCTATTTTGTGAGCAGACTCATTTTTAAACTGGACGAACTTGGTTCAGAAATAGCACAGATTGCATTGCCAGCTGCACTGGCTTTGACAGCTGACCCTATTGCGTCTCTAGTTGACACAGCATTCATTGGACAAATAGGTATTTCCATTTCTCTTTACTGTTATTGCTTAGCTTATGAGACATGGCACTGAATGAGAAATCATCTTCCTTCACCATTCGATTCTTATGTTTCTGCATTGTTTACTTTTATGAAATTTTTGTAACTCTTGTGCTTCTGCAGTTGCCCTATTTTTAATGCAACTTAATAATGTTGAGGACAGCCTAACGCATTACATGGCAGTAAGATTGGCCCATGAGCAGATGCTGTAATAGTTGACAGAGCAGCTTGTAAAACTTGTGATTGGTTCAGTGCATTCTTCTGTATTGAAAGCACCATAGCTTTCTCATGTTCTTATATACGTGTGCTAACATGACAATAGTAGACTAGAAATGAATGGTGTTACTATCAGAGTAGATTTCCTTGCATATAAGATGGACCAAAAAATCTGGATATCATTCTAGATATTATTATACTTGTGTCTCAGAGACCATTGTTTTTGAAGAAACTGAGTAATGAAGTTGCCTTAACATACAGGTCCAGTGGAACTTGCTGCTGTAGGCGTTTCTATTGCTCTATTCAATCAGGCATCGAGGATTGCAATATTCCCACTTGTCAGTGTCACAACCTCTTTTGTTGCAGAGGAAGATGCCATTGGAAGAGTGAGCCCGGAAGCTCAAGATTGTGATGAATACTTGGAAACAGTTTCAACAGCAAGCAGTGAACATAAAGAGTTGATACCAAAAAAAGGTATGTTTTCCATTTTCTATTGTTTCACTCTTTATTCATTCTTAACAATATACATTGGTTTTCCTCTTTTTGTATATTGGATCCTTTTATTGGTTTCGCAAGCTATCTATCTAAGTAGGTATAATAAACATGTATAGTCCTTTGGATTTTCTTTGTCAGGTACATATGAGAATGCATACAAGTCCAGTGTCGATAGCTTCGATATAGTTAAGATTGAGAATGAAAGAAGGAATATTCCGTCTGCCTCATCAGCACTGGTCATTGGCAGCATACTTGGCCTCATACAGGCCATATTCCTAATATCTGGAGCAAAGCCTCTGTTAAATTTCATGGGAGTTGGTTCTGTAAGTTCTTTCAGTTAAAGTAACAGAGAACTCTTGCACTTGTGCTTGATTGTCTTATTAGTTTCCTTGAATATCAAGTACCTGGATTTTTATTACCGTATAATGGCATTGCGCTATTATATTTTTTTTATAGGATTCACCTATGCTAACCCCTGCGCACCAATACTTAACATTGAGGTCACTTGGTGCCCCTGCTGTTCTTCTCTCATTGGCCATGCAAGGGGTATTTCGCGGATTTAAGGATACAAAAACACCTTTATATGCCACTGGTATACCTTAACAAACTGGAATACTTCAATTTTGATTTGATTGTTTTCAACATATTAAAAATACAATAATTATTCTGCCTTTGCTCGATTCTCATTTCTTTTAATCTTGTCTACTATAGTGGCAGGAGATTTAACAAACATAATACTAGACCCAATATTTATATTTGTTTTCCGGCTGGGTGTCAGCGGGGCAGCCATTGCCCATGTTATATCTCAGTAGGTCCATTCTAACCTTTGTCCACATTTAAATTGACAGGGGACTTGTCTCTAATGGTTTAACATTTTTATGGTTGTTATAGGTACATCATTTCAGCTATACTCTTGTGGAGATTAATGGCACAAGTTGATCTCTTACCTCCAAGTATCAAACATCTACAATTTGGTAGATTTCTTAAAAATGGTAAGGATCTAATTTTGATTTAATAAATGTTTACCAAAAAACTAGACACATTATCTTTAATCTAAAATTTCTTAAATTTGTCCACTGAGGTTCCTCAGTCTCCCAACTGTACTTCTTGTGTAGATAGATTCGAATGTATAGCCCAAGGTATTATATAATATTTATGCAGTCCCAGAGGTGTTCCATCTTGTTAGATGGAGCAGTGGCTGTAGGAAATATTTTTTGGCCTCTTCATTAAAGCTTTCCACCCATTTCAGATGAGTGCATTTTTAGCTTAACATTAGATATGGTTATTTTAATAGATTGCACCATTAGATGATTAAACAATGATTGACATTTTAAAGTTGATACCCCATTAGTCTTTTCATTTTTTGTGCTTGAACTCCAGGGTTTCTACTATTATTGAGGGTCATTGCTGTGACATTCTGTGTGACTCTGGCCGCATCAATGGCTGCACGCCAGGGATCAACATCCATGGCTGCATTTCAAGTCTGCTTGCAGATTTGGTTGGCAACATCACTTCTAGCCGATGGCTTGGCTGTTGCTGGACAGGTTAGCAATGATTTCTTAATTGGCTGAATCTACTTAAAAATTAATTTTTTTGCACTTATCTTCATCTCTTCTCAAAGCATTGGATGAAGTAGAGTGCCAATAGGCCAAGAAACCATGAAAGGCCTAAAGAGATGAAGATAAATAAAGCAATAAACATTAGCATCTCCAATGTTCGTTTTCTTGTGTTTCATCGCAAAAAACTTCCATATAGCTAATCACGTTGTATATTAAATTTTTACTAGAGTTCTGTAATAATAACTTGACATTTCTAGGCAGTAGCTAAATACTGTTATGCAATTTTGTCTTTGGTTTTCTGAGATCTCCTCAGCATGACTTCATGTGTACCAAATTCGCTTTTTTCTCCAGCGTTTGCAAGACTATCTAATCCCAGATTGTTACTTCCCCAGCCTTTTAACCAAGAAAATTAGCATCAGTTATACTTTAGAAAGTAAAGAAAACTATAGCGTTTTTTTATCTCTCTGCCCCTTCTACAAGGATGGCAATCCTGGCTCATGATAGACCTTATGTTGTTTGAAGAATCTAAAGCGCTCAAAACCTTCTATAGATCTTAGCTGCAATCCTTTTCAGTGTTTTTAACTCTCTACCCCTTCTACTTTTGATACTTTATCTCTCCATTGCTTTAGGTTCTTTTCTCTGAATTCACATGTGCATATACTAAACTAGTAAACTTAAGTTGCTTTTCTATCTTTCAGGCAATACTTGCAAGTGCATTTGCAAAGAAAGATTATGGCAGGGCTGAAGTGGCAGCATCCCGAGTATTGCAGGTGCTGTGTCATATAATCTTTTTCTTTTTATTTTTTCTTTTCTACTTCCCACGTAGGTGAATGCATCATGTCATATGTCAGAAGATCATACATGCCTTACTAATATGATTGTTCTGCTAAGAGCCTGTGATGCACTTTTACTGCAGTTGGGATTGGTTCTTGGTTTGATACTTGCCGTCATAGTTGGAGTGGGACTGCGTTTTGGAGCACGGTTATTTACGGATGATGTTAACGTCCTCCACCTCATTAGTATAGGCATTCCGGTACTCCTTATGTCAGAAACCAGTAATAGCACTTTTGTACTTTTGAACTGTTTGATCCCAAATAATCCGGGAACAACTTTTTTTTCTTTTGTTTTTTCATATCAGTTTGTTGCAGCTACTCAACCCATCAATGCCTTGGCCTTTGTCTTTGATGGCGTCAACTTTGGAGCATCTGATTTTGCATATTCAGCGTACTCCATGGCAAGTCTATAGTCCTTTCCCATACTAAGAAAACATAATACAATTGTTATGATACGAAGAATTATGGTGGACTGGTGATGCATATGTTGTCAGTATTGAAAAGATAAACTGACATTCTTTTTTCTCCAGATAGTGGTGTCTATTATCAGCGTTCTATGTCTATTTATTCTCTCCTACAGTAATGGATTCATTGGTCTCTGGCTTGCTCTGACAATCTACATGAGTCTTCGAGCATTTGCCGGCTTTTGGAGGTAATTTTCCTGATTAGGATCCTCCCTGCCAAATGTCCATGAGGTTACATTACGACTAAGAAAAAGTTTGGTTCTTGCCATTAAAACTAAATTCAAGCTTACTGTTTTCTTTTCATCAAATAAAGATTCTTATTAATCCTGTCCCACTCCATTTGCAGGATAGGAACAGGAACAGGTCCTTGGAACTTTCTCCGGAGCTAAATGGACCTTAATTGGTTATGGTTTCCATAGTTTCTTCATAGATCTATCATCTGTTGTTGAAGTAGCAAGTTGATCCATGCTCTTATTCTGCTGGAACCTTTTTTGTTGGGTTCGGTGTCATTCCTTGCTGCTTTCTGTGGCATGCTCCATGCTTGGTCGACAGAAACATATCTCCTCCTTGATACTTCTTTGTACAGAAAACTGGAAAAAATTTCACAACATGAATACAGAGAAATGAAAAATAGTTACATGTTAATCAGTATTAGGGAATGTTGTAATAATATTCTTTCAGGCCTCTGAAAGGCTTTTTAAGGCTTACCTTGACATTTTCTTCTACATTTTCATCAAAAAATGTCTGAACAATCAATAAAAACGGTCATATTCGCATCTTCCCTCAACAATTTCTTCTCCTATGGCTTCGTATATGGCTACAGAAGGTGTTAACTTATTCTGGAAAAGATCTGCTCTACCTTGCATGAAGGAAACAATCTTTATAAATAAACTTAATGCTATTGATTGAATCTGTCGTGTCAAGTCTTTCAGTGAAGAGTAATTATAAAAGTCTTTCTTATATCACTCCAGTCTTTCTTATATCACTCCAAAAATGAGGTGGTATTTAAAATTTTCATTTTATCAAAACGTAATAATGATCGATCACAAACTCAATGGTGATTATAAAAGTCACAGTAATGTCAAGCCGGCGAGCTCTAAAAAATACATGGTTCCAACTTCCGTTGAGCTAGAATAAAATTTAATAGTCCTCAAATCCCCCTCTCTGCAGCAGGGCTGTAAGTGAAGAGATGAGGTGGCAACTGGTATGAAAGACAGCTGGCAATTGATTAGAGAGGCAGGGAAGAGCTGCAGCAACTATTTGACAGTTATGTTAGTTGGGACTGTTAGGCTGTTAGTAGTTAGTTGCTTGCTGTTATGAAAGTTAATTGCTGTTAGTTTGTTAACAGTGAGTTAGTTGGTTGAGTGAGATATTGTAGAGTATAAAGCTAGTAGTTAATTCTTTGTTTAGTTAGCTTTTGATTGTTGTAAGTTCATTTTGGACTTGGAGGGGGAGCATCCTTGAAATGTTCATGGAGGTTAAGCAATCCTCGAAATTGCTTGTTGAATAAGAATTCTTCTTTTCTTCTTTCTTTTCACTCTTTTACATTCTTTCTTTTAGTTTTAAACTCATTAACGGTGCATTCATCATCAGCACTGTTACACTCTCCCTCTTAATGAATTTAGTAGTCCTCATGCATGCTCAAATCTATCCAAGCTTAACATATTGATAAAAAAAAAAACATGGAAACAACGGCCTTATTTGGAAGTGGACTCAACTTAGGTTTTGTTTTCAAAATTTTAAAAACACAATGTTAAATGTTTCGATGCAAATACCCACTTACGCAAGAACTCTAATTCATTAGAAATAATAAATGCTTATCATTAATACCAATGAGTGCGACTTCTATGCAATGTTTTGTACCAACCACTCAGAGTTCAACACATCTTCTATGCAGGAAAAATGCAAGAAAAATATATGTTAGCAAAACACAGTATTCTTCCTCCACACAGCCATTTGAGCCATCGCTACCACCTCCCGGATCCGCCCACTCCCAGACGCCGCAGCCCATCGCTTCCGTCTCTCTCTCCGCCGGCCACCTGGGGGTGGCGCACATGCACTCCCATGGCCTAGGGGTGGCTCGCCGGGGGTGGTTGTGCACCATCCCCATCAGGCCGGTGAAGAGAGAAAGAGAGACAGAGGCAGTGGGCTGGGCATTTAGGGGAGGCGGTGGGAATGGCTCTTTGTTTTCATTTTGGTTTTGAGAGCTGCTGCTGTTCGGTTGTGGCAAAAACCAGAGGGTTTTTGCCACCAATAAAAAATTGACACCTAACTTAATCTTACCAAACTTAAGTTTACAAGATAAAAACAACTACACAATATTATTACCAAATTCACCTTTCTTCTTTTATTTCTCCCAAACCCAGCATCGTTCGTTCGTTCTTCTTCCCCTTCTTCTTCTTCCCCTCGTTTTTCTCTTTTCTTTTTTTCTTCTTCTCCCTCATCCCTCACGCACGCTTCTTTCTTCCCCTGGTTTTTTTTACTCTTTTTTTTCTTCTTCTTCTTCTCCCTCACTCCTCACGCACGCTTCTTCCCCTGGTTTTTTTCTTCTTTTTTTCTTCTTCTCCTCCCTCACCTCTCCGGCGACGGCTGACCCAACCGTGACCCACCATTTCCGGCCAAACCATCTCCGGCGAATTCTTCATTTCCGGCCAAACCCAACCGGAAAACACCAAAAAACTCGAAATCCAACCTCAAAAATCGATTCTAATGCCTCAAAAATCGATTATAATGCCATAAAACTCGTTTCTAATGCCTCAAAATTAAAACCTATAGGGGAAAGTTAACCCTTTTTGGATTTAATCATCCTAAAACCCAAGAAAAAATCATACCCACCGGAAAAAAAAAACCAAAGAAAAACTAAAGAAAAGCGCCGGCGAGACGCCACAGACGGTCTCAGTGGCCAGCCAGATCAAGGCCGGTCGGCTCTACACAGTGGGTCTCAGCTTTCTTCCTTCTTCCTTCTCCTCCTTTCTCTTCTTTCTCTTTTCTTTCTTTGCTGCATCGTGAGACTCTTTTCTCTCTTCTGCGTTGTGGTCTCATGCGGTAGGGTGTAGAATTTGTTTTTGCATTTGTTTTCTTTATGTGAGGTGGCAGCATGTGGTTGGTGGGCGTAAATGTGCCCCTTTACGCACAGTCCGAACGGAAGATATTCCCT
>CM017324.1:3899332-4108429 GCA_006937295.1 Carpinus fangiana
AAAAAAAAAAAAAAAAAAAAAAAATCTCAAAAAATAAGGTTGGCGTAACCAAATTCCCAACTTGCATATGAATTTGTTCCAAAAAAAAAAAAAAGAATAAATCCATTAGAGTTTGCTTGCATTCAAACATTCAAACATTCAAACATTCAAAGCGAGAGAAAGTCGAAAGATTATGTAATGTAGCGGAATATCTGGCTTGCAAGCAAATAACTTGCTTCCCCAGGAAATTGGAATCCTGTTCTCCTCATTCTCACGCATTTGCATAGAGCGTGCAATAATGATGATAATTTCACTCTTATCCTTGTTTGTTTCAATTAGGGATTTTTACTTCTTTTTCTTAATTTTTTATTTTTTTTTATTTTCTGTTTTGCCTTTTTTTTTTTCAAAATAAAAATATCAACCAACAACTCAAACACAAAAGCAATTATTATCTTTATTTTATATCAAAACAATTTTTTAATTTTTTTTTTTTTATAAAAATTTTTCCCCATCATTGTCAATTTTCCTACATGATTTATCAACCTTACTGCCCAACCTTATCATACTACTATTTTCTTTCCAAAACCTCTCATTCCGTCAGTCAAACCTGTTAAAAAAATTGAGATGACCTAAATACCCTAACTTTATAAACAAAACTTACATATAATATCTTTAAAATTAAACAAATTTTTTAAAATTAATTTATATATTTATATTTTTTGTTTAAATTTTTTATTTGATGGTATTTTTGTCTTTTAATAGCTAAAATAGAATATTTCATCTAATTTAACAAGTTTGACCGACAGAAAGAGAATTTTGAAAAGAAAATAATAGTCTGATAAGATCAAACAGTAACGTTCACAGTTCATGTAAAAAAATAGATAATGTCTTGTAGTATATGGGAAAAAAAAAAGTAATAATAATTTTTTTTTAAAAAAAAAAAAAAACACCCTCTAACCACATTAACTGATGTGAATAGAAAATAAGCTTAAGAAATTTGGTATCATCATTAACAATCGGAGCTTAACTATTCTCCGGACACGTGGTTTCCACAATCTTAGAAAATTACCCGAGGCCGTCAGTCCGTCGATGTTTCCTCCAGCAATGTTGGAAGTGTGTTCCCCACACGAGAATATTGCGAGTAGGCATTCATTGAATGACACATTCCCATTCATTCACTCCGGTAAAACCGTTCAAACTTCAAACGCGTTGAACAATTTCAACACGGTCGTATAACACCGACAATATTCTCTCCCACGTGGCAAGACACCACCGAATCGGGAAACCGTCCAGGTGGGCAGAAACTAGATACTAGAAAAATTTTGCACGAAAAGATGCTGAACTACTTCGATTTGAATCCTAAGCCTTTTGGGTGGGTGGAGAATTTTCGACCTCAGATTTTTGTCTGGTTTAGGTTGTTCAAACTTCACACACCTTCCAAATTTACCATTTTCCTCACACTTTCCTTGCACACAAAATCTTGTATCATTCTCCTGAACACGTTCCTGTGCTCTTTTAAGATTCACTTTCTTCCCTCCAGGAATCTCTGACTACAATTGCTAATCTCCTGTTTTATTGGACACCCACTAGCACTTTCTTGGTGTTCCTTAGTGGGTATCTCCTATTTCTTGAATTAAACCTTCCAAGATTGAATATCAGGGATAACTGTGATTTGGGTATATTTCTGGAAAGGTCGATTTTTCGCTTAGTTTGTGGGTGTTTGAGAGAAAGACAGAGAGGATGGTAGGGGCTTTATCTGTTGTGGCTTCATCGGTGGTGGACTCGCATACTAGCCCATGTTTGTGTTTGGATGCACTGCCTTCAACTAATATGAACTTCAAGAGTGGTGGAGATTTGGTTTTGCATAGGAGTTCAATGGCGAGGAAGCACTTTAGGAAGCCAGGGTCCGTGGAGTTGAGCAGTTCATTCATTGATTCTGGGCGCGAGTTGCGGCTCTCAAGGAAAGCGCTTTCAGGTATCGTTCACCGGAGTTCGAGGAAGCAGCGGAAGGATCGGAGATTGGTGATCGTCAGCGAGCTTGCTGGACAGTATGATGAGAGTTTTGAGGATGTTAAAACGGTGAGAAAATTGGTTCTAGATTTTAATTATTGGATGAACTTTGTGTCTCACACAACTTTTGCTTACATGATGTGATCAACTATTGCTGTTTTGGTTTCTAGAGTCCATTAGTGAAATATTGCATTCCCTTTGTATTTAATGGTTGAGTACAGGATATCTAATTCAAGAGGTATTTCCATTGATGATTTCTTCAAGATTTTTGAAGAAATTCAACATATCTATTTGAATGATTAACTTCAGAGAATGCTTTCCGTTTTGGTCCTGTCTGTTGTCACCTTGTATGCATGGATGTTTTGATAAATCACCACTTGTCTTGAAAGCTTAAGCTGATAGAAAAATAATGAATAACGGAGATAAGGTTTGAACTTGAGACCTTCTTCCAAAACTTTAAGCTGGTCGTTTAATTAATATTCTATAAGTAAGAGATTGTGGCAAGGCACAGAGTCACAGAGCCATCTTGATGTGGTAAGAGAATAGTAATGGTGCAGCATTATATGGGTGCATTAACAGTCGGTGCTCCAGTTGTTCATCCGAAAATTGAATAGACAGAGTTGATGGGTCTGGACATCGTAAAGACAAAAAATTTCACTTTCTAGAACATTTCAATCTTTCAAAAAAAATGTTGGAATGTAATTCATTATTTTTAAAGAGTCATAGAAGTTCCAACTTGTTGGTAGCTCCATGAGTTAGAACTTGAGCTATGGATCACAATAAGCAGATCATGGTTTTGCAATGAAGCATGTAATGTTGAATCAAAAAAGGCAGAAGCTGAGCGGTGAAGAAATTAGAGTTTCTAAATTAAATTATCAATCACCTCAAAGGTTTGATTGAAGTTGCTTTATTTTCCCATAATATATACTCCAAAGGATGAGATTTAACAGAAGCTTCTGCTTTATTGTTAACCTGTCCGGATACAATAAGCATTAATATATCACGCACGTCAGAATACCAGTGCTTATTTGATATATAGCCCTCTATATGAATCTTGCCTTTAACCTTGGTTTCTGATTTCTTAGATCAACCTTTCTTTTTATCCTTTGGTAATCTGCAAATCAACACCTATCTAGCTGAATGTAATCTTTAGTTTGGGAGACTTTTCTTGATTTAAGGATTGGGGCATGATCATTTTTGAAATCTGGTGGCATCTGTATGAGTTCCAAATTATCTGAACTTTGTTTTGAATATAAATTATTAAATGTATTTTCATAATTGCATCACGAACTTATCAAGGAAATGCATAATATGGTAATAGATGCCATTGCTAGTGATGTCTTTTATTACCTGTTTAAGGATATAGTGATCATTTTGTATCCCTACTTTGAAGAATACAAGTGTTAGCTTTTATTACCTGTTTAAGGACATGTAAATATTCATGCCTTCTGTCAACCGTCATATTACTTTTGTCTGTTCATTATAAAAATCGTAACCTGATAGATAGGAATTTTTTTTTATTAAGTAATTCAATTGAAAGTGCAAAGGAGCGCAACCTGATAGGAATATTGCTGACAAAATGTTTGTCTGCAGCAACTTCTCAACTATTTCACGTACAAGGCTGTGAGGACTGTTCTTAACCAGCTGTATGAGATGAATCCAACGCAATATAGGTGGTTTTACGAGTAAGTGGGATCTTCAACCTCATTCTATACAATTTTCCTGCTTTTTATCCATTGCTTATGGCTTTAACAAACTGTGGTGACACCTGATGTGGCTTCTAACTGATAGGCTTGAGAAAATGATTGAGCCTTTTGATTCATAATGAGCTTGTGGATCAACTAGAATTGGGAGTTATTTTGAATCATCTGAAAGCACCAAATTGACGCAGCCATTTTCTTTTGTGAATATATTTTGTAACTTTATAACCAGGGATTGATAAAATTGCTCTTAGCTGCTCAAGCTGATTCAATTTACATTAAACCTATTCAAGAAATCCACATTGGTTTGCTATGGAGCTTGATATTGGTTTATGTTACTAGTTGGTCTCTCCAACTAATAAGTCAAGCTTTTGGTTTTGATGTTCTGGAATAGTATTCAAACCTTGTATGTGTTGTGAGTGTGTACATGTGAATGTTGGGTCTCACATTGAGGAAAGATAAACAAAGTGAGTAGCTAGTTGACGTAAGTGAACCCAAACCCATTACATTAAGTTGTTGGTTGGAATATTGTCCAAACATGTATCTTAGTGTGTTCTTGCTGAACTCTAGAGGCGATTCTCTTCCTAACAAATTGGTATTAAAGCTATGGTTCAGCTTCCACTTAAATAAGTGTCTTGGTCTTTTGACGCATTTGGTTTGGCTTTGGTAAAGAGTATGAATGGCTTTTGGAGCAAAGTTGTGTTTGGTGGCCTGCAATCGTGCAACTTTTATGTGTGACGCTCTTGGATTTGTAAACGACTCACATACGAGGAGTTAGGTCAACATAGAAGAAACTCACGTCTGAAGTGAAAATTTATTGTGGGTGCACAAGTGAGTTTTAAGTTTCACGTTGAGGAAAAATTAACAAAGTGGGTAGTTAATATACGTAAGTAGACCCAAACCCATTAGCTTAAGCTTTTGGATTAGAATGGTGTCTAAGCATGTATATTAATGTGTTCTTGGTGGACTATGTAGGCGATTCTCTCTATGTGTGCACAAATTTTAGGAACCCCTTATTTTAGTTCTGGGCTTGCACGTAATCAGAGGTGTTTGTGGGGGGCACAAACTTGACTGGAGTTTCGGTCAACTCAACCCTGTCCTTTCAGATAACCTTACCTAGGTTAATGACATCAAGAAACTTCCATTAATATTTATGTTTAAACATATGTAAGTTATGGTAATTATTCTTTTATCTAAATCTTGTTTCTTTCTTCATTTGGACAGTTTTGTTGCAACAAACAAGCCTGGTGATGGAAAAGTTTTCATCCGTAGCCTTGGAAAGGTAGTTTTTCATTTCAGATTTTATATTGGACTTGACAAAGGAAATCATCCTCTTTAGTGTACCTAAATAAAACTATTCAATTTTGTTGCGGTCATTTCTTGGATATTCACAAACGAAAATGCAATAATAAAATTTGTTACATTTTTCTTCCATCCCTTATTTGTCTTGGTGAACAATGGAGTATATTTTGTCCAAAATATCAAGTTTTGATGTTCTGAGTTAGCGACCTCCGTGAGTGGTGGCTGCCACCTCTTAACTCCCCCGCCCCTCCATGAGGGACACGTTAGATGCAAGGGGTAGGTCTCCACCCCATCACCCTCCTCCCCTTTGCAAGAGTGGGGTATATTTTATGCAAAATATCAAGTTTTGATGTTATGAATGCTGGTTATGAACTCACATACAACATTTTCTAATGACAGGAGAAGCATGAGCTCGCAGAGAGAGTGATGGTAACACGGCTTCACCTATATGGTAAATGGGTCAAGGTAGGGGAATTTGAAAAAATTTCTCAGTTCTTTTTCTCAAACCTGCAAAGTTCATACAACTTACAAAAGAATTTAAACAATGTGGAAACCCTTTTCCTGTCATTTGTGATGTAGAAATGTAATCATGCTGAAATATATCAAGAGATCTCGGATGAAAACTTGGAGCTGATGCGCGAACGTCTCATCGAGACTGTGAAATGGCCATCCGATGACTCGAACACACAGAAGATTGGCTGACTACTCGCTACTTCCGAAACCACCCCCCCCTGTTGTTGTTCCTAGTCTAGGTCTAATTTTGCTTTCTTAATTATCAAGGTCCAATGAGGTCTTCTATATTATTTTCCACAAAACTAATAAGATGTCATATTCTCTACATTGTATATATGAATACCATCCAGTAATTTAGAGAGCTTGATGCAAAATCACAAACCGAGTTTCCTGATTTTCTCTCAATTGAATGCAGTTGGGATTTGAATTCATACATATACTTGCATTGTTTCTTCAATTGAACTAAGATACACAGGCACAGCTCATGATTTTAATATCACAAGCTGCTGTAGATATTGTGCTCATTTTACTTAGCAGCTTTCAATGTTGTCTGAAAATCAATAAATTCGGAGCTTCAGATCTAGTTTGGTCGTTTTCACTGCAGTGCTGCTAACTAGCCCTGCACATCGACTTTGCTAGACGGGGACATTTCTTTTGTGGGTCATTGCCCGTACGGACGTAATGTTCCTCAACTCAGATTCGTAGATAAGTGATATCTCCTGCTGTGAAGGCTGAAGCAACCGGAAAAAGGGGGAAAAAAAACTTTTGAATCCCCTATAGCACCAGCCTTCGTATACATGGAAACTAATCTTAATCCCCTTGAATGTTTAACAAAAATATAAAACAAACATTGGGCTACCAAATACCCTAACATAAGACAACCTTCAAGTGCATTATCAGAACAATATCAAACCCATATGGCTTCTGTTCCATGGCTGTCTAAAGTAACCTTCCCCAAGCATAGAGTGGTCAGCCAAACGAGTCGGAGCAAAGCTTCTGTAGCACTAGTGATTCTGCCATAATCATAGCAGCATCAAAGCATCCATATTCAGTAGCCCCAGTGTGTATTGCTTCCACAAAGGCATCAAAAATGAACAAATTGCTGAGATACTAGCCTACAATATGTAGGAGTCATCGTACACTCTTCAAGACTACATACCAAAATGGATCATTCGATACATACAAAGAAAATGGATACAGAATGTATGTATCATGGTAATGAAAAAGCTATTTGGTCAGGAGCACCTACAAAAATAAGAAAGCACTCACGCTGCTCCGGAAAAATCTGAAAGCAATGCGTCGCACCTGCAAAAGAACATAACAAGAGAAACACCAATTTGAATCATTAGGAACTGCAATTACAATCTTGGCAGGCGTCATTCTGAAAGGTAAAACTGTAACAGGAAGATGTAGTATAACATAAAGTTAATAGAAAATGGGTAAAAAAAAAAAAAACCCAACAAATACAATCTCAACC
Source organism: Carpinus fangiana (assembly GCA_006937295.1). Taxonomy (NCBI): domain Eukaryota; kingdom Viridiplantae; phylum Streptophyta; class Magnoliopsida; order Fagales; family Betulaceae; genus Carpinus; species Carpinus fangiana. The sequence continues at coordinate 3,906,314 of CM017324.1, forward strand.
ACATGCTTTAAGTGAAATTGTCAGTTCTATACACACGCTTCACATCTTGAGCTTAAGCCAAATAATAACATAGCATTATTTCATTATCTTTACCATAATAAATATCAACTGCTATGGCCTTATGAATTTTTTTTCCAAAACTAATGAAGAGCTACAAACAATTCTCATTCTGACTATCATAAAGAGGTATTAGTAAAAAAAAAAAACCCAATTCTGTGTCCATATACAAAGTTATTATAGACCTTGAATGAAGCATACCACGTTTTTGCAGGCAGTTTATGGATGGCTGGACAATATCTTGAGGAAAAGATGAAAAACCCAAACTGCACCGATATTCCTTTTCTTCGCTTGGGGTTTCCAGGGATTGGGAAAAAAATGAGCAAGAGTGATCAGGTTGAGCTGGCACCAAAATGACCAAGTGCTGTACTTACACGGAGCTGTGCCAGATGAGGGATTAGGTATGGTTTAGCAAACAGATAAAAAAAGACCAACAAAAAACCATCCAATTTAAGATATAGAATAAACAACCTGTACATCCACACACGGATCTTTGACCATCGTCTTTATTTGAGAAACTATGTCAGCATTCCGTAATTTTACAACCCGACTCGATGCACCAGGGCTTGATGGAAAAGTGAGATTTATTATGGCCCAGATGGCTGCCGTGCGTAACCGGCTGTCATTATTCTGCAAATACTTAAGTATAAAAGAACAGTCCCCATCGTTCACCTGTGGAAGGAGTTGGTGCATTACTGCTTCCTTATGAAACTCATTCCCACTTGCAATATTGCCGAGAACATACATTCCCTGCATGAAAAAATTATGGCGGAGCTATAATAATGAGGATAATGATGATGATGAAGACAACAACAACAACAATCATAATAATAACAGCAATAATAATAATTGATAATAACAACAAATTACCAAAACCTCCCAATATTGGTAATACTAAATGTAAACCTTTTTTTTATAAGTAAATACTACATGTAAACCTTGTTATAACAGTGACAAAGGGAACAGCTGTGCACGCTATGTCACCCATGCCCATTAGAATCCCTGGAGTGTCAATGTTGAAACTATATTACACAGGCTAGATAAGAAAAGGCACAGGTGCTAGAATGTGTTAGAAACTTATTATAAGGGGTTCTAAAATTCATCTTACCGTTTCGTCATATATTTTTAATAAATTGAAATGCGTATATGGAAATATTTGAAAGCATATTTATCATATATACTGGATGTGTTCAGTTTCCTTATATGTAAAAACTTGACAACAAATCCTTCAATTCCCTGAACTCCTAAAATCGTTCAAGAATATGATTGTGGTTGAACTGCCACGAAAAAAAAAATGGTGCTATTCAAATTCATGAGACAATCTAACAGCCCTAAATTTTTTTCAGAGTAATGAAATCTTGTATATACTTTCTTCGACTTTGACAAATTATATTCAATGTAAGCTACGGCATCAAATCACAATCATTTCTCCTTAAATATAACTATTTTCCAACAGAGCAATTAGATCCAAATATGAGAAGCCCAATAGGTGAAGAACAATCTTTCTGGAAAGGCGATCCAAACATATTGAAATCAGCAGTCAGCAGACAGCAGACACTTTCTTCATCCAGACAGATCTCATTCCACCAAGTTATGTTATAAATGTATCAGCAATTAGGAATCATGTCACAATTTAAATTGGTAGACACAACAACTCACAAAAGGTCAATATCAAATCAATATATGACACTCTTAAAATATCATTCTATGTAATAATTGCTAGTTCAAAACATTATGTTTCAAACCTTCCCTCTATTAAGGAATTCTAACCTGTATCCCAATTTCAGCTTTTGAAGCACTCCGCAATTGCCTTCCAATAGCATCCAATAAGATGCCATCATCAGCGAACACATACTCAACTGAGTTTATACATCCATCAACAAGATTGCGAACAAGGGCCAGGGCTTGCTCTTGGACAGAGGGCTCAGGGTCTGCAGAGTAGATGCAATGAAACAGTGGTTTAAACACAGTCGCTATAGTAAGAATTTGAACTGTCACAAACAGAGTTTGATCATTACCACATATAAGGCTTGATAATAATGGTGTGGTGAGCTCCAAAAGAATGCCTTCTTTACACACATTGTCTGCGAGAAACATCAAGTTCTTCAAAGCCCACAAAGCATTTAACCTTAGAGTTGCATCCATTGATTTTGATAATTGTACAAGCACCTTCAGACCTCCACATTTTACAATCAGAGACTTGTGTATTGCAAAATCAACCACAATGTTGCTAACAGCACCCAGAGCTGCAACCTGAAAATAAGGTATTCGAGGGAGAGTTGCTAGAAACACTTGCTAAAATCATAATTACTTATAAGGTCATATCTGCACAAGAGAAGCACTTTCATTTTTTAAGTGGCGAAGCACATTCATAGGTAATCCATGTGTTGAAAAAGGACTTTCCAATTCATAGATGGCAATCCCACTATAAGTGTTTTCGTAATTAATAACGTTCAGTTCAAATAGGACTGGAATACAAGCACATGGGTGGCTGTAAATAACACACAGGCTTTAATGTTTCTAACAAGTTGCAGCTTCTACATAAGAATTGATTCTATGAATCATATCTTTTGTGTGTTTTTCATGAGTTTTTGACTTCCAAAAGAACACCAAATAGCATTCAAAACATGCAATTTGGCATCTCACAACTAAGAGAATTTTTCTCTGCCTTCCAAACACCAGATTCATGACAAGAAAATATGAGATAAATGACTGAAAAGCTTAGAAGTAGATCCTCAAAATATTTCCATAAATGTTAAGGATATGCAGATGCTACCAACAGATCATGATCAGAAAAATGTCCACTCAATTAGGCTCCCAATGCACATAACTAAGTAACTCCACATTCCCAGCAATAGTAAAGTTCATAAGCAGCTTCTAATAATGTGTAAATGTAATAAACTTCAATTATAGTTGAAAATAAATAAGCCTACTAAGTGAAGAAGAATGATCATCAGTATAGTAAGCTAGCATACCTGGACAGAAGTAGAAGGGTCATGTAAAAGCTGAACCAACGGAGTAACAATCATTTCATTCATAAAACGACCTGCACTCAAATTCTGAATGATGTTTTATTAGCAAATGTCTAGCTGTGATTATCAGAAATTAGGTATCATGAACTAAAAATTGGTAGCACAAACCTTGATTGACCTAGAGACACTTTTTAAGCAAATGCAAGCTGCAGCACGTACATCAGCATTATCATGAGTTAGTGCATTAGTAACCAAGTCCAACATCTGTATTCATGAGGATATATTAGTCCTAATAATTGGTAAAATACCAATTACCAAGTTGCTAATTGGTACCATACACATAAAAATCTACGAAGTCTAGGCCTTATATAATCTCTAATTTGGCTAAATTGCCCATTTAGGCATAAATAGGAGTAATTCTAGAAGGCATACATGTGTCCTACTAGAATGATGTGGTTATTAAAATCACCCTTTGATCAAAATCCAATAATGATCAATCAGAAGTCCAGTAGTAATTTTAATAGGTACATCATTCTTAGTAGAACACAAGTAGGCCTTCTAGAATTACTTCATAAATAGTGATATATATGCACCAACAACACTAAAGAAGATATAATCATTAGCACCAAGGAGTAATATATGTAAGCAATAGAAATGAAACATGTTGAAAGTCCAACTGGCATTCAAAAGCTTTGATCCAAATTCAATAATGATCAATCAAAAGTCCAGTAGTAATTTTAATAGTCACATCATTCTAAGTAAGACACAAGTAGGCCTTCTAGAATTACTCCATAAATAGTGATATATTTGCACCATTTGAGTATGGGAAACAACACTAAAGAAGATATAATCATTAGCACCAAGGAGAAATATATATGAGCAATAGAAATGAAACATGTTGAAAGTTCAACTGCCATTCAAAAGCTTTGTCAACTGTTTTTGTTACTGATCAAAGTTAGTACCCTTCCAATTCATAACAAATAGTTTCGATGGCACCCGAAAAAAAAAAAAAAAAAGAAAGAAAGAAAGAAGAAAAGGTTCACCAGAAGATATAATACAATGAAACCACTCTACACACTTCGATCCATAGGTAAAGAAAATATAGCTAAGAAGTTGCTTTAGTGGAAAAGTTTACATCTGACAAGTAGCAAGAAAGGCTGTCCACGTAGTCAAGCTTCCTCCTATTTTAGATGTGTTCTGAAAGTCTTATATAATTCATGCACTAGCATAATAATTTTCTTTATAAGTAATTCAGAAAGTGCAAAGGGGCACAATCTAAATACACAAGGAGTATTTATAAGAGACACCCAACTAGAGAGAAGAAGAAGAACACAAATCCACAAACTATAGGAAATTAGAAAATAGAAGACTATTGTAAGCAGCTGTCCAAACATAGAGGGATTTGAACATGAAAGCTTTTAACTCTATCACTAAGCTCTCTCAATCTTCAAAGTTCTGGGCATTGCATTCCCGCCAAATACACCACATTAAATACGAGAGACCATGATCCAGGCGTCTATATTACGGTAGCTTCCAAACTGACCTTGGCAGCTTAGAACAAATAAAAGATGCATATAAAACATAATAGAAGAAAAAATTACCCACATCACCAGATATTAATGACAAAAATGTTGATGGGGCTTACACCCAATTATGGCAGTCATGTTGCATCATGGGGTTATGAGAACTTCTAAAATGTCTAAACCATTAGAATATATTTTGCAAGCCAACTAGATTTATCAAGTAAAATCTACAGAAACCAAGAAAAAGATAGAGCAGCTAAATCCAATAGTAACAACATTCAAGAAAAATAACGTTTCCTCGTAAAACAAAAACCTTTTTTTACAATGATGTATTAAAGAATCGAGCATAGATATCCAATACTTGATCAGTTCAACATTCAAAGCTGACAAGCTAAGAAGTCCAAAATTGAACAACATCAGACCTCACTTCAAGCATTTGAGATTTTACTTACTTTTCCCAGGGAGGAAAAAACAAACTCATATTCGATATGCACACACGGACAGAAGAATCTATCAACCCAAACTTTAGCCAACTACTAATTTCCAAAACCCTAATTTCTCTTGCCTATGCCCATATATATTCCTTATAAGTTATGAAAAAAAAAAAACAAAAAAACAAAAAGATTAAACAGGTGGAGAAGTCATAAATATATATATATTCTTTTAAAAAAAAAAAAAGTTATACAGGTGGAGAAGTCAGAAATCCATGCCCATGTTCCTGATGACTCACCATAAGAGATGACTCCACAGCATGATTGAGAATAATAAGCATACAAAAAAGGAACAGATAATAGAGATATCATGGCAAACAATTAATAATAAAATGCACAAGTTTGTGCATCCTTTTTTAGCAACAGACCTTTAGAGACAGGAACCTAGACCGGCAGCTCTCCAATTTTGAGCATAGATCAGCCAATACCAACAATATTCCTTGGAAACGTCTGGGTGGTAATGAATCCTTTTGCAAGTGGTTGTAAAGTTTATCAATAGCATTTTCCTCAAAAGCTAGTCTCTGTAGATCCTCCTTTTGTGCAATTAAACTAGAGAAAGCAAAGGGAGAGTCCTCTCCAAGTTGACCAGGATCATCAAGAAGCTCAAGTAAAAGGTGTACCAATTTGGTTTTAATGCCTATGTCTTGCAGATAGCAAGGAGAGGTATTCCTTATAACAATTAAGCACGTACAGGCCAATAACCTTGTTCGTGGATACCTATCTTTAGTCAAGTCAATAACAGAGCTCAAAGCTCTTCCGCATTCAGAGACAAACTTTGAAGCAGCTTCGGGATTGTTCTTGATTATTGTGGCTAGAGATTCTAAACTAGCATCTTTCTGACTTGAGGAACCTTCAAGAAGGCTATTAAGCTTCTTCAATACCCCAGGATGACATAATGCATTTTGCTCTGCAACTGTCTCACAAGAATGTATGATGATACTTGCACCTAATCCCGTAACAGTTTCATTCTTACTATTCAATAATGAAAGAAGAAATCCCAAGCTTTTCTCTTTAAGGAAATCATATTTTGGAGCCAGTTTCGATTGATAAATCATTTTAAGGGAACGTGCACCCGCATCCACAACCTGAAAACAAAGCAAAGTCATCCAAATGACATTCAAAATGAAGCAGCCAGAACAACAGTCACTAAAAAAAAAAGTTAACATCATAAACAAGGCCCAATTTTGAGAATAATTCAGGCAAGAATGGCAAGAGTAAAACCAGAGTACTCACTTCTATGTATGCAATGGATTAAAATAATAAAATAGGAGTAGAGGAACATGCTAAAAAGTGTCTAAACCCCAAGAACTTTTTCTTCTTTTTTTTTAAAGTAATTCAAATCCATTAAAAAAGCAGAGGGGCGCAATCACCCCCACCCTAAAATCTAACAAGAAAAAATAGAAGATAAAGGAAGAAAAGTAGGAAGAGGGATTGCTTTAGTGCAGCTGATTTTAAATATGGCAACTTCTATGTCTACCACCTTAGGCAGTACATACAAACCTTGAGTGAAAGAAATTGTCAATGCAGATGTGGAAAATAAGTTCTCAACACTCGTGGAGAAGATCAGGCATCGACAAGCAACATGAAATAACTACAACCTTACAAGGTGAAACATCACCCTACTTTGAGCTACAACATCCACACACAGCAAAACGTGGGGACTTTAGCATGTGGAGTATCTACTACAGTACGATACATTGGTAGGGATGCTGAGGGAATTTGCGTTAAAATGCAAATTCATGGAGAATGGCCGGTCATAGAAGTTTGGGCGCTGAGATCTAATGCCCACACACACACGCTTACACCCAACACACAAAACTAAGTCCATGGAACAATCCCTTCACAAGCAATCAAGTATGGCATCAAAGGGCAATAGAAACCAAAGCAGGAAAAATAGGCATCTACCATTACTCTAATCACCCGCAATTGATGGCATATAACAAAATGAAAGAGAAGCTTCAGGTTCGGCTATCAGATACGGCCTAGAAAACAGAAACCAGCACTCAAACCAAAAAACCTAACAACAACTATTCGATTATTTTAGACGAGTATTTCGCTTCTTAAAAGCTGAATTGTACAAAATTTCTTTCCTCCATCTGCCACATTTTACCAGCAACCAAACTGGTCTGATAAACGACAATTTCCAAGAGGTTTTCAATCGAATCGAACGAAACAAGGTATAAAATTGTTGCTAAACTTTCTTGCATCTTCTATACTATCCGCTTTCGGAAACCAAACAAAAAAATCCGATTGAATTGATGTTCATTACCTTCTCATCGGGATAGGAGAGGAGGTTGATGAGATTGGGGAAAGCGCCGGCGTCGAGGACGGCTCGGACGCCAGCGTCGAAGCCGCAGGCGAAGCTACCGAGCACGGCCGCCGACTGGACTAGGAGCTCGGCTTGGGCCTGGGCTTGGGCTAGCGCGGCAGCCACAGCAGGGACGGCGCCGAGCTTGAGGAAGGAGAGCTTCTTGGTGCGGTTGCCGATGATCTGGTTCTTGACCTCCCTGAGCGCCCTCAGCTTGACTTCCGGGTCCGTCGAGCCCAACCGGACCAACAGGTCCGGCGTGGCGCGCCGATGGCTCGACGAGGCTGTGGCTGAGGTAGGCATGGAAAGAATTCAGGTGAAAAAGACGCGGAGATCGAGATGATTGGGATTTTGAGTTTTTAACAATAACTTTTACAGAGATCTTAACATTCAAATATGTTTCCGCGTCGCGTCAAAATAATTTTTCAAACAAAAATTAAAGGCAAAACTTCAATTTACCCCCCAACTTTCATTCGATTGTACAAACTTCTTAAATTTTCAAATTTTTCATTTTAAATTTATGAATTTTTAATTACTCTCGATTAGAACCTTTTTCTTAATTTTAATCATTAAAAATACAAAAAAAAAAAGATTAAAATGTCCTTGATTTTCATTTTAAAAAAAAAAAAAATTTAAAAAAAAAACATTTTGAAAGTTAAAATTTTATACAAAAGTCAGGAGTATAAACGTCATGTAACGTTTAAAATCTGACCGAAGGATCTATATTAAGAATAATTAAAAGTTCAGGAGTCCAAAACGAAAAATTTGAAAATTGAGGGGATTTATAAAATTGGATGAAAGTTCAGGGAAGTAAAGTGACGTTTCTCCAAAATTAAAAGTATTCACAAGAATCACAACCATCAAAATTTGAATGACGACCAAATATTTGAAACTAAACATAAGGCCTAGATTGTTTCATATTTCTCGACTTTTTTTTTTTATACGTCCACACAAAAGAAAAAGGGAAATTCGAATGAATGATCTCTATTTTCGAATGTGAAATTGAGATTCAAAATAATTATTTATTTTACTTACAATTTAGGCGAACAATTATTACTAGCCGACTTACCTGCCCAAGCAGATGGAGCAAACAGCAGTCCTACTAATATATTAAAGGCAAAAAAAAAAAAAAAATACTAAGTAATTCCAACTTAACTCTCGTTTTTTCTTTTAAATTAAAGGGATCGCTGATATGGGTAATTGACAGTTATTAACCGCAACTAACTAAACTGCTATTAGCCGTTAACTGCGTACCCGTATGAGTGCAACTAGCAAAGATTATAAATTTAAGATAAGCAAATGCGATTCATATGTATATATATATACCTTGGTAAGCTCCAAATAGTTAATGTTGTCGAGTCAAGCGGATGTAATTAGAGTAGATATAGACAACTAGTGGAGGATACTCTATGAGTGTTTAATAACTAGATTGATAAACCATCAAGGGTAGTAGTCTAATGGCCCAAAAAAATTCTCAGGTGGTCAGGGCATGGGTTTAAATCTCCGTAATAGAAAATCCTCACATATGTCTAATTAGTATTAGCCATCACCATTGATGTCTTAGTTGAGTTAGATTAGGCTATAGATAAAGTCGAACTTTAAGAAGTGCCTAGATTAACATATATTTAATGTGCAACCGGAGGTAATTATGTTGCTCATGGTTTAATCAAAGTGATAGTAAAACAAGTCATATATCAAGTATGGATCTAAAAGCTCTCTTCTCTCTCCCGAGAGAAGGTTTCTTTTTGTGGTTTTTTCCACCTCCTTAGTGAGGTCTCTCCACTGCCTCTATGCGGTTCTGTTCGGGGGAAGAGGGAGAGTTTTTGTTCTCTCCTTCCTCCCCTCTTCCCCTCCGCCTAGTGCGGCCATTTCTCACCCTCCCTTTGTTGACGTTTCTTATTTTTTCCTTTCTCTTTTTCCCCTGAGCTCCGGTGTTGTTGTTCAGCCGACTTTGGTTCACCCCGCCCTGCCTAATCGGTCCCCTCTGACCTCTTTCCACCCCCTGCAGCCGCGCTATGAAGTTTCTTTACATTTTACACCACCTTGTGCGGCCCTAGAATAGGCCCGGTTTGCTTTTGGTTCTTTTTTAATCATTGGTAATTACCATTGCCTGTTGTTCGGTCCTTTTGGACTTGATCCATACTTTGTTCTTATATTTGCACTACTCTTTACCATTTGGACTTTGTTGTTGGGACGCCCTCCCCTTTTATTTTGACTTTATTGTCAGGGAACCCACCCTATGTTCGTTTTTAGGATCTCTCACTTCTTCTTCCATTCAGATCAGAAGTGGGAAAGATGTTTCCCTATAGCCCTTTTCTTATTATGGTTCTTTTTGAATCTTTGGTAATTACCATTGTCTGCTGTTCGGTCCTTTTTGACCGGATCCATACTTTGTTATTATATTTGCACTACTCTTTACCATTTGGGCTTTGTTGTTGGGGCGCCATCCCCTTTTATTTTGGGTTTATTGTTAGGGAACCCACCCTATATTCGTTTTTAGGATCTCTAACTTCTTCTTCCATTCATCAGAAGTGGGAAAGATGTTTCCCTATAGCCATTTTCTTATTTGCTTAAAAAAAGAAAAAAAAAAAGAAAAAAAAAAAAANTAGATTGATAGACCATCAAGGGTAGTAGTCTAATGGCCCAAAAAAATTCTCAGGTGGTCAGGGCATGGGTTTGAATCTCCGTAATAGAAAATCCCCACATATGTCTAATTAGTATTAGCCACCACCATTGATGTCTTAGTTGAGTTAGATCAGGCTATAGATAAAGTCGAACTTTAAGAAGTGCCTAGATTAACATATATTTAATGTGCAACCGGAGGTAATTATGTTGCTCATGGTTTAATCAAAGTGATAGTAAAACAAGTCATATATGGATCTAAAAGCTCTCTTCTCTCTCCCGAGAGAAGGTTTCTTTTTTTGGTTTTTTCCACCTCCTTAGTGAGGTCTCTCCACTGCCTCTATGCGGTTCTGTTCGGGGGAAGGGGGAGAGTTTTTGTTCTCTCCTTCCTCCCCTCTTCCCCTCCGCCTAGGGCGGCCATTTCTCACCCTCCCTTTGTTGACGTTTCTTATTTTTTCCTTTCTCTTTTTCCCCTGAGCTCCGGTGTTGTTGTTCAGTCGACTTTGGTTCACCCCGCCCTGCCTAATCGGTCCCCTCTGACCTCTTTCCACCCCCTGCAGCCGCGCTATGAAGTTTCTTTACATTTTACACCACCTTGTGCGGCCCTAGAATAGGCCCGGTTTGCTTTTGGTTCTTTTTTAATCATTGGTAATTACCATTGCCTGTTGTTCGGTCCTTTTGGACTTGATCCATACTTTGTTCTTATATTTGCACTACTCTTTACCATTTGGACTTTGTTGTTGGGACGCCCTCCCCTTTTATTTTGACTTTATTGTCAGGGAACCCACCCTATGTTCGTTTTTAGGATCTCTCACTTCTTCTTCCATTCAGATCAGAAGTGGAAAAGATGTTTCCCTATAGCCCTTTTCTTATTATGGTTCTTTTTGAATCTTTGGTAATTACCATTGTCTGCTGTTCGGTCCTTTTTGACCGGATCCATACTTTGTTATTATATTTGCACTACTCTTTACCATTTGGGCTTTGTTATTGGGGCGCCATCCCCTTTTATTTTGGGTTTATTGTTAGGGAACCCACCCTATATTCGTTTTTAGGATCTCTAACTTCTTCTTCCATTCATCAGAAGTGGGAAAGATGTTTCCCTATAGCCATTTTCTTATTTGCTTAAAAAAAAAAAGAAAAAAAAAAAGTATGGATCCAAGAAATTTCTACATGTATCTTTGATGGGATGAATAACATGAGCATTTTCTTAAAAAATTATTCCTTTTTTATTCCGTGTTGTTGATATAGCACTATCAATCTACTCTTTTTTTTTTAAAAAAAAAAATTAATTTTTTTTTAAAGAAAAAAAAACTAATTGACAGTACAACATCAACATAGTGAGATAAAAATATAATGTATAACGTTACTCTAATTTTACCGTATTGCTTTTTTCTTGCCAGTAATTATGTCTTAAAGTCACAATATCATGGAAATCATGATTTTAAAATCACAAAGTTTGTATTCTAATTTTTCTATCTACTCATTATCATTAAGATGAAATCATGACATAAACAGAGAATTTCATTAAATAAATAATGACTTAGACTCATATACCCAATATCTTGGATATCATACGTTACATACCTTTATTCTTTCTTTTCTTTTTTACGTTAAAACATTTTCAATTCAGGGGGAAAAAAAAAAGGGTTATAGTGCTTGGCCATTACTCTAAAATAGTATTGGTTTGCATTAAAAATTTGAAATTACTTTCCAGTTATTATAAAAGCTTAAGCTGATAGGAAGATGTATATTTAATCACTTAACCATTACTTTAACACTTCTCTTAACGTGTGGGTTCAAACTCTTTTTTAATAGGTGAGACCCAACACGTAGAATATTTAATTTAAATGGAAGGTAATTTGATGGAATCAATGTTCGATAACATAACATTTAGCTGATAATAAGAGGTAAATTTAATTACTTAACCATTATTTTAACACAACAATCATTTTAAAACAGAATATTTTCCAACAATTGCTTCGGTTAGAGTAGATAGTTAAAATATATATTATGTTGGAGTGTGTACTATATATATACATAATTTTTTTTTTAACATGTTCACACAAGGGAAGGAAGATGGATGATTTGAACTAGTGACCTTCGCTTCATACGGTGTAATCCATAGCTGATTGAGTTAGATGCTCCTCCAAACCGGACTAGCTTGGAGGAAATTTATGTCTCTCTACTTGCACTTAAAAATTTTAAAAGAACCACGTACGTCGGTACGTGTACTTGCTAAGCAAGGCTCGATTTAGTTTCAAATGAAGGTGTTTTGATCTAAAAATAAATAAATAAATAATTGTACAATGATCATTTTATTATGAATAGAAATTTCCTTCAAATCAGTTCGGAAGAAATATCCTCCTACCTATTTAAAATAGTGTTAAGTGTCTATAAATATTTAAAACGTTAGTCTAATTTAGTAAATTGCTATTAATGATCTTTAAGAATTTAATATACATTTTACATATTTATAAATATTTGATACTATTTTAAATGAGTTAAATGATATGTTTTTTTAGACTGATTTAGATGAAATTTCTATCCCTTTATTATATATTTCATTATTTTGAATTTGATTGGAGTTGAGCCCGTGAACTCATTTTGACCCCCCGCCCGAACCGAGGTCCCGCTCCACCGCACCACCAATAGAAAGGGCTCCGACCTCGTGGCCCAGGCCCCACACGTTCCACCGCTTCGTACGGTCACCAAACCCCGACTTCCCCTTACCTACTCCACTCTCCACCTGACCCCCTCAGCCGGTTTCCCGTTTCCCTCCTCCCCCACACCCCAATCTCACGCCAAATTTCAACGCTCTTTCACCTCTCTCTAAATTGAAGTCAAATTCACTCGCGTTTTAACTCCGAATTTCATTTCAGCGTAACTTCAAATCTCTTCTCCCCCGCGGCTATGGCGATAGAGCTCTTTCGCTCCTCGCCGCGCGCTTTCTGTTCGGGTTCTCGCCCATTTTCGAAGGCGTTGCCAGTCTTTGCCTCTGCACTCTGTTTCTTCTCCGCAGATCAATGAGTGAATGTGCGTGTACTAGAGCTCCGTACACTTCCTTAGGGTTTCTGATGGCGCTTTGGAGCCCATTGAAGACTCAAAATCTTCGAATCTGTGAGTTTTCTTTTCGATTTGTCCATTAACTCGCTATGCATTCTAATAGCCTGTGACTTGTTGGTTGTTTGTGCTATTTCGGTCGGAACTAGTTGGTTGTTGTTGTTTTTTTGGGCTTTTGTCGTTTGGTTGCTGAGAAAGTGTGGGAAAAGTAAAAGAAATTTGAAATGTTTTTCAATTGTTGAGGTTTTCTCTGTTTGTCAAACTGAACTAACTCACTAAAAGGAAATAAGTCGTGTTATCCAAAACTGTTTTTTTCTTTTATTTTCCTTTCCTGTATTTTCTCGTCGACCAAACGAGGAGTACTTTTGTTTTTTGTTTTTGTTTTTCTTTTTGGGTGCCTTCAAAATTTTAATTGCTTTGTGCATTTCCTTTTACGGGGAGCACTTAGTTTCACATAGACTTCACCTTTTTGCTTTTGTCTTTGGCATTTATTATTATTATTATTTTTTCTTCAATTTAAGATTGCATATCGCAATGAGGGTTTTTTCGAGGTCCGATCTGGAAGATAAGGGTATTTGACGGGTCCGCCGAATCCGGGGTTGTCTCGAACTTCCCCTGTTAGCACATCAATATTTTGGGATAATATTTATTTACCATGGTTGTATTCTGCGCCTTTTTATCGAATATATATAGATAGTATATATACTTTTTAAGCCCCTAATCTTCCTTGACATGTCTTTCACTCGGTCCATTTTCAGCGTTTCCCAATGTTTTGGTGAGTCTCTCTATTCACGTCCCGTCATATTGTTTATAGTTTTTTTTTTTTTTTTTTTAAAGAGGATTGATGCTAGAGAATCCTGGTTTATATTAGCATATGATTCTAAATTGTTTTCATATGCATTTATTCTTATAAATTAGTATTTGATTCTTTGTAGATTGGGTGTCTTTCAGATTTTTTCGCCGGTTAATTAAAGCATGTGTGGTGGCCCGGAGCATTTAAATCCCCAACCAGCACTATCGTCTTACCAGGAAACAAATCTTTAACTAAAGCTATGAACAAACCTAGCGGAGCAGTTGAATCCGAGCATTCCTTCTCCATTTTACTTGAGCTTGCAGCTGATAATGATGCAGAGGGTTTTAAGCAATCTATCTGTAATGGTTCTGCGATCAGCGAGATTGGACTATGGTACAGTCGTCAGGGGTTTTCAAAAAGGATGGTTCTTGAGCATAGAACCCCGTTAATGGTCGCTGCTAAATATGGCAGTGTTGATGTCGTCAAACTAATTCTCTCTCTTTCCGAGGTGGATGTAAATATCTTCTGTGGCCCAGATAAGAGCACTGCACTTCACTGTGCTGCTTCTGGTGGATCTATTGGTGCTGTGGATGTTGTTAAGTTGCTTTTACTTGCTGGTGCCAAGCCTAAGGCCACTGATGCACATGGGCATTGTCCATTTGATGTTATTGTTGCTCCTCCTAATCTACCCAATTTGAAGGTGCTGCTCAAGGAGCTTTTAACAAATGATTCTTCTGCTTGTCAGCAGGATCTGCAAGTTTTAGCTGCTGATTTGAGATCTAGTTCTCCGCCCCTCCCATCATCCCCAGAAAATGGTTCCTTGTCCTCTGTCTCAAATCCAATATTGACTCCTGTATATTGTAAGCCTAATAACATAAATGTTTCTTCTGCGCCAGAGAAGAAAGAATACCCAATTGACCCATCTCTTCCTGACCTCAAGAGTAGCATTTATGCTACTGATGAGTTCCGGATGTTCTCATTCAAGATTCGGCCTTGTTCTCGAGCTTATTCTCATGATTGGACCGAGTGTCCTTTTGTTCATCCAGGTGAGAATGCCAGGAGAAGAGACCCAAGGAAGTACCATTACAGTTGTGTTCCATGTCCAGAGTTTCGGAAGGGGACTTGTAGACGGGGAGATTTGTGTGAATATGCTCATGGGGTGTTTGAGTGTTGGCTACATCCGGCACAATACAGAACTCGACTTTGCAAGGATGGCACAAGCTGCATGCGTCGGGTTTGCTTCTTTGCCCACACGCATGAGGAACTGCGACCCCTTTATGCTTCTTCTGGATCTGCAATGCCTTCTCCTCGATCAGCCTCCGCTGCCACTGTCATGGATATGGCAGCAGCCCTGAACATGTTTCCCAGCTCCCCCTCAGCAGGGTCTGCCATGTCACCTACTCCATTTTCTCCATCCATGTCTCCTTCTGGTAATGGTATTTCTCATTCATCCATGGCCTGGGTTCAGCAGAACATCCCCACTTTGCATCTTCCGGACAGCAATCTCCAAATGAGTCGGCTGAGATCTTCTCTCAATGCAAGAGACCTTCCTGCTGAACAGTTTAATATGTTGCAGGATTTTGAAATGCAGCAACAGCTGCTCCTTAATGATTTGTCCCGCCTATCACAGCCTCACATCAGTACTTCTTCTGTGAATCTTTCTGGCCGTTCAAATACCCTGACTCCCTCTAATCTAGATGAGCTTTTCTCTGCCGAGGTCTCATCTCCTCGGTATTCTGATCAACTTGTGGGGTCATCTGTGTTCCCCTCATCTCACAAATCGGCTTTTCTTAATCAAATCCAGCAGCAGCAAACCATGATATCTCCTATTAAAACTAATATGTTCTCGGTGAAGAATGCTGATCATCCTTTCTTGCAGCCTTCTTTTGGTGTTTCCTCACCTGGGATGATGTCACCTCGGAGCATTGAGCCTCTATCTCCAATGGGATCTCGGGCTGCCGCGCTTGCTCATCGTGAGAAGCAGCAACTACAATTCCGCAGCTTCAGCTCACGGGATCTTGGATCAAACCTCCCACATGATCTCGGATCTAACAATGGTGGTTCCCGGATGAATTCTTGGTCAAAATGGGAGTCCCAAAATGGGAAAGTAGATTGGTCAGTTCAAGGAGATGAATTAGGGGGGCTTCGTAAATCATGTTCAATTGGACATAATAGAGAGGAGCCTGATGTTTCATGGGTTCAATCACTGGTGAAAGAATCACCATCCGATGCTAAAGAAAATACAGCAGTTCAAGTCTCTAGTGCGGCACTGTCAGCTGAGGGTTCTGATTCTAAGCCCCAGAGTGAATCCAGTGATCAGGCTGTTTTGGGAGCGTGGCTCGAGCAGCTGCACCTTGATCAGATTGTTGCTTAGTGAAAATGATATCATTTTTACTGAGCCGGAGGTAGTTAAAACTGAATTATTAATTCTTTTAGTTGGCTGGTAATGTGGGAGTTAAGAAGGTTACAGTAATAAATGAAGGAAAAGGAAGGACAAAGTCTGAGATAAATATTATTCGTTTATCCATTTTATTGTCATTACAGAGGTCAGGAAGGGATGAGAAACCTTATCTGGGTTATTTTGCAAAGACCCATCCCAGGTTAGGTAATTTCTTCCCATACTTGCCATAACTAGGTCAATTTTTTTTTTTTTTTTGCTTAAATTATTTTTGTTTTTATAATAGTTTACATGTTTATTTGATATTAACTAAAGTCTTGGGGTTGATCCCCACTTTTATTCGTTTTATATCAAATTATTATATTTGTAATGGGGTTGAGGGGGAATTTTTTTTCTTCTTGCATGGGGTTTTTGTAATGCTTTGAGTAGGTCGTTGGGAGACGAGCACATTTATTTAAGAAGAAGAAAAATGGTGTTGCTGATGTGTTCCATTTGCGGGTGAATTATTTTGGGAACAGATAGTGACAGGATGTAGGGCATTTGGTTCTTTGATGATGTAACATTAAATTAACGTTTCTTATTGTCTAAATTGTTGTACCAATATCTTTTCTTCTTTTTTCTTTTTCATCTCTGATTGTCCCTTCAGTTACTTTTTCTTCTTCTCTTATTTTTATTTGTTTGTTTCTGTGTCTGAAAGCACGGGAATCTTTTATGAGGTGGATCCCAAATCCAATAGTGGGATGGTGGGTTGGGATGTTTGATTGGGGAGGTGGAAAGTCATTTTATTTGGATTCTTTTCAATCCTTTTAAAGAGATCAGGTGGGGTTTGAGAATTTATAATCCCCTGAAGATGAGATGTGATGTGGAACCTACTTTTGTGAGTATGGGGGGATTTAAGGTATCAAGTACCCGATATGATGCCAACCCACCAATCCCTCTAGTAATTGGTTCTTTATTGGAGTGGAGAACCCGTATTTTCTGATGTAATGTGGGGCATATTGCTTATCTTTTACATTGGGTTTTGCTGATGTGATAATGTTCATCAAAATTTTTTTTTGTTATTTTTTAATTTTTATTGATTCAAAAGTTTATAGGCACTATTACATCAATCTAGTAAGATAGGGTGGGATGAGGATGTAATATTCAACATTACTCTTGATATTATTGGGGTGATGAATTGATCTATTGTTTCGATGGTTGGTGTTTCTGTTTGTTCAGAAATCGTTTCCATTTGGCGAATCATGCGAATTTTCAAGATATACTCTATTTCATGCCGTCTTTGGGGGTGGAACAATCCCTAGTGGAGAAGATCAAACTGGAAATTTTTTCTTGGCACTAAGATCATGGAATTGAAAGCTGTTTTTGACATTATTTTGAAATGAGTAATGTTATATATTATATTTGTATAAATATTTCATATTGTTAACATGGTAGGTCCAACAAACTTTTGGATTTTTTATTTTTTAAAATAAAAATTGATTCAATAGTTAATTGAAACGGTCACATTAGCATTGTAAAATATTTATGAGATAACAATGCGAATTTAAGCATTATCCTTTTGAAATATGATTGTTCAACGTGGAGGCATCCTAGCAATTGCTAGTAGTAAAATGACTCTGGGTCCTAGTTTATCTAACTAATTAGGTTTCATTTGTTTTGACGTAAAGCATTTTTTAACAAATAACTTTGGGTCTTAGTTTATCTAATTAATTAGGTTCCATTTGTTTTGACGTAAAGCGTTTAACGAAAAATATTTTTGACTGAAAATACTTAAAAGGAAAAATATTAAGACATTTTTTTGATTGGTTTGTACTAATGTTTTAACACTATTTTATAGATTAGTAATTTTTATTACCTATAAGATATAACATAGAAAAACTAGAAGATTAATCTATTGATAGGATATATTGATTTTATTATGAAGAAAATTACGTCCAGTGAATTTCGTGAATAAATACGCGCACTTTGATACTTTTCGTTGATTTTAATAATAATTTTTGCCTGCTTTTTTTATTTTATTTTATTATTATTTATTATTTGCATCAAACATTGTAAAAGTGCAGAAAAAAGTTACAGAAAAATCTTTTATGTCTAAAACAGCAGCAACCTAATTCAATTTCAACAGATATCTTTGGGGCGGTCCTTACTATAATTATTTTATTTCCAGAGAAATCCAAGCAATTGCCAATTTCTAATGTCTTCACAAGCACTAGACAAAGCTCAATAAGAAATATTAAAACGTCAATTTTGTTTCAAATAGTAGCCCTGAGAAAGAAAAATCTCTTTTGGTTCTTTTTCTATTCTTCCACTTTTTAAAATTATCATTAGAACTGTGGGATCATAATGTCATATGGGTCTCATATATAGACTCTACAGATTCAACGATAATTTTGAAAAGTGAAAGGATGTGAGAAGAATGAGAAGAAGATCATAGAAATGCTTATACAGGTCCAAAATTAATCAAAGCTTGAATTTCTACTCAATGTTAGTGTCAAACCGACCAATGTTTCATCAAGTCATACCAAGATCTAAATCAAGATAATGACTCCCATCAAATTTTATCAATTCTTGTTACCCCAACCCCTTTCCCAAACAAAACTTTTCCTGGTTGATATAGTCTATGCCCTATGATGTCCAAAAATAAATTGACACATCTTGTTAAGGTTTTTCAGAGCCGACATAACCAATAAAATAGCCCTTACTATTTAGGAAATGGTGAATTATTGGATAAAAATTTGCAATATTCATGATGATTCCAGATAAACCTATGGATAAACAAAAGTGTTAAAGAGAGAGATACACAGTGATTACTGAGCAATCTATGTGCAAGTCTATAGAGAATTGGAAGAAAAAACAAAAAACATGGAGATATCCTGAAAATGTTGGTACCTACACTACCATCATACACATTACACGTACAATTATTGTATATACCCTACCAGTTTTCATATACAAGTAAGTCAGGGAATGATAACCAACCTGCTGGATTGATAATTCTTTCCCATGTCCCAGGTTGACGCTGATAGGAAATTCAAAGTCTTGTAAGATTATCTTTCATTTAACAGCATTTTGGTAAGTATCAGAAATCCTGTAACAGAAGATTGTTGTTCATACTTCATAGTTTATCAAATTCCAGTGATAAACAAATGAAAAAGGGTTTTATCCCTGAGAATTGTTTCATTCTCGAGTTCCCAACAGTACCAAAAACCACATTTACTAAATTCATGGCAGCCCACCAAAAGCCTTGCAGTGTTTATGATCATAACAAGGGTCAGACTCCACAAATTGATCAGGTCAAATGCAGAAACAAGCTTCTCACTATGGCTGAACAGCCTCTGGCTTTCAACCATATTCACCTTCATCATGTGAAATCCAACAAAGATCCTCAGGAACATATCCATTTTCTTTGATCGAGCACAACAAAGACCTTAAATTTGCATAAATTTTGACTGATTGAGGGTGTGATACGTCTCCGACAGTAAAATAGTGGACCTGACTTCTAACGACAATCCAACTAATTCCCGGAGGCTTATTCAAACCCTTCTCTCTAAGCCATGTTCTTATTTGTCTAACCTCCAACCACCGACCTGCTGCAGCATAGATATTAGATAGCAAAATATAATTCCCTGGATTCATGGGTTCTAATTCAACAAGTTTTTCAAAAATGTTTTCAGCCAGCTTAGTGTCACAATTAACTCGACAAGCACTGAGCAAAGCCCTCCACACTGATGCATCTGGTTCGATAAGCATTGATTCGACAAACTCTCTAGCTTCATCTAAGCGGCCTCCACGACCAAGCAGATCAACTATACAACCATAGTGAGCAAGCTCAGGTTTTATCTTAAAATCCTGAACCATGGAATGAAAAAGCTCCAATCCCTTCTCTATCAAACCCGAATGGCTGCATGCAGATATAGCAGATAAAAAAGTTACTCCATTTGGTTGGTAACCATCTTCTATCATTTGCAAGAAGGCAAGAATAGCATCACATCCACGACCATGCATACGATAGCCAGTTATCAGGGCATTCCATGAGATGATATTTCTCCTTGGTAAAGTTTCAAAGATCTTTTCAGCACTTTGCATACTGCCACATCTTGCATACGTCATTATAAAGGCATTTGCTATAGACAGATTGAAACCAAAATAGGAATCCCTCTTAGTTACATAAGCATGCAAGCATTGGCATTGAGTCAGATTTGCAGGCTCTGTACACGATGAGAGAATATTTACAACTGTCACAGAGTCTGGTTCCACTTCTGAAATCATACGATTAAAGAGTAACAGAGCTTCGTGAGTTTGATTGCCTTTGATATAATTGGCAATCATCGCATTCCATGAGATCAAATCTCTATTTGGACAGCCCTCAAATAAAATCCTAGCTGATACTTCATCACCGCATTTCATGTACATATCTGAAAGTGCCGTGTTCAAAGATAAGTTTACTTCAATAGCATGTTTTACAACAAAGCCATGAAGTGATCGCCCAATATTCAGACAAGTTTCATCTTCACACGTAGCAAGGATAGATATTATTGTGTATGAGTTAGGTTTGAATTCCGAATCTTGCACCATCCGAAAAAGTTTCCATGCTTCACTCCTCATTTTGTTATGGGCCAATGCCAAGATCAAAGTGTTCCACGAGATTATATCTGAACTTCTCAACTCAGCAAAAGCCTTCTGGACATCTTCAACACAATTTAGCTCTGTATACATACTTAGCAATGCATTCCCTAGAAAAATATCCATCTTCATCCCACTCTTGATTGCATGAGCATGTAAACCTTTACCCTTCGGC
Organism: Carpinus fangiana; assembly: GCA_006937295.1. NCBI lineage: Eukaryota > Viridiplantae > Streptophyta > Magnoliopsida > Fagales > Betulaceae > Carpinus > Carpinus fangiana. The sequence continues at coordinate 3,927,336 of CM017324.1, forward strand.
AAGCCATCTGCTAACTCTGCACATGAAGACAGCATAATAACAATTGTTCTTTCATCTTCTCTGATGCCTTTGGTTCTCATACTAACAAACAAACTTAGGGCTTCCTCATAACAGCCAAAGTTAATATATGTGGATATCATAGAATTCCACATAGCAACATCAAGAGTAGGGCTGGTATCAAACAACTTGCAGGATAACTCTAAACTTCCATTTTCACTGTACATATTAAGCAATGCATTGACTACATACAAATCATCGATACATTTCAACTTAATAGCCAATTGATGGATTTGTACACCCAGTCTGAGATATCCAAATTCTGCACAGGCTTGGATAACAGCCAACATCGTAACAGAATCAAAGTGAACCCCACCCACGTGCATTGATACAAAAATCTTTAAAGCTTCCAAGTAATCTCCAACATCAACATACCCAGCAATCATAGCATTCCAGCTCACTATGCTCCTCACCACCATCAAATCAAAAACTAGACGTGAAGTGCTCACATCAAATCTCAAATAAAACCCGATCAAAGTAGTACCCACATGCGGATCCAAATCAAGCAGTCCATTTCTATAACAATAACCATGTATCTCTCGTCCCAGTCTCAACTCCAAAATCTCCTGGCACGCCAAAAGCAACGCTACCACAGTGCGCGAGTTGGGTTTCAAACCCTCCCTTTCCATCTCCCTAAACAACAAAACCCCCTCCTCATAATGACAACACCTCACATACCCAGAAATCAACGCGTTCCACGAAACCACATCTCTCTCACCCATTTCGTCGAACACTGCACGGGCTTCGTCAATAAACCCGCATTTGCTGTAAAAGTCCACCAGAGCGGTCCCGACTCGAACATCTCCGATCAAACTCGTACCCAGAATACTAGAATGTATGCTCTTGCCACTCTCGACCGCATTTAACCTCGCACACGCCTTGAGAACGAGAGGCAAAGTGGTACTATCTGGAGTTATCCCCAGAGATACCATCTGGGTATATGTAGTGAGAATTGCATGGTCATCTTTGAGCTTCGTGTGGTGCTTGATGGTTGAATTCCATTCCTTTGGGTGGTTTTGTTTGGGTGTGAGAGGGACCTTTTGGAGGCTTACAGTTACCGGTAGTCCCATTTTTGGGTCCTTCACATCTGGCGGGAAAGCAGCATGATAAAGAGTAATGCTAACTTGTTTTTAAAATCATAATTTCATCAAAAATTTAAGGGTTAAATACCTAATTACTCAATGGGGTTTCATTTCTTTATTTTTTTCTCCCTATGATTTGATTTTTATTATAGGAGGTCCTTGTAGTTTTGATAGAGGACTAAATTAGTCATTTCATCCGTTGACCATTAGTTGACTTGACAAAAATGACACGTGGACCAATTAAATCTTACCACGTGTCATGTAACGGTTAACCAACGAAATGACCAATTTGGTCTTTATCAAAACTACATGGACCTCCTGTGATAAAAATCAAACCTTAAAGAGAAAAAACAAAAATAAAGAAGTAAAACTCTAAGGGGTAATTAGGTGTTTAACCCAAAATTTAATAATAATTTTATAAGTTACATCGACTTTAGGAAAATAAAAAAATGCCCCTAGTATTACTCCATTTGTAAAAAAAAAAAAGATGCAAAAATATGAATAAGAATAAAAATAAATGATAGTTTTCCTACAAATTGGGTTGGAGGAATTTCATTCAACCTATTTTATAAAAGTGACGTGTGTCCCTTTTTTAAGAGAAATGCTACGATGCATTATTTGGCCCACATTTTGCCCATAAAAATCCTAGGTGGCAAAGGACACAATCCCACGCCCACACACTGCAACAGATTGGAGACGACCACCCTTAGCACCGGCGACGCCCACCCACCACGGCGACAAATCTGCCACTCCGAAAATGGCCATAAAAATTTTCTTGGTTGCTTGTTGCTTGTGGCAAATCTGGTGCCATGGTGGGTGGGCATCCCCGGTGCAAAGGGTGGCCGTCTCTAATCTGTTGCAGTGTGTGGCGCCGCCGGTGGCAAGGTGAGTCTCCAAATTTCGAGCTGGTGCTGTGGTTGGGCATCGTCGGTGCATTCGGTGGCACAGTGGTTGGAGGGGGAGAAGGCATAAGGTGTTGGGGGAGGGAGAAGCGTAGGAAGAAGAGGAGAGGGGGAAAAAGTTTTTGGGTGAAAAAAATGAAATGTTTAAACCACCTTATCACGCTTTTACTCTTATTTTGATTTTGATTTTTTTTAAAAAAAAGTTGATAACCATGGTTCACTTAACCTAGACAGGGATTGTGGCATTTGCCACCTAGGATTTTTACGAGCAAAATGTGGCCAAATAATGCATTGTAGCATTTTTTTTTTTTTTTTTTTTATTAACATGTAAGATGCATAATTTTTTTTTTATATATAAACTCATGTGCATCTCACATGTTCAAGGGATACATGTCACTTTTATAAACTAGATTAAATAAAATTCCTCCAACCCAGTTTGGAGAAAAACTTTGTCCAAAAATAAATGTCTCATTGTAGTTTTTAATCCTATATGACTATATATATATATATACACACATGTCGGGGCCGGGAGAGAAACACCAAAAGCCTATGCCAATAGGCTTGGTTACTTATGTTTATATATTAAGTGTTCATTTTCTTTATACTTTCTTAATGTATACTCAACAACAGCACATAACATAACAATAATTAGCTTTATTTCAATATTCACATAATAGGCATGGGTGCACTTATATTTATATATATATATATATATATTAAGTGTTCTTTTTCTTTATACTTTCTCAATATGAGACTAACAACAACACGTAACATAACAATAATTACCTTTATTAAAGTATTCATATATTAAGTTGAGATAGGTCGGTGATAAAGAGGTGCTCTGCTTAGGCTGCTTGAATCACCAAGTATATACTTTTTTAACAACGATATCTTCGTTGTCGTCTGGGCCAGATTGAGTTGCATTTGCAGCATTAATCCCCCAAATGCACTTTTTAAGGCACGTGTATAGGTCCCGTCTACACTTGTAAATCAAAAAATTGTCTTGACGTGCAGATATACCGTTGTTGATCCACGTATAATAACATTCAAATTTTGTAGAGCAGAAAAGGTTGGGTTTAAAGTTGAATTCGAACGTCCCGTTGGTTTGGAGAGTATGGTCACCGAGGTTGTTTTCCAATGAATGACAGCCAAGCGTTAGATCAGTCGTCAAATCATTTCTTATTGTCATGAATACTCGGTCTCTTTTGAATAAGGCTGCTGCTTCAACGGCACTCTTAAATGATCCGCTCATAAACATAACCCATGTGATTATCAATGAATTTATAATCATTATTAAGGGGAAAAATAGAGAGAAAATAGAATTCCCCCCTTCAACTATCCGCAGTACCCATATGCGGATCCAAACCAAGCAGTACATTTCTATAACAATAACCATGTATCTTCTCTTGTCCCAGACTAAACTCCAAAACCTCCTGGCACGGCAAAAGCAATGCTACCATAGTGCGCGAGTTGGGTTTCAAACCCTCCCTTTCCATCTCCCTAGGAGTATTTTTTCAGTAGACTCCCTATAAGGGAGTTTGTCCCCACGTGTAAGAAATATGTCTAAAAAATCGTAAAAAAAAGTCCCATAGCAGATTCCCTAAATGGTTCCTTAAACCATCAGATGCTACAGTAAAATCCTATGTATAAAGTTTCACTGTCGCAACCCTTATGAATATTATAATCATAAAAAAAAACTCTCTCTCCTCTCACGCCTTCCTGTATAGCCTCTTCTTTCTTCGTTTAAGCACCTTTAATGGAGTTCAACCAACATCACTCCCAAAACATTACAATAACAGCTCCTTTTCCTTTAAGAAGTGCTCTTGACAACAAAACCGCCTCCTCATAACAACAACACCACCCCACAGCCACATACCCAGAAATCAACGCGTTCCACGAAACCACATCTCTCTCACCCATTTCGTCGAACAATGCACGGGCTTCCTCAATAAACCCTCATTTTCCGTAAAAATCCACCAGAGCGGTCCCGACTCGAACATCTCCGATTAAACTCGTACCCAGAATACCAGAATGTATGCTCTTGCCACTCTCGGACCGCATTTAACCTCGCGCACGCCTTGAGAACGAGAGGCAAAGTGGTACTATCTGGAGTTATCCCCAGAGATGCCATCTGGGTATATGTAGTGAGAATTGCATGGTCATCTTTGAGCTTGGTGTGGTGCTTGATGGTTGAATTACATTCTTTTGGGTGGTTTTGTTTGGGTGAGAGAGGGACCTTTTGGAGGCTTAGAGTTACCGGTAGTTCCATTTTTGGGTCCTTCACATCTGGCGGGTAAAGCAGCATGAAAAAGAGTAATGCTAACTTGGTTTTAAAATCACAATTTCATCCGAATTTAATAATAATTTTATAAGTTACATCAAATTTAGGAAAATAAAAAAAGTCCCTAATATTACTTCATTCATAAAATAATAATAATAAAATATTAAAAAATATTAAAAAATATGAATAAAAATAAAAATAAAGGAGAAACTTCACTTTGACCCCCTGAACTTCTACACGATTTAACAAACCTTCTAAAATTTAAAATCCCACTTTGGACCCCTGAAATTTGAATTGCTCTCAATTATAACACTTCCGTTAATTTTAGCCGTAAAAAATATAAAAAATGCCAAAATATCCCTGATTTGTGATTTTTTTTTTTTAAAAAAAAAAAAAAATTGAAAGTTGAAATTTTATACAAAAGTTAGGAGTATTAACGTCATGTAACGTTTAAAATCTGACAGATGGGTCCACATTGAGAGCAATTGAAAGTTTAAGGGTCTAAAGTGAGATTTTAAGTTTGGAGAGATTTGTCAATTCGCATGAAAGTTTAGAGAGCCAAAGTAAAGTTTCCCAAAAAATAAGTGTCTCATTATACTTTTTAATCCTACAAGATAATCATGTATGTAATGTCTTGCAATTATAGATTATTTGACATTTTTTTTAATAGATGAGAAGAAGGAAAAAGAATTACATTAACTTGTAACTAGTTAATAAAAAGATGTAAGACATAAAGTATATCTTCAACTATTAGCTGATGGACATATCGTAGGCGACTTACACCTGTACATGGTGTGAGTATTGTTCACCCATACCGGTGTGGCGTGTATCACTACTTCATAAGAAAATATGGCACATTTTTCCATGCACACATAACAAACTTTCCAACTTTTGTTCCATTTTCTCACTCAAAAACATCGTATTTGCTTAAGCATTAAGTTTTTCACAAGTTCACTTAGAAGATATTTGAGATTGTATTTGAGAAATAGATCTTTTAAGTAAAAAAAAAAATGCGTTTTAGCAAATATTTTGCCTTTTTAATTCTTAAAAATGCTTTCAATTTTTTCATACCAAACTGATACTTTTGTATTCAAACGAACCTTTTAAATATCAAATGCATTTTTATAACTCGTCAAAACATGCCCTTAGTTTGATATCACTTCGATAGCTCTTCTTTTATTTTCAAGAGCCTTATTATTAGTCGTAGAATTTATTTATTTTTTTTTAAATATGAAGCACGTTATTGGGCTTTTTGAACATTAGCATGTCCAAAACCCAACTAATCAGTACGGCCCACACATTCACCAAAACCCAAATCCACCGTCCCAAACAAGTCACAGAGTGGAAAAGTCTAGTGATAAAGCGACATCGTTTCAATCTTCCCCCACACGCTCAGGAAAATCTCCATCTCTATTTGTATAAAGGCATTACCCCATTTTGTTCATCCTCTCAAACTCAAACACAAGAGAGCTCATCTGAAGCGCCAATAAGGAAAACACACAAAGATCCAACTGGGTTGCTTTCCACAACATATACCAACAACATGTTCTACAGAGGGTAAGTGACTTTTTTCCTTTAAGATCTTATTTATCGAAGTTCTTGTCTTGTCTTTTCTTACTTCTTTGATTTAGATTTAGATTTAGATTTTGTATGTTTGGTTTGTTGTTATTGTTGGTTCTTTTTTTTATGAAGTTTCTGTGAGAGTTGGGTTTGTAAATTCACCTCCTTTCTTAGTTTTTTCTGTTTCGATGTGTCTTATTAAGTCTGATTGACTGTCGGTTCAAAACTATCTTTTCTGGGTATCTGTTTCAAGCTGAAAATTTTGTAAAAGAAAGAGCTGGGCCATCGATGAACTCTTAACTACTTTTGTAGCATACCCAGATGCTCTCTCAAACACAATTTAATTATTATTATTATTATATATTGATGTTTCAATGTCCATTTTGTACGTGGAAAGTTTCCAAGAGTAAAGATGAAACGTATACACAGTTATTGGGTTCTTATGCATGCCGCTAAACGTATATATAAATTTGTATAAGTTAAATACTTTAATTTCATCAATATTATGCATATAGAGTCATTCCCCATGTCTAGGTTTTCAGGAATGACCCCTTTGACACCATGTATATGTGCCAAAAACAAGAAAATCATGTTCATCTTGCTTTCATAGGATTTTAGAAAATTTAGTTAGATTCAGGGGGAAACCAATGGTTTTTGAATTTGGCATCTCTTCCACCCATAAATTGGGAAGTCATGAGTTTAATACCGCAGGTATGCATGGTTGTATTTGCCCATTGAAAAAACCAGTTAAGTTTTTGGGGAAAGCAATGCTTGCACACCACCATAGTTTTCTTCAAGTGATAGCTTGGCCTATGACTGTATGCTACAAGCATTGCTATAGCTTTTACTTTCTAAAGTCCTAATAATCTTGGAAAAGAATAAGACTCTAGAGAAGGATGGGTACTGGTACTTGATAACCTTTTTATTATTATTATTATTTGTGCAAATGCCAATACTAACACCCCAAAGAGTCTTTTAGATGATAGAACCCTACATGTGACCGAAATCACTGAAACTTCCATAAGTGGATTTTTTTATTCACCAGAACAAAGATGTGAGCGTATTTTCACTATTTACATTGTTGCACTTTATGGCTAGTCTTAAGGTGGTAATCCTTTATAGGGTTATTTTATACAGTGGCTTTCTTTCTTTTTTCTTTTTTTGGGAAAAATAAAATTTAGTCCTTCGGTTTTCACACAATTGTAATTTAGTCATTGAGTTTCCAATATCAACAATGTGGTCCTTAGGTTTTCCTTTGGCTTCAAACAAGTCCTTTTGTCAACCTACCCTCCAATTAATTAACAGTGTGCCCCATTAAAGTAATCAATTGTTGCTGTGTGACTCTCATTGGAGATGTCATGTGCCATGTGGCACATTTATTTTAAATATAAAATTGAAAAACAAAGTTTAAGAGAGAGAGAGAGAGAGTTGGCTAGCCACCCCTAATTGGTGAGGGGAAAGGGTGGCCTCCCCTCATAGGAGAGGCTGCCACCCCTCAGTGTGGGAAGGTTGCCCTCAAAGAGGAGGGCCGATGGGTGTCCACTGTCCAAGCACCTTTTTTTTGTTTTTTAAAGAAATATATATATTTGTAATTTAAAGTAAATGTACCAGGTGGTACATGCACTTGGCATATGACATATCAAACAAGAGTCACATGGCATCAATTGATTGGTCTAACATAGCACACTGTTAATTAGTTGGATGGTAGGTTGACAAATGGACCTATTTCCAGAGGAAAACCTAAATACTTAATTGTCGAAATTGGGAACTTAGGGATTAAATTGAAATCTAGAAAACCTAGGACTAAATTTGATTTTCCCCCTTTTTCTTTTTGCCACCAGGGGGAGTGGGGAGGGGGGGAGGGGGGAGGTTAAATAAGAAATGCACAAGGGACCCAGATATTTGTCGGTAGGGAGCACCATGCATCAGCAGTATTCCATTATTATCCATCTACCTGTGCTGCACTCTAGAAAAAAACTAAATTGGAGATATGAGGAGCACTGCACCATGTCTTGGATAGACTACTTCATATAAAAATTTATGAAGACTTGGGATTGATTCGGATTTGATTTAGCAAATATTTTCAAATTGGAAAGAGAGCGAGCTCAATCATGGGGGAGCCAAGGTATTTCCATGATATTTTAGTTGTTCCATCTTGTAAGCCGTGACTTCTAGGCAGATTTTGGTTAGTCTTTCTCTATTTTATGACAATGGTGTTTTCTGGTAACCCTTTGGCGCACTCAATCTTGGTCTTATTTTTCCAAATCTTGAGTTTGTACCCTCTTTTCTTCCCTCCTTGCTATTGTCTACCAGCAGATCTATAAGAGACCTGCATTCAAATGCATACAAACTTTTCTTCCTTGCACACTAATCATGGATTCATTTTCAGGCTGCCAAACAGGCTTTGATACTGTTTAGACTCCTCCCCTGTCAACTTAGTTTGTTTGTTGACAGAAAAAGATGTTAAAACTGCTTTTCATGGTAAAGGTATCACAATAACATCTGAAGAAAATGAAAAGATAACTTAAATGCAACAGTATGCTTGGATGAGCACATTAATACAGTAGAAGCAAGGGACCAAACCTAGCTACTAAAAATGTAGGTTGTTCAGGTTAAAAGTATTACTTGAAAAGCAACCTCCTGAGTCGATTTGCTCCAGCACATGGTTGCTTAGACCTCAGCTTGCATAGAAGAGAATGATGGTATTAAAAGATGCAGGGTGAGCAATTAATTGGTTGGGGACTGGGAAAACTCAAGATTGCCAGCTTTAGAGGCCAGTGGTTATGGGTTGGATAAAGTTAAAACATTTAGGTTTCATCTGTTTGGGAGGAAGATGAGGCGAAAGAACTGAAAATGGCTTAAGATTAATTCTCTTGGCCAAAGCTTAAAAATAGAAATGTTTAGTAGTACAGTTAAATAAATTTTTCTCTCTCCTTTTACTGGTAAATTAACTGACACCCCCCTCGAATTAGGAACTGTGACCTCATCCACCACCCCATTTTCAACAGCGTGGAAGCGCCATTTGAACTACAGTTTAACAAAGTAATGTTGATTCGTTTGTAGTTTGTGCATGGATTATTGACAAGTTGTCTTTTCTGTTATCTACATGGATATTGCAAACAGCAGTAAATTTCCTGATGGTGGTGATGGGCGCGAAATGGGTCCAAAACGTCAGCGGGTAGTTGATCAGGGATCTTCATTCTATGGAAGCACCCCTGGTTCAAGTTTTATGTACAATGCATCTCCTTATACCTATGTCAACCAATCTCCACCTTTCCCTGTTGTCCGACTTCGTGGTCTTCCATTTGATTGCACAGAAATTGATGTTGCTGAGTTCTTCCATGGTCTGGACATAGTCGATATTCTTTTTGTCCATAATGGTGGCAAGTTCTCTGGGGAAGCCTTTTGTGTTTTGGGGTATCCTCTTCAGGTTGATTTTGCCCTTCAAAGGAATAGGCAGAACTTGGGCAGGAGATATGTTGAAGTTTTCAGAAGTAAGAGGCAGGAATACTATAAGGCGATCGCAAAGGAAGTTTCAGATGCTCATGGTAGTTCACCGCACCGAAGGGTCCAAAGGGCTAAATCTTATGATGAGGCAAAGGAGTCAGCTGAGCACACAGGGGTGTTGCGGTTGAGGGGATTGCCATTTTCTGCTGGCAAGGATGATATAATGGAGTTCTTTAAAGATTTTGTTTTGTCAGAAGATGCAATTCATCTTACAATGAACTCTGAGGGAAGGCCTACTGGTGAAGCATTTGTCGAGTTTGCAAGTGCAGAAGATTCAAAAGCGGCCATGGTTAAAGATAGGATGACCCTTGGGAGTCGATATATTGAGTTGTTTCCATCCTCTCAGGGGGAGTTGGACGAAGCAGTTTCTAGAGGGAGGTGACTTCTTATTGGACCTTTTCTTTAGTTTGTTATCATGTACCTCTATGACATTAACTTTGTCTTATTGTCTACGAATTTTGCTCTAGTAGTTTTACTTTTTGAAGTCAGAAGATACCTTCTCACTGTTGTTGGAGAACATTTTTTTTTTTTTCAATTTACGTTTGGAACTAAGCATAAGAAGCTATGCATACTTAGATAATATATCTACTTCACTTTTGCTTGTTAACTAGTATTTGACCATTTCTTCACAAACGGGTGGATTGCTTGAAATGCACAAGATAAAATGCCCCTAGATGTAATTCCATCATCTTTATGGAGGGGAACCTTACAGTCAAATTGTTGTGGAGTTTCTGAGTTCTCTGCTAGGGCTTGTTTAGCATATGTCTCTACCAGTTGGTTTAGACATAAGATGGGTTCGCTGTCTACACTTGTTTTGTTCAGGTTCTTCTCATGTTTATTTAGTAAAAAAGGTTTACTAACCTTCGCCATTAAACTATGTTGGTGCCTCATGTCAAAATTTACAATTAGTTTCAGGGAGGTAATGTTCTGTTTTATGTCATTAACTTGTTAAAGGTAGTTTTGTTTTTCATTGCTTGCACAAGGCAGAGAACCAATATCTTTTCTCCTGGCTACCATAATATGAAAATTGTGAAACATTGGATTGGAATTCACCGCAATTGGCAGTCCCAATTTCCCTCGCAAAGAGGGGAGGTGTGGGGCTCATCTGCACAGAATCATGTATACCGTCAGATGTAATAAAACAAAATCTGGATCTCGTAAAATGGCTCCAATGAAGAAGACCCTATTCCAATAATTTCATGGCTCATGAGAAGAAAGATCATTAATTATGATCAAATCCTCATGAATTTGTAATGTTGTTTTGGGAATTCCAAAATCCAAGTACTTTAGTTTTATAATTAGATTGAGAACCTCGAGATCTAACTTTCAATTCTCCCATTTAATGCCCTCTATATCTATTATGTAAGGGTCCTCCCTCCCATTCAAACTGTATTTTATTGGACTCGACTGTTTATTATTTTGAAAAGGTCAACTTTGTGCTACAGTTTCAAACTTTCAGTGCCTAAGCTCTCACTTCTTATACAAGTTAGTCACCTGGTCATACAGGAATCCTAAACTTTGGAGCTGATAACTTGTAGCACTTCATAATCCTTGAGTACTGATCGAAACACTTGCTATAAGCAAAATACGAAGGATAATTCCATTAAAAATGAATTCTCTAAATTGAATCATTTCTCATGATTCAGCGTTGGTTGACCTTCTTTCGAACCTTCAAAGAAGTGGTCGGTCACCTCCAATCGAATTACTATTTGTAATGAGAAAGTAGTTGCTAACGCATTCAAAAATGACTAAAAACTCAAACAATTTTTTTTTAATTTTTAATTTTTAAAGGTTGTTCACTTGTTCTAAAGTTATCACGTGTTCTTAAGATAAATGTCAATTTAAGTGACGAAATTGAAATAAACAAAAACACTTTGTTAGTCAATAATTTATAAATGGTGTAAAACAAATTTAAAACCTAATCAGTTAACTTAAGTCCACTGAGCCGAAAGTTGTGATGTTATCATACGACTTATTTAAAAAGAAAGAGAGGAAGAAAAAAATAAAATCAGAGATTGATTAATTAAGGGAGATTGACCAAGTTGTGGATTACTGAGCCAATTAAGCTCAAACAACACTTTTAATTAATTATACGTGATTTTGTCAACCTGTGGATTACTGAGCCACGTGCATGAATAGTACAACCCTTTGGAATCCCATGAAGAGTGTCTGAAATTTTAAACGAAAAACGAGGGGATCAGACCAAACCCTAAAATTAATTAAAAATGTCTGACCAGGTGAAGCTAAGAAATAGGGTCCTTTTCATTTTAAAAAAGTAATTTTAAATATTTTATTTGTATTTTGTATTTTAAATTAAGGTTAAATACTTTATTCACCAATGTAGTTTAATTTTTATTTTTTATTTTTTATCTTTAAGATTTACTTTTTATTATAGGAAGTCCCTCTGATTTGCTTAAAAAGGGGAATGATCCATCCCTCCATCAAAATTTCATTCAAAATTTGATAGAATGTCACGTCAGCACCAATCACGATTTGACATATCCATATAATTAAAAAAAATCCTTAGCCACCCCCTTTGGCCTTGGGGGATGGCAGAACCACCCCCAAGGGCCTTCCGGTAATTTTATTTTTTTGTCAATTGGCCCTTGGGGGTGGCCAAACCCCATTGCCAAAAGTGGCCACCCCCAATTTTTTATAAAAATTTTAATTAAATATAGTTTTTTAATTAATTAATTAATTATATGGACACGTATCAAACCGTGATTGGTGCAGACGTCTCGTTTCATCAAATTTTGGATGAAATTTTGACGGAGAGATTATCTCCGTCTTTAAGCAAACCAGAAGGACCTCCTATGACAAAAAGTAAATCCTAAGAATCAAAAAATAAAAAAAAATTAAATTACATGGATGAATAAGATATTTAAACCCTAAAATTATTTGTTAATACTTTTATTTTATCAAAGAAAATAATTAAACAAATGAGAAACTTAACTATATATTAACCGTCCTTTGTCCAGCATAAATATTATTCAATTCCTAATCTAAAATCCCCAGGATGAACAAACTTTTGAAATGTATTGGTTATTCTCTATTACGCTCTTTTGCTTGGTTTAATTTGTTTGGAGGTAGACCCGGCATTCGTTTGTTTGGTTTTGCGGTTTTAAGACGTGTGGATTAATTGGATGAAGATTTCAAGCATAGTTAATGAAAGCTAGCAAGAGCTAGGTTAAGCGTTTGATAAAATTTGTATGACGTGCGTTTTTAAAAGTACGCTCTTTCTAAAAATTGTACATTTTTTTAAAGGGGTTTGTTAGAGGTTCTCCCCGTAGTGTTCTCATGGCGTTCTCCTAGGCTTACAAGAACATGATTTAAAGAAAAATAAAATTATAGTACCATTTTTTTGCCAATAGATTAATTTTTATAAGTTAATATTTAGGTTTTAATGCTTTAAAACTTGTTTTTGGATTAAAAACTAAAACCTAAAGGTGGAAGGTTAATCCTTTAGGATTGTATTACCCAAAATGAATTTGATCATCCTAAATTTAGTGTTAATGCCTAAATTTAGTGCTAATGCCTCAATTTTGATGCTAATGCCTCAAATTTGGTGCTAATGCCTAAAAAAACAGGTGGTGGAGGCCACTACAATTTTATTTTTTCTTAAATCATGTTTTACCTAAGTCTGGGAGAACGCTAAGAGAACAATATGGGGAGAACCCCTAGCATTTTCATTTTTTAAAATATGTCATATTACTTCCCCTGTGCAAGTATGTAGATTTTTTTTAAGTTTTCAAACCGTCATTTTTTTAATGCCAAAATGAGATTAAAATTATAAACTTGATTACATATAAACCATTTCACACTGCTTGAATTATGATATATATATATATAGTTAGTATGCCACTCCAAAAAAATTGAAGAACTCTCTCTCTCTCCTCCCCATCCTCACTCTTTTGGCTTTTTGTTGAGGGCAGCGGGCAGGCCTGACCGAAGTATTTATCCTAAGCAATACAAACCCCAACACAAAAGTGTGAAATCAGGTTAAAAAGAAGAGAGAAATGAAAGAAAACATATTAATTACTTTTTTAATTAACTCTTTCACATGCAGCGGGCAAGGCCCTGCCCAAATTATTCCCAATCAATCAATCAATCAATCAATAATCCCTAGGATCCATAGAAATTTGAACTAAGCTCTCTCCCTCTGGGTATTGCTTAATTAGGGCAACGGGCAGACCTGCCCAGATTATCCCTCATAAATATAAGGCCTAAATCATCACTCAAAGCATGAAATCTCTCTCTCTCTCTCTCTCTCTCTCCCTCCCCCTCTCTCTCTAGGGTTTACTTAGGGTTTCTCTGGCCTTAGTGATCATTTCCTCAGAGGTTACTTAGGCTAGAGGTAAATTGTTCTCTTCCTTAAACTCTAGGGTTTTTCTTGGGTTTCTCAAAGATTGCTGTAAAAGTCATAGTTTTATCAAGTTTCTGGGTTAATCTCCTCCTCCTAGGAAACCTCATTTCTGGCTTTGGGAATTATTCAAAAGTGCAATAATCTATCTCTCTCTATATATATATTTAGTGGGTTTTCTTTCTTCTTCTTTTTTTCTCAAGTAGGTTTTGAGCTTGAAAGTGTTTGTTTCTAGAGGGTGGTTACTACACTTTTTTACCACTTTTCAGTCAAATTTAGTAGCTTTAAAGTAAGCTAGTAGGGTTTTCTAGCTAGTGTTAGTTTTTTTGTATTTTAGCAATCTTCCTTGTAAACTTTAGTAAAGGCTTTTCAGCTTACTCCTGCCAGATTCAGTACACTCTGATAATTTGTACTTCACCTCTCTTCAACAAAATCTAGCAGGAAGCTTCATCAAATGGCTCCATCTGGTAGAATAAGAAGTAGCACAAGACCAACCAGAAGGCAGCCAAGAAGAAACCCTTTCAAGAAGCGGCTTCCACACTCCAAGACTAATCAAGAAGCAATTATATCAAGGAATTTGCCTTCTTCCAACTCTTCCACCACCACCATCTCTGATGACATAGAAATCCCTTCAACCGGCTGCTGCACACCAAAAGCTCAGAGATTCCGGATACCGGAGATTTCGACATGCCCGCCGGCCCCGAAGAAGCAAAGATTAGTGTCAAATTGCTCGTTGCAAAGATCTCCGATTGCATTCTTTGCTCCTCCAGACTTAGAGCTCTTCTTCTTCTTTGCACTTCGAGATATTTCGGTTTGACATATATACGTGTGTGTGTGTCTATAGAATATTATCATGAAGATCATTTCACCAGTTTAATTAAGAGGTGGTCTTCAAATTAAGAAGTTGTTTTAGTTTAGTTTGTGTTTTTCCATCTTCATGAGAATTTGGGATTTTGATTGGGTGATCTTTGGAACCAGTTCCCCTTTGCTACTGTTTTCAAACTGTAGGCCATACTAATCACTAAATTTAGCTGGTGTTTACCAACTAAATTTATCCTTTATACCTACTTTCCCTTTTGTTTTTTGTTTTTTTAATTTTATTCCCTTTTTATATGTATTGCTGACCCCTCTAGAGTTTGGTGAGTGCAATGTAATGGGTGGGATCGGATTTCAGGCTTGTGAGTGTTTTTAGCTTGCAATTATATCAGCTTTAATTTTGTGTGTTAATTAAGTCAACCTGAATTAGTAAAGAGCCATGGACTTCTTTATGTGTGGAAACACTTCTTTATTTTCATGATTCTGTCTTCTTATCATGAACCTTCTTATAAATATCATGTTGCTTTCTCAACAAATTAATGTTTGTACACCACTTACGACTCTTTTACAGTTTGTTGACATGCACGGAACGCCTGAAAAGTGGTTTTTATACGCATTATTTACAATATTAGGAGCAAGCATTATCTGCCCTTGAGTTGAGATAATTAAGGCTTTCAAATAGGAGTTCAAATTATGGCCATTATGTGAGGTGACTGGCCTATAAAACCCCACACTAATCATGTCGGAGGACCATTGTTTGTCTAAGAAAATTAATTAGACTCGATTAGTGGCTTATATTGTCAAGCCTGAGGGTCCCCTAAATAGTAGATGTACCCCCACCCTTCATTTTGATGTGATACAATTAATGTTCTCTTGCCGGCTCGTAAAGCTGGGCTTTCCAGAAAAGGCCTTCCTATAGCTAGTTCCTTTATATATTTTTTCTGTTTTTGGAGTGTAAGAAATGGAATTTCCTGCCTTCCAGGCCAGGGTTTCCCACATGGAATGCTCTACTTTCAGTTAAAATTTTCTTGGGATTTTGGCTGCAAGCCAGAAGACAAACACCCGGATCGAAATTCTTAGCAATTTTACTACTTAGATCACTAGTCATTCAGATAATAAATATATTGCTAATTAGATCGTTAATAATTCAGATAATAAATATAAAAAAAGCTAAGATAAATTAAACATCGGGGTGCAAAATGGAAAGACACGGGTGAAGTTAGAGTTACAACTTTATCTTTTACAGTGGGAACATAAAAGGGAGGGCTGGGGGGTGGAGGGGTGTTTGGTTTTTTTGTTTTTTATTTTGGTTTGGGTGAGAGATCGATGAGGTTGTCAGTTGTCAGATGTGTGGGTGTCTGTGTGTCTGAGCAGAGGCCAGCATGGAGAAGAGAATCCAATGAAGAGACTCTCGTGCGGGTTGTGATCATTGTGCCTAGCTTGGAGAATCTCAAGAAATTTCTCATCATTTTTTTTCCCCAGAGTACTTTGGTACTTTCTACTCCATATTCATTGATTTTTTTTTTTCAAATTGATTGGGGCACTCGTGTGTGTCATCTCTCAATGCTCAAATTATACCTCAGCAATTAACTATATATTAACAATGACATATATATGTGTATGTTTAGAGAATGTAATTCTTAAGTATGTTTTTAAGAAGACTAATTTAATTAACAAAAGCTAATTCAATGGCAGAAGAACGTTGTCACGTTAGCCTAATAATGAGATGTAGTTGTAGCATTACTCATGTTATATATATGAGTAATTCCCATCAGTCATTCAATTAACTTTTATGCATATAAAGATTGACGGGCAGTATCACGTTAGCCCATAGTGAGATGGGCATATAGTATTTTAACATTTTTATATATATACCACGTCAATACTTCACAAATATCCAGCTATATATGGTGAACACGGCATGATCTAATAGTGATCATTAGATTTTTTTTATTTTTTTTTTAAGGGCTAGACTACTACACCTTGCAATGTCAACATAACAACGGCTAATTCATATTTCTTTTTTAAAAATAAAATAAAATCAACTATTAGATTAATTTGTAGGATGCATCTAAGTGAAGATGAATCGATCCAATGGTTGATTTAAAAAATTGAAGATGGAAAAGAATGGGAGAAGGACCAGAATAGATGCTCTAGCATCTCTCTCTCTCTATGTATATATAAGTAAGCTTAAAAATTATAAAATCCTTCTTAGTTATTTTCTTTTGCAAAGGGTAAGAAGTAAGAACACAATAATACATGCATGATTTTGTCATGCATATATGACTGCTGCAGGTTCCATCCTAATTCTCGGATTCTTTTTTAATTTCTTTCTTTTTAATTATTTTTTCTTTTCCACCTAATTAATCCAATCATTTTCGTTGGCAAAACTACAGGGGCGCTAAGAATCTCACGTCTCCGATATAATGTCTACAACATTCAGTCCCCTCCAAAAATAACCTTTTTTTTTTTCAATCTTTTTTCTTTGCCATGGCCAGAGACAGAGACAGGTAATGTATTAGTGCATTTTGTGCCATGTTTAGGAGTGCGAATATGATCACACTATATAACCTAACGTGATGAAATGACTTGAAAGTCACGTCAATGGCTAAAGCAAATAGCTTTGAATATATCTCAGTACGTACCATGCTGGAGAGATTATTCATTTTTGGAATATACAAATAATGCAGAAAGAATATGTGACGAGTACAGTTTGCATTCATTAGAAGTCCTCTTTAGAGAAACCCTTTTTCACAATACTGAGGGCCCTTCTTTGTTGGGCATGATGATCATATATATCTGCATGCATGTGCATTGAATCTAGGGTTTCATGAAAGCATTTCCTTCTTCAACATATATAACACACAGCCTAGCTCTTTGTGCATACACGTGCATGTATATATATATATGCACGTATCTATATCATGACAATTATGAGCATATTTTTATCATAGTACTCAAAAACTCATCAATCCCACCTACTTGGAATGATCATCATCAATTCATATAAAAATTAAGGATATAGTCCTTTTAACTCTTAACCCAGATTGTCATTTCTCTTAAAAACTTAAGCAAATGGAAAGTGATTGATTGAATCATTTAAGAATATATTAACACTTTCTTTTGAGGTTAATGACAAACACAATATTACCTTAACTCTGATACCATGTTAAATCACTATTTATTTCATAAGATTAAGCAGAGACAGAAAATGATTGTTAATATTCAATTAAGTAATATTTTAACATATGTATAATTATAAAAGGAGAAGTGATATTTTGTTAGAAACTTATAGCGATCGAGGTTCTAATAATCTTTAAGACTCAAAAACTTTAGCAACATGCAATTAACTCTTAACTTCATTAATTAATATAAAATAGCAATTATGTCATTTCAGTCTGCTTTTATGAGTTAACTCTTTACCAGTCTTGATGAAAGCATTGAAAGGCATATATCAGAAACGAGATAATCAAGCACGAGCAATAGTGCTTATCAGTTGCTAAGGCCACAATTAAATTGAAGCATGGACAAAGATTTTATATTTGTTCCCAAATAGGGTTCATATATATATATATATATATATATATAGGGGTTTGCTATGGATTCTCCCCTAAGTGTTCTACTACCGTTCTCCGAGTTTTACGTAGAACATGATTTAAGAAAAAATAAAATTGTAGTATCATTTTTTTGCTAACAGATTAATTTTCATGAGTTAATATTTAAGTTCTAATGCTTTAAAACTAGTTTTTGGATTCAAAACTAAAACCTAAGAATGAAAGGTTAACTCTTTAGGGATGGTATCACCCAAAATGGATTTGATCATCCTAAATTTAGTGCTAATGCCTCAAATTTGGTGCTAATGCCTCAAATTTGGTGCTAATGCCTAAAAAAATTGGTGGTGGAGGTCAGTACAATTTTATTTTTTCTTAAATCATATTCTACGTAAGACTGAAAAAACGCTAGGAGAACACTCAAGGGAGAACCCCTAGCAAACCCCTATATATATATGAACCCTATTTAGGAACGCTAAGAGAACACTAGGGATCGAGAGAACCCATAACATTTTTCATATATACATATATATATGTTTAGGGACAGAATTAGGGCCGTCCTCCCTAATTTTGAATTTTTTTTTCTTATTTGCTTTAAGAAGTAATTAAGGATGAGAGGTAGATTATCGTACCAAAAGTTGTGGCTCGAGGTGCCCCTAATTTTGTCTTTAAGTATATTAAAAAACAAAAACACACACATATATATATATATATATATATATATACACACATCAGCAATTACATCCCAGAACAATGTTGAAAATTTGGCAAGATTCTGAGTGCACTGAACAAGTGTCAAAACTCAACTGTTTCATGTCTATCTTTATCAGCAAATTCGAGACTGATTAAATCCAAGTTAATCCGTGAAGTTTATTTAATATTAACTTTGTTTTCTAAACAAAAATTGAACTCTGCACGTTGTACTTATTTAATATTAATTAACTTAATTAATTTACACAGAGAGAGAGAGAGAGAGAGAGAGACATTGGAATGAGGGATGATAAAATGAATGGTGGCACTTTATTTATTGAAGTTATGAGAAGAAGAAATCAACTGTATATGGATTGATGTCTCTCCTCTCTGCTCTCTCATAAAGTAAAGAGAGAGAGAGAGAGAGGTTCTTTTTAAATTCCTATGATGTAATATGTTATGAAACACCGATCACTTTACTTTGATTTTAAAGTAAATTTATTAGCCTCCAACATCACTAACTTTTCTAGAATCCGAGGTTGCCCCACTTCTTTCACAAAGGATGTTTATCTTCTTTAGCTTTTGGGTCAAACTACTTACAGCCCCCCGTATATCTTGTGTATATACCAAACTATGTAATGTCTTGGGGGATTACTTTGAAATTCATGAAGAGGTAAAGGATTAATTAAAGAAGTGATAATAATTTATTTCTTTTTAAGTTAAAACCATTTTGTTGGAACTCAATGACTATCACTATAAGAAAAACGACGACGTTTACCATGATCCAATGTCATCACTAATCAAAGACCTAAAAGTCTATCATTAACAACGATAAATATTGTTGCCCAGAAGATTGAATACTCGATCTCTTCTTAACTTTCTTGTCATTTAACATTTATCTTGTTATTCCCCCCTATAATTAAAGGATTTGGATCTTTTACAATTGTTTGAGGCAAGTAAGCCTTCTTTTTTTTTTTGCCCTAAAGAAATTAACTAGACTCAATATATAGTAAGTATTTTGTATTAATATTTTTTCTCCTTCTTGTGGTTATTAATAATTTATGTAGGTTGGGGTTGGGGGTGGGATGTGAAAAGGCTTTAAGTAAAGAGGAATCCCAGGCTTCGCTTTAAAGGGGGAACGTTAAAAGGGTCATAATTATCCCATAATTTCTGATCAATTTTGAGGCCGAAAGAATCTCCTCGATCGTGGGCTGGGCTCTACAATACACTGATTATTGGGCTCTTAGTGTTAAAAGGTAAGATTCCTTTTTTTCTTCTTTCTTTTCTTTTCTTTTCTTTTTCTTTTTCTTTTTCCTTCTTTGCTGATGTTACTGTTTTTTAGGCTCATTTTGCCCAATGCTCAATGGTTACAAAAGTGAGAAAAAAAAAAAGAAAAAGAAAAAAAAGAAGAGCTATTGATCCGTTAAATACTCAAAGGATTTATGGATTACTTTATCCTAACGGGATGAGAATTGAATATGTAGTATTTTATTTAGGCAAATGAATCCTATATAAACTCTCTGATCACTAGCAATTTGTACCCAAGTTATTGTTGATCCTTCTAAATAATTGGGAAAGAAGATTTGTTGCTATATATTTCATTATTTGACTGGATTCATTATAAATCCGTTGGCGCACTACAAAAAAATCGAATTTCTGGCATGTGAAAGGCCCAAAAAGGTCACTTATGGGGTGGTGACACATCAAAAATCCTGGGGTCACTAATGGAAATTAGGGACATGTGGAATTGACCACACATCACCACCTAAAGGTGACGCACCAATATTGACATGTCACCAATTGGTGATGTGTCATCCAACTTGACAAGTCACTAAATTGTGTAATTTCTATAAATTAAAAAAAAAAATCCCGCCCCATATTTATTTTTTGAATTTTTCAGGGCGTTTTATCCAAATTGAAAGAGTTGCACCACCTAATAAACGAGTTATACATCTATTGACTATCCAAAAAAGGTAAACTAGACAGTGTTAGAACTCATGACAAAAATTATATATCGACACTCCTCAACACGCAAAAAAATACCATGGATTCATCTGAAATCACAAAAAGTTTCAATAATGGAATTCAATTGAGTTGCAATTATGTTGAAGTTACACAAAATATGTTAATAAAAAAAGTTTTTTTTTTTTTTCATTGTTAATTATTTGGTGGAAAGGTGAGGTTTTTCTTTTAAAAGAAAGAATGTGTACCCGGAAGTAGACCCGAAGATCATTTGCAAAATCTGTGCCAGCTTTTGTTTAACTTTGCTTAGGCAAGTTAGACTACTCACAAAGCAAAGCAAGAGAATTGGGCGGCCCGACAGTAGCCCCCCAACATGTCTCATGTCACACTTTTTAGACTGAAACAGCGTTTGCTAGCTCTTCCCCTCAACTTTACTTATCATTAATTAAATCACATTCAAAACCCTAGCTACTTGGTGCCCATAAAAAATAATTGCCAAGTGGGTTGGCTCATAAGTATTAGCTTAACAAGGCTCGTCTCAAACCGGTATTATAGGCGTGCCAAGCCTAGAGAAGCGAGTGCAACGGCTTTGAGAAACCAACGAAACTTCACAACTCAATATTTTTTACGAAACGGAACAAGATCCTTTATAGCTCAAATAAACTAAAGAGAATCTTAATTCCAATGAGATAGGAAATCATTCCTTTAGTTTTGTTCTTAACTAACTACGAGCGGGAAAAACACTTCATAAAAGGCAGAGAAATTGCTCAATCGAAATGTACATGTACACTATTCTTACTAGAACATCATGTGAATTTTTTAATTCAATTCTGACTTAAGCATTAAAGTGTCATTGCCAGAACATCAGAGAGTTATTTACCGATTTCCGAATTGTTATTTATGATGAACTTCCCTCAACTTGCATGTATATCCATACATGAATCCTTGAAAACTTCACCATCTAGTGCCTCAAGATCGACCGAAGAGACACTAATGGATGCTAGTATTTTATCCAAGAGTTCCAAGGGCCAAAAAAGAAAAAGAAAAATGGCTCAATATATATATAAAAGGATTCACTGAAATAATATATTGTTATTGACTAATCTTTGATGTAAGAATTAAGGAATCATTCCATATAAATTTGATCAAACTCACTTTATAAAAGAAATCAAGCCCAACTTTTGTATATTTAGTACTTTGAGATTAGTAATCTTTCCATGCATGAAATTCATGTTTGGGTCTATATCATTCACTTTAGAGATGAGAATATTATTTTTGGATATTCAACGATTTTTTTACTAGACAAAGTTTTATTCCGAATTAGATAGAAAGAATCTATTAAGCTGATATATGTCTTTGTAGCATGTCATTCTTATATACATCTTTAAAAATGCGGAGAAAAAATAAATGAATACGTATTCTAAGAATAAATGTCAATTTAATAAACTGCATAAAAATGAAAACTACTCTATTCTTTTGGATTTTTCATGTTCTCAATAAATATTGACAGGGATAAGAAGTTGTAAAATGAAAGGAAGAAAGAAATTTTTTTTTTGAAAAAAAAACTATTATTTTAAAGGTTCTAATGGAGGGCTGATGACCATGGCCCAAGGCACTATGGGAGTGAACATTATTTAGGTTTGCATTCCTGCAATCAAATTGAGGTATTCTTTTTTAGCTCTGTCGTTACTATTGTTGTTTTATCTTTGTTCTTGGGCTGTGATTTGATGGGCTAAATGTTCTGTTTTCGTTCCTTGGTTTGTACTCTATTGTCCTTTGCTAGATAGTGGTGATCATTTTTTTTGGAGCGTTTTAGAAGAAAAATGTTTGAAAGCCTTTACGTGCCGTAAAAGTAAGGTTTTACGGCCTCTAATAAGAGGTTGACACATCATTTAAATTTGCCAAATTCGATAGTCATAAAAACACCGGATCTGGATCTTATGAAGACAAAAAAGTCAATAAATAAAAACGTTCAACTGACCCTAAAAAAGGCCACCACCTCCTCAACCCAACTTTGTCGCCGGATTCCACCAAAAGCCACCACCCAATACACATGCCACCCACATACCGAACCACGGCACTGCCCAAGCTCCAGCCCACCACAAAAAAAAAAAAAAAAATCACCCCGACCCACAACCCATCATTGCTTGTAACCACAACAAAACTACCACCCCACAGCTGTGAATCATCACCGACTCGAGCCCATAACACCACCCCACAGATAGAACAACTGCTTCGCCGTCAAAGGCCGCCTTCCAAACCTTCGATCGGCCTCCTGTGTGGTAGATGGCAAGCTTGTAGAGTGTGGCCGGAGATGAGATCGGAGACAATAGATGTGGCAGAGATGAGAATCGAAGCCTAGACTCCTCCCGAGCCCAAAAAGGTGTCATTTTTTGCCAAACCAACACAAATCTGGCCACTCCATTTGGAAGCACTACCAGGTATGGTATGGAGCTTTGCCATCAAATGCCGCCTCCCAAGCCTCTTATTGGTCTCTTGTGCTGCTGAAACCCGTCGAAACTACAACCCACAGCCATGAACCATCACCAACTCGAGGAGGGTGCCAGAGCAGCAAACAATGAGCGTTGTCGAAGGTGAAATCAAAGACAACAGATGGTGGCAAAACGACATCAAGCCGCCACCTCCTAATTTTTGGTTTTACCCCACATCCTTATTCAAGGTATTCCCAAAATGTTTAGGATAATTACTTTTATTACAAATCTCTTTTAAACTCATGTGTGAGTCTACATGAGTGCCAAATGGCACAACATTGATGAAGAAACAAAATTTAACAAGTTAGCTAAATTGTTTAATACTCTGATTTGACGGTTCACATGAGTGTCATATGAATTATCCCATTAGTTTGTAAGAAAATTGTAATAAATGATCTAACTTATATTCGGTTACAAAAAATAATCGAAAATCTCTCATAAAGGAGATTGACGATCAATATTAAACAAGGAAAAAACAATGTCGTGGGTGGCCAGAAAAATCTCCTGAGATTTGTTTGGACTAGCCTGTGTGGAGAACATGACTAATGGGTTGAAGCTTGACTTTAACCCGCAATTTTCTTGTAACTCATGAGCTCAATAAAATATGAAAATTGTTAATAAAACTTTAGCCCAAGACATAAGTCATTTTTGAGTTGGCCTTGAGTCTTTAGAGCAAAAAAGTTAGCCCTCAACAAGGGTTAGCTACCCTTTAGTCAACAAGCACACGTTTATTATTGTGGCCAAAATTTTCTACAAGGATAAACATGTTTATCCTGTGAGAAAATTTAAAAATAGTTTAAAGGACAATCAAGTAGAGGATTCCAACGTGGTAGTGATTATCCTCGTTATAGTTTAAATACATAAGAGTGTCTATAACATGATAATACTAATTTTAGTCATCACATCTTATCTCTCAAAGTTTATGTAGTGTTCTTTTTTTTATTAAAAAAATTAATTTTTATGAATTAAATACTATGAAAAAACTACGTCGCATAAACTTTTACAATGATAAGAGTGGTGTAATTCGAACAAAAAATAAGAAAATATATATAAGATTTGAGTAATTTAGCAGCTTAAATCAAAGTATGGCGCTAAACAGCCTTGGAGTCAGATAAGTGAGTTCTACACCTATTCTCTCTGTTGGAGAGCGAGATTCTCTCTGGAGAGAAACCGTTTTCTTAAAAAATAAGAATAAAATTATAATTTTGCTTCTTCTTTTTTTAACAGTTTTGCCTCTTCCTTTTAAAGAATCGACTAATGAATTAAAAAGAATCATGTTTCTTATGTTGGTCGCCGCCGCCTCATCCTTAAGATGTACACTAATTTGCTCTTAAAAAAAGGAAAAAAAATATGCACATTTTATCGGAACGTGCAGCAGCCACTGGTCTTCGGAACCAAAACAATTGAATAACATTTGTTGACAATGACAGAAGAGATAATTATTTATTTGTTAAATAAATTTAAAGAATTGGAGGAACAGATGGGATTTAATAAACATAAGTAGAATAATAAGCAATCCAAAAGTTAATGTTGGGAAGAAAGCAATGATAAAGTTCACGAAGAAGGTTGAGAAAAATTTCACAAACAGGATTGGGCTCTAGGGCAACAATAGCTACTGTAATTTGAAAAATATTAATTAATTCAAGTGCATACAGGAAATTAGTGAATTCTCTGCAAAATCATAATCACACGCTATGAGCCTATGAGGTTATAAAGTTATAGATACAAACAAAATTATTACAATCAAGTATTATCTATGACTTCAATTTTTCGCTAATCCAAGTACAAAGACAGTTATAGAGCAGATCTGCTTTGAGCAGTCTAGATCTAAGATATGGATAGCTAAATTTTTTAACAAAATTTATTTAAACCGGCCATGAGAGATAACCCTTCACTCCGAAGTATCCAGGCTATGAGAAATAGTCTCTCACACCTAATAATTATTTCTCCGCCCTCATGAGGCCGGGCATATTTAGAGAGAACCTTTCGTTAAAAAAAAAAAAAAAAAAAAAACTACCAACAAGCATCAGCAGCGGCTGGAGAAGAGATAAATGATACAACATCGTGAAAGGTGGACAGATGCATAGCAGAGAGGTCGAAGTTGCTAATCAATAAAAAAACCATAAGGGGAGGGTAGGAGCATGGAGTAGAAAATGAAGGGAAGAGCCTCTCAGATCTATTTTCTTAGGAGAAGGGCCAAGAGAGCACAACTAGGATTTCGCGGCTTTGAAATTCTATGTAGGTTAATATATATTTATGATTCAATGTTATGAGCCTTAGGCCTCGTTTAGTTCGCGGATTAGGTCATTGGATTGGACTAGCTAACACTAGGTATAGCTAATACTTTGTTTGGTAACACTCTATTACTGTAAATAGTCTATTTTCATGGGACTACTAATCTTATACACACAAGATTAGCTAAGCCACTAAAAAATGAGTGGCTTAGCTAATCCATAACTGTGGGATTAAAATTAACATGTAAAATTGCCTGAAAAACCCTACCCTTCTCTCTCAGTTTTTTTTTTTTTTTTTTTTAATTATTATTTTTTTATTTCTTTTTATTCTCTGTAGTGTTTCTCTTTGATTTTGTTTATACGTCTCTCTTTTTTTTTAAAAATATATATATACTGTTTATTTTTCTTGATTGAGTTTGATAGACATTAGAATTCAAGATTTAGTTTGATTCTATTTTCTCCAACTATATTTTTTTTGTTTGAGAAAAACTAAATGGGTATTTTAGGAAATAAGATCACAATATGAATCCATTCACCAATATATTGCATTATACCAAACGAAATAATAGGATTAGCTAGTCTATTCCAGCGTTACAACCAAACAAAAGAATAAAATTAGCTAATCTATTACACACTCTTCTATTTCCAGTGGTAGCTAATATTTTTCCAATGGACTAAACAATCCGCAAACCAAACGACTCCTTAATTTAATTATGTTATTTTAGCTGGGGTCAGACCTAGTCAAGCAATTAGAGATAGTTTCTTATGTGTACTTGTTGGGGGCATTGGGAATATTATTTTAGTTATTTATGTGTGTTTTGTAAGAGTTATTAGTAACACTTCAAATTATTTCATGTTAAATAATATGTGAGCGTTACAATGTATTTATTGAATATATTTAAAACTCCATTAATAAATATTATTTGCATTACAATAATAATAATAATAATAATAATAAAGATATATAATCAAATCTTGGAACTCTTGTTTGAGTGCGATGAGGCCTAAGTGTCATCTCAC
Source organism: Carpinus fangiana (assembly GCA_006937295.1). Lineage (NCBI taxonomy): Eukaryota > Viridiplantae > Streptophyta > Magnoliopsida > Fagales > Betulaceae > Carpinus > Carpinus fangiana. Next base: position 3,953,850 of record CM017324.1, read on the forward strand.
AGAAGACTGCTACACTCGACTTCGTTCCATTCGGGTGTAATGTGTTATTTACCTAATAATAATAATTTTTTTTTTTTTTTTAAGAGGTAACTTAATCGACTGAAACTACGCCTAATGAAGCAGATGTTACTATTTTGAATCTCCCTCTTCCCTTTTGTGTGGACATATCAAAAATATATATATTTGTTCCAAAAAAAAAAAAAAACATAGAAAAATATTAATATTAGGAATTTTAACCATATGATGATTCTCTCAACACGACTACAAAACTTGGCTTAAAAAAAAGGTGCCGTACTACGAAAATGACATTTCTCCTAATGACCACTTAACATGAATGGGCCCACCATTGTCTTAGTTCTGACCCGCAGGTAAGAGACCACTACCTAGTTTATGAAAAAACAACTATTTTCTTCTCTCTTTTTTTAACGGAGAAAATTTATTTTACTCCATGAAATTTGAGATGTTTTTTTAATTTGAACTTCGATGTTTAAAAATCTGTAATGTACTCTTTTAATGTTTTAAAAATTTGTAATTAATACTTTTTGTTACTAATTGTCGTCTAAATAGATAGAAATGACATCACGTGCATCTCACTTGAGAATTTTTATGCTACGTCTTCTAATTTTGCTTTTAACCTATTTAATGAAATGATGTAATTGCTGCTCATTAAAACTCAAAGTCTGTTTTGATTTTTTTCTCGTTAAGCCATTTTGAACTCCTTTTGGGTGTCGTGTAGATGTTGGAGTGAAAAAAAAAAAGAGCAAATGCTTCTCACTTGGTCTTATGTCAACAATTTTTGTATACTTAAAGACTACAATTAATAATAGATGATATTAATTACAAAATTTTAAAATATTAGATGATACATTACAAATTTTTAAATATTAAAATTCAATTAAAAAAACACTTCAAAACTTAAGGTTAAAGTTTTTTAATTATTATATTTGTTCGGAAACCAGCGAAGTTTTCTCCCAAAAAGAAATGTTTAAATTCAGCGTGACACATGGCTAACAATGCTGTCACTTCCGCACTCTCGTGGTCCCCACCCTCGCGCCACGCGTTTACCGGAGTTAGTCCGTCAAGTGCGTGTCACGTGGGGCTAAAATATTATTTTTTGTTTTATTATTATTTTTTTAAAAAAATTTCTCTCTTTTGTCCAAGGTAGCCTTTGCTAACCTCACCCGTGCGGGCATCTACCCCTTTTTTCCACCCGGTACCTGCTTTCACCGTTTCCCCGGTCCCACGCCTGACACCCAGCCGCCTGCCAACAGAGCAAACCCAAAACCAGACGAGCGACTCCCCGGTCACTACATCCACGTGTCGAAGCAACAAAGAATTTAAACGGATGCGGGTCCCACAGTGGTGACGCAGCCTGGGGTGACGCAATAAAAGCCTTGGGTCTAAAGATTTTAAGCAGGCAATAGCCCTTCTATCACTGTTATAATTTCTCTCACACTCTGTGAGAACTCGGAGAGAAATCGGATTGACCCTTTTGGATTCTCTCAGATTCTTGAGGACCAAAATTCTAGGGTTTTGCTTCTCCGCAGAGCAAGTAAGTGCTTAGATTCTCGCTCAATTGCTTTAAAAGTTTTAATTTTTTTTTTTTTTTTTTTTAAATGATTTGATGTGTGACTGAATTTTTCGATGATGGGGTTCGGTTCCTAGGGTTTTCAGGAATTTGGGTGTTCTGTTGAATTCTCTGGCTTTTGATTTGATTCTGTTTGGGTTCGGAGGAATCTGGAATGTGAGTGTGAAATTGAAATCCAGAGGTTGTTTGCATGTGGGAGTTTGGGTTCTGCTCTGTTTGTGGGAATCGATAATTTGGTGGAATTCTTCTGATTGGGCGTTAAATGTGTGTTTGTATGACTGGGAATGGACGAATCTGAACTTGGTAGGGTGAAAGTAATTTTGAAGTGCTATTTGTCTGTCGGGATTTGGTGCTGAGAATATTTAGTGAAATAATACATAATATGATCATGAATTTTTATGTTTTACCGGGTATTTTAATGAACTTTACTAAGTATCAAAGAATGAAAATAATTGTTTGGAACTGAAAAAAAAGTTCTTTCATTGAGATTTTTTTGGGTATCATTGCATCAGGTTGTTAAGATTAGGTGGTTCGGTTTTGAGGAATCTGAACTTGATGGTATGAAAGTTGATTTCAAGATGTCCTTTGTATGTGAAGTTTATTTTCTCTTCTCGATTGGATAAAAATCTTGGAAGGGGAAACTCGAAATTGAGTTGTTGAATTTATGTTTATTCTTATTTTGGAACCCGGAAAGTAGAAGCTCTCATTTAATTGAGCTTGATACAGCTACTTGCTGATACGTGAAAATTCTGATGAAAGCTGGGGCCTGTATGATATGATTTGGTTTCCTTTCCGTCTTTATTTTGTGTTTTGTCTATGTCATTTGGATGCATTATATGACACTCTTTTGTTTAAAATTAAGTTCTTTATTTAGTTGGGTGGTCATGATGCTTGATTAATAAAGGTCCTGTATTGCTCAGAAAAAATAAAAAAAATAAAAATAAAGATGCTGTTTCTGGTATATCTGTTTTTTGTGCTTGTTTATGTGAAAACTGTCTGATTTTTTCCTAACTTGGGGTTGTTTTCTATTTGCTGTTGTACAGGAAATAAAGAGACCTGTACTTACTGAAGGGATTTGGAAGGTATGCAGTCAAAGTCTGAAAATGCAAATCGACTAGACCCTGGTTCACATGCCATTCCACAGGCAGGTGTCTATTCTGAACCTTGGTGGCGTATTGGATACAACCCCATGTCCCCGGTTATGACAGGGGGAAATGTATCCAATTCATCTTCGTTAGAATGCCCAAATGGTGTTTCAGATTCCAACGACGGTCAATCTCCGTCAAATGGTGGATTGAATGAGGACGATGATGATGCCACCAAAGAATCCCAAAATACTACATCTTCCAGATCAGGTGCTTCAAACGGTTATACTAAGATATTTTAAACACAGAATTTGTATAAATGTATGTTACAAACAAACCACTTACTATGATTTCTGGACTGATTTATGAGGTTGACATTTTGTTGAGATATAATTTATAAATATTCTTGTTAGCCTTTTTGGAGGATATAAGTTCGTGAAGGTACTAAAAATAATGTATTTATAATTTCAGCTGGAAATTACGCACAAGAACACCACAATGTGCAGCATGTTGCATCAACTGCACCTTCTATGCGTGATGAATGTCTCACCCAACCTCCACAGCTTGAACTTGTTGGACACTCAATTGTAAGTGTGTTTTGTTTTGAACACCCACCCCCCCATACACACACACACACACGAACAGCACACAAGAACAAAAAAATAAAAAATAAAGAAAGTCTTTCCTTAAAGTCCAATCATCTGCTGATAATTGATCAAGACTTTTGGACTGAAGATTCTGTTTAATGTATAAAATTAGACAACACAAACTTGCGTGATATTGGAGCCGAAGGGATTCCTAGCTTTGTTGCAATTCTTTTGCAGGCATGCGCGTCAAATCCTTACCAGGATCCATATTATGGGGGGATGATGGCACCGTATGGACATCAGCCTTATGTAAGATTAACCTCTTGTACTCATATGTGATTGACTGATGATGTCTTCTTGATTGTTAATGGGAAACTGCCTCTATTTTCACTTGCATAAAATAATGCTCTTGAGAGATATGTTATATAAGCCTGGATATATATTCCTAAAAAGTTTATTGCAATTATTGCATGTTACATTAAATGTATTGGATTTTGAAAATTCTGTACTTTTCTTTCTAGAGTAGTTCAAATATACGATCTGTTCTCATTTTTTTATATTTTTTATGACATCCAGTCAAACTGAATAGTCAAGAGTTCCCAATTCTCAGTTTCTTTTCCTTTTGTTTTCTGTATCCTAATTTTCAGCTTTTAAGCTTGGGATGAGTAATCTGATTCTAAGATACATAGTGGCTAGATATACGATGTTGTTCAGGCTGTTCAGAGGACTTGAACTGAGGTCAGGGTATGATTTTCACCCAGGATCGCCGTTTATGCGTTGGGTTGGGAAAGGGTAGAAGGACTGATTTCATCTCTTGGGAGAAGAATTGGGAATTGTCCACATTTTGTTCTAAGCGGGAGGGGACCATATGTTTCAGTAATGTCATTTTATAGAATATTAGATTAACAGTTGATAGATTTTGGGGGCTCTTGGGATAAGAACATTGACCTTGTTTACTCAGTTATGAAGCAATGTGGTCTTCTTGGTACCAGGATTTCAAGTTAGTGGATGTCAACTTGTCAAGGATGGGTGATCTTCTTAGCAAATTTTTATCTTTTGCTTGAAAACACACTGAACATTACATCTGCATGCTAAACTAGAGAAAGGGCTAGCACAGTGTCTATGCTCAAGGCAGTTGAGCGTGAGTGGCCTAATGTCATGCTGTTTTTTAGTGGCTTTCTGAATTTTCTTGTTTCAGTTTTAGGTGTTGAGAGGGCCACGGGGGTGCATTCTCTCAGTTAACTACGAATTTTTCATCTTTTGAGATCTGAAATGAACTTTGTAAAATGCTTGATTCAAACTATAAAACCTTGATGTGTAATCGTACTTAAGGTGCAAGCTGTAGCACTTTTCTGTTTGATCATTCGAGTACAAGAGTTGCCAATTTTTGCTTGTTTCGGTAAATTATTGTTCAACTGATTTTGAGTTTGTTTGTTTGTTTTTTATTTTTTTTAATCTTATGTAAATTTGTGTGGGGTTTGGATTAATTGCATTTAGGTGGGAAATCGTCATTTTTATTCACTTATGTAGGCCTTAGTCACTGGGAAATTGAAGACCTTTCTTTTTTCATATTCATAGCCTGCAATTTTTTCCTGCTCTTATAGACAGAGTCAGTATGACCAGAAATATTTTTTCCAAAAATATTGGGTCAGGCAGAGAACAGTAGCATATTCTTGAACAATGGTGTTCCAATGCCTTCTGGTTGGGGGAGTTGTAATGGAGACAGTGATCATGATCTTGGCCTTCAGGGAGCAAAGCATCATGGTGTCAGTAACATCCTTGTTAGAAGCAACCTCTCTATAGGTTTATGACTGTACTCAACCTGGATAAATCTCTAGTAGATAGCCTTCCATCACCTAAGATGTCACCAATTGAGATACTCATCTTGCATGAAGCTCTAGATCTCTCTTCAAGGGTGGCTTTGTGCACCAATCTTCATGGTTGACTTGGCGGCACAGCAATGAAAAACTATTAGCCAAATACATCTCTTTTGTGGTCTTCTACTATAACTTGTGTGTTCTTTTCCTTTTATTCAAGTACGGTTTGACCATTATTCTTATGCTACAACAACCAAATAACAATGCCAATGGCAATGATGCTGATAATAAAAATAATTTTCTGCCCTATGAGGTGTTTGCTTTTAGTACATCAATGTAGTTATCCTTATATAAATCTTTTTCCTTGGATACTTTACTAGAATGTGGAATGGTCTTAACATATATTTGTAATGGTCAGGGTTATCCTCCTTTTCTCGGAATGCCTCATGCCAGAATGCCTTTGCGCCTTGAGATGGCACAAGAGCCTGTTTATGTGAATGCCAAACAGTACCAAGGTATTCTGAGGCGGAGACAAGCACGCGCCAAGGCTGAGCTTGAAAAGAAATTGGTAAAAGCTAGAAAGGTATAAATGGATAAGTGGCTTAATTTGGTTGTTGAGTATCTTAGTTAATATGGTTGAAGCTTCAGATATTTTGCTGATGATATACGGCTTCCTTAGTTGATAGTACTTAATCCCATAATATGTATTTTAATTAAGAAAAGAACAACTCGCATTTTGAGGAATTTTTTTTACTGCTCTGGAAACTCAAAGCCTTTTTGTATGTTCTCCCAAATTATCCTTTTATAATTGGTGCTTTGGACTTCCCATATGGGACACTTATTTTAAAGTGAAATGTTAAAGGGAAAGTATAGTTTTCAACTTTTGGCTATACATATTTTGGTTATTACTTATTACTGATGTTTTAAGCATATATGTGACTTCTATTGAATGGAGGCAAATAAGTTTCAACTTAAATCTGTTGGTACTGTTGTGAATTATATATATTGTTTGTGTGCAATTTGAGCTTCCATTGTTATACAAGTAAATGTATTGGCATATGTGCAATTTGAGTGCCTTCTTAATGGTATGTTGTTAATTTCGCATCTTCTACAGCCATATCTTCATGAATCTCGTCACCAGCATGCTATGAGAAGGGCTAGGGGTACTGGAGGACGCTTTGCAAAGAAGAATGATACCGATGCCTCAAACCATGAAGGCAAAGAAAAGGGCACAACATCTGGGCCAGCTCTCTCATCACAATCTGCAAGTTCTTCTGGTTCGGAGCCCCTGCTTACTGACTCTGCTGGAACATGGAATTCCTCCCATGGGCAACAGGATGGGAGGCATGACGCTCCCAATGCTCACAATTACGTAAATGGTCATGACCATTTCCAGAACCACAACAGCTTGCAAGCTTCGTCATATCTGCGTGCTGGCGAAAGAGGTGAGGAAGGCGACTTGAAATGGGGAAGCGTCTCTTCTAACCAGGCTCCACAGAGGCGTCTTGCTATCCAGTGAATCCCAGGGCAGAGTTGGGTGCCAACAAGATGGAGGATTGGCCCCATATGGGATGTATATTCCCTGTTTATCTATTGAAAGCGTTCTTGGCAATTCATCTGCCAGGCGGCAATTCATTCTTGGCTTTAAGATCGTGCATGTGGCATGGATGAAGAGTGTGGAAGAGATGGTGAATGGGGCCATGTGGCTTGTTAAAAGATTTCCAGTGCTTCATTCCTCCCATTTCTGCTCTTTGTACAGAGTTAGAGATTAGATGACTCAAAAGTTTGCCTTTTTAACTCTGGATTAAATGTACAAACCATCCTGTTTGATAGGAGGCTTGATTTTGGTGCACTTTGTGTTTCGTTTTACTCATAGGAATTGAATTGTGGCTTATTAATTTGCAAAACATCTAACTTTGAAATATTGATTTTTCATTCTGACTTGTGAGCGGTTCTGGAGCCTAATGGGGGTAAAATTGTTGACCATTCTGGCATACTTGTATGTTCATGCATGCAGAAGCTTCCTGGACGATTTTGCTTGTGGCACGAAGTTCTATTTGTATTGTGTGGCTAGTTACATGGTAGGAATCCTTGCAGCATCTTATGGGTGCACATCCTTCCGTAAAACGGTTCTACACCTTTCTTTTTTTTTCTGATTGGAACTTCTCTACCATTATTTTCTATTTTCTATTTTCACTTTCATTTCATTTCTCTCAAGAGCCGGAAGGAAGGCTTTGAAAGTCTCTTGTGATGCCAACTTTAAAGCACATTTTGTTAGATAAGCGGATCATCTTTCACTTTGTTTTTAAATGCATTCTCAATTATTTTTTCCATTTTTCCTTCCACTTGGATAAGAGTGGGAAAAAAAAAAAAAACCTCCAATATAGCCAGTAAAATGTGCCCAATGAACTCGAAGCAATTATGAATTGAAGCTCATAATTTGCAAATAATTTAATCACATTCTCTTATGTGGAGCGACCCAGAATCGCCACGACCTTTTATTTCCTTCATCAATAAGATAGAATGTATTTCCGTCATATGTTTAATTCATGGAATACACGATAGGGAATCCACGCACGAACTGGAACGAAGTCCATGATCGTGATATATTAATAATAACGGGGAATTCGTGTGTCAAAGCATAGACCAACATAACAGTAACTGATCGGTATATAAAGCACCATATAAACGTATCATCAATATCTAAATACTATTAAAAAACTTACATTTGAAACCAGCTGCTTTATTGTGACTGTTTTGATACAAGGTTTTACACTCAAAATCATAAAACAAAAGCCAAAAAGGGGATAAGGGAATGTAACCTGTAGTTCACTAAGCCCCTGCATAGTTTGTATCATATATGATCATCATGTTTATGTTGATCAGCACCCTCTAGGTTTTCAGCTTCCTCTGCCGCATACTGCTCTGAAACAGTTTCCTCGCCTATGTTGTCTGATGGAGCCTTACTCGCATCTGTAAAACTGTTGTTTGCTTCTGTGTCGTTAACGGCAGTTTGCTGCTTGTCCATCATCCCGGACAGGGCTAACCTTGGAGACCACTCTAGAACATCATCGATTATGTTGGAGACCCGCTTCTGATACCTGAAAGATTGGTTGAATTGATACTTCAGGCGCATGCAAAGAAAGAAGGCAGAGAAGTATTTTTCCTTCTACGGAAATTAGTTGTTCTGTATTCAACACTAACCTTGCTCTAGCAGCCTCATCAGGGGCATGGTGCCTCAGCACCAATATGACCAACACAGCCACCATCGCATAGAAAAGCCTTGTCGTCCACTTGGGTCGCTCCTCCTCATCTTTCTGGGGCCAGAAACGGAATAACTCTCGCAATGTTGCTTCCTCGGCAAGTATGTTAGGGAAAAACCAAACGCGTTTTCCAAGAATGATATAAAGAGCACCAAATGCAGTTGCTCTCACTGCAAATTAAACAGAAATCTAAATGAAATACCAGCAGAAAACCGCAACATAAGTTGATTGAAGTGATCTTTAAGGCTCCATAGTGAAATAGTATCACATCAAGAAAACAGAAAAAGGATGTAATTAATTCTAGCTCCTCTAAGTGACCATAGAGTCAAGCAAAAGAACATAAACAGCAAAAACAGGAAGTTCAAAGTTCACTCATTAAATTAGTTTGCAATCTTCCTCTGATCTTGTGCAGACTGATATGAAAAATACTTAAAAATGCTTTCTTAAAAGAAACAAGGTTCCTAAGATATAACACAACTATTTGATAGAATCTTGGTGACTCCTGTTTTGAATTTATAAAGTTGGGTGACTCTTAAAATATCTGTAACCGGGTGACTGCACTGCTTGTAGGTAGATGAAAGAAAGTCCATCTATCAGACTATCATATGAAACAAAACATTAATCTCCTTAAAACACACACACACAATCTGACAGGACAGAAGTCAAAGATGTCCACAGATCCAGATGAAGAGTGGTGCATGGAACCAATTCTACATAATGGATCATTATACAAATTGGAACTCTAAAATCGACATCATAAAGCAATTCCCAATCACAATCCAAAGCATCTCAAAAAGCACAAACAATCAACTGGCCCACAAACCCATGCCTAATGCCTTCACCAAAGATGGACCTTCAAAAAAGTTGGGACAAGGACACCAGCCCATCACCATCACCATCACTAATCCTAAGCACTTCAGTCTGGTTAGAAGATTCCTGTTTTATACTCTTACCATATTATTTCTTATGTGATAGACCATCACAATAAATTTAAAAACATTCTTTCGGTGCATATACTTGCAGTAGATGCCTTCATTCAAATCATAGAGCTTGCAAAGATAGGTTGTTGTTGAAAACGGTGAAAAATTATTACTAACTCTTTCGGACTGACATTAACTCATACTAAACCAGTCATAAAGCAGTCATCATATATGAACAAGAAACAGAATTTTTAAGGCAAAAATTGGACAGGGAGAAAGACATTTCCTATATATATGCACATACGTGAGAGAGGGGCAAAGGAGGCATGCCCATGTCAATGTAATATTTAAAGTCAATGCACCCCATCAGACGTGTGCTAAATCATTGGCCTTTAAACAAAAACCCTAGCCATTACTAGGTATAATATTTGCATAGACATGTTAAAGTTTACAAACATTACAATGGAACCAATGTAGGAGGGCATATAACATGGTGACCACTCACTCCGTCCCAATTTATATATCTTATTTTGGTACAGTAATTTTCTTAAATTTCCTGTACATTAAAGGTGACGTGACTTTAGTAAGAATCTTGTTTACCTTTTAAAAAAAGGTAAGAGTAATTGAAGAAGTTAGAACTTCAACAGTTAGAAAGTGGACATGTATTTTGGGATATTCTAAAAAGAAAAGAAAGACTTAAATTAAGACGGATGGAGTATTTATCGTACAGCAACCTGAAAACGAATTATATTACTACAACCATGTCGGTTGCCTAAACATGACAGGATGCACAATTGTCAATTAGTAGCAGTAATAGTGAAAAAATGGTGCAACCAAATTGACAAATGGCTTACTTCAAACTAGTACACTATTAATCATAACATTGTAACAAGGTTCTAAGAACGACCTGAGATAAATTGAGAAGAATATAAAATAAATAAGCACAGCATAACTTACATAAAAGCAGTGACAGAATAAGTAGCAAGACTCCTGCGCAAGAGTAGAGTATTAGTAGCTTGCACCGATGGGGATACACAGGAAACAAGCAAATTGCTAGTGTCAACACAGGCCAGAAAAATGAGAGAAGAGTCTGCCAAAGTGGTCTCCGTTTCACAAATGTCCACGCAAAAAAGGCATCATTTTCAGAGAATACTTGATCCTGCAAAATAGAGTCAAATATTGATACTTGGGCTATAGAAACAATTAGAAACATGCTCCTAACTTTCTAGATAAAGTAAAGCAAGCAGAAATTATCATAAATTTTTTTATGATAATATAAACCTAGACAAAGATAACTTCAACTTAGATAAAAGATAAGGATAAAATCCTTTAACACTCCCTCTCACGTTAGAGATATACCATAATTCCAGCTTGGAACAATTAAGTGTAGCACATCCATGATGAAAGGCTTCTAGGGGGTAACAAAATCTACTTGTCGCAAACAACTAGTAACAAACAAAACCAACAAATTGAACTAGAGCCGCCTGACTTGACTGATAAAAAAACAGAATTGGCCAAAACATGCCACCAAGCCTTGATGGGCAAAACAGGCTTGGGCGAATAGGAGTCAACTAACCAGGCAAATCGTGGTGGAGTCTTCATAGTTGTGGGAAGATAAATTAAGAGGCTAGCTGTAATGCATGCAGCTAAATAAAAAATTTATGTGTCTCATACATCTAACTGCAAAGCAATGAGTTACCCATCAAAACATTTAAATCTTACATATTGAAATTACTTACAGGGAAAATCTCTAGATGTGCTGGCCATGTAGACAACTTTTTCTTCCCAGGACGAAGAGTTTTCACCACGCGATCACAGCGCACTAAAAGATTCTTTCTTAACAGAGAATTACAAACATCTTCAGTATCTAGGTTCCTATCTGATTCTAGAATATCTTTGAGCTCTGGGTGATTTCTCAAAAAGCTAGCAAAATCCTTCCCTCTGAAGTACTCCACACGTGTCTCCTGTAAAACAGCCCACCTAGACACCAAATCCTTATGATCTCTCACCTTCTCCGCAAACAACTGAAACACATCCTTCTTAGCAGCTTGTTTCTGAAAAGAAAAAAATAATAATAATATGACAATCCGATCGAAAAGGGCAAAAAATGACAAAACATGAAAATCTATAAACTATGATCAGAGATAAAACCTGGCATGCAAAACACGTTATTAACTTATTCGCAACAAAAAATGCCAAAAAAATCACCAGATAGAGACTAGCATCAAGGCATAAAGTAGACATAAAAGACTGCAATAATAAGACAGGGTAATAAACAATGCACCATTAAGCAAGTCTATCGAAACCTAAGACAAAGGAAACCAAATTGCCAAAAGGCGTCCCCGCACCCCAAGCAATCTCACTATTAGTCCATTTGAAGGTAACGGGCGTGATAGTTTCGTCGATTCAGAAACCAGGAACACCAACAATAAACGTCGAAATTTCGTGGACAAATTATTAAGGCCGTTCTGATTTTCCAAGAAACGAGAAATAGACGGGGACACCGATAATTGTATTGGGCTCAATGGGGTTGTATGATTCTCAAACAACCAAAAGCATCACATTCCAACTTCTTAATTCGAATTTCCACACTACCTTCTTGGCAAACAAACGGAGTATTAGAGAAATCAAGACCCCCACATTTCAAGTACACTAATCAACAATTCTAAACCCCAACATTAAAAAAAAAAAAACACAAGCACATATATACATAATCTGTAGGTACAATGGAATTTCATGGGATAAATCCTGTTAAAACATTTACCTTTCCAGTTACAATTCAAATTAAAATAAAATAAAATTTTCCATTTCCAAACGCCTAATTCGTATCATACTCTGCGTAGATGAAACCCTAGATCAGACGGATAGAGAGAGAGAGAGGGAGAGAGAACGAGACAGAGAGAGAGCGCGAGAGAGAGAAAGCAAACCCTAGGAGGAGTATCGGAGTTGGGATCTCTGGCGCCATTTTGTACGGCTCCTGAAGATCTTCGTACCCTCTTCTTCTCTGCGCCTCCCGATTTCTTCATCTCTCTCTCTCTCTCTCTCTCTCCTCTCTGTTTTTCTGTGTCTCTGTTTGTGCGTCTGTGCCGCGAAGTAAAGAATTCGTTAACAAATGCTTTCCTTTTGGGGTCTAATTTTAGTTGAAAAGGCGAGGGCTTGATGACCTTCCGTACATATATAGAGAAATGCTGCCAAATTTTTTTCCCAAAATTTGGTTCTCAACAACATGTGACACTGTCTAACGAGTAGGTGACTTATTTTTCATAATAATAAATTTCAAAAAATAGTGATATATTATTTAAAAATTAATATTTAAAAATAAAATTTGGCATATGTATCACTCCTTTACATATATTTATATTATATTTTACGAAATAAAGTTGGATGGGTTTGCCCCCAAATCATATTTTTCTAATTTCTTTTATTTTGATGTAAGAGATCTGTTATAAAAAATCAATATAATAATATATACACAACTTTCATTGCACTCTCGTAAAATTGGGTTTATGTGCATGTGCCCATAAATTATTGGATCAATATTTATTTTTTTTTTTTAAAAAATAACTTTACTTAGTCTCCTAAAATGTCGTGTTTGTTATAAACATCTCTTTAATGTTTAAAGTCTCTCATTTTAGTGTATTGAATTTTCATTTTGTTATAATTACCACTTTGTTATAATTTTCCGTTAAATCTGAATGGATGAGTGTGAATTTTTAGGAGTATAAAGGTCTTTTTTATCATTTTTATTGTCTTATTTAACCCTAATGTATAATGAAATGAGGGTAACTGAAACGAAATGAAAGTTCAATACATCAAAGTGAAAGTTTTTAAACATTAAAAAGGTGTTTACAAAAAAACACAACATTTTTAAAGGATAAGTAAAATTACTCTAAAAAAAAAAAAAAAAAAACTTAAAAATTAATAGCTACCGACATATATCATCCCAATTGTTAGAAATAAAGTTAATTTAGATGACAACACAAGGTCAATTAGTGGCAGACAAAAAAGAAAGGAAAAAGTATACGAACCGATCAAATTAACACCAAGCTTGCAATATTCTCCTAAACTTAAAAGATCCCATAAATATCCTCTCAAACGGTCATAAATTGGCTATTTAAAATGACAAAAAGTCTTAGCAATTAGCTTCACATATCTATCTTTTTCAATTTTAGCTATTCACTTTTTTAAAAGTACCTATTAAACGTAAAAAGGTGATTAATAAAATTTACTAATCACCTTCACTAATTGTGTAGGTAGTTAACCATCGGTTAACGGTTATTAAGCATTTTAAAGTAAAATAAAATAATTTGTTTAAAAAAAGAATAAGATCAAAATGATGTCGTTTCTTTGATAATACAATAATATCATATTGCATACGGCATCATTTAATGTGTGTGTATATATATATAACCGTCAACCGCTTAGGTGGTTAAACAATTTTGACTATAAGAATTTTATTGGCGTTTCGATTAACCTAAAGAATAAATTTTTGAAAACTTAGGGAGATAAAAATTTTGGCACGTTGACTCAGGGACTTATAATATATTTACCATTTTTTATTTGGATTATTTTGACGAGTCAGATGAAAATGCTCTAATTTTATATTAGCATCTACCAAATATTTGTACTCCCATATTTGGACTCGGATTCTCGGTAATTTGTTTTTTAGATTACTAATAATATAGAGAGTAAATATAAAAGAGCCTACAATCCGCTTGGACAAGTAAATTCATAGGTTCTATTTGCCATTGGCCTTAACAAATGAAGTGACCTGAAATTGTAGTAGATTTGATTAATGTGAAAAAAAAAACAAGTAAAAATACTTTATAAAATAAAAAAATATATATTTATAGTGATTATTTTATTTAAATAATAATATAAAAATAATTAATGTGATATAAAAAATAACAACGTTAAGAGTGAATTTTAAGAGGATTCTGTTCAATAGTATAAACTATAAAGCATTTTTTTTGGGCCATTGCTAACATAGCCATAAATACCATCTCAAATTTACCAGTAATCAGAAAAATTGATGGATCTCTATGCCCCCAGATCCACCGTTCGTAGAATAAAGACAGACGCAGGCCTGAATGTGCCTGCAAGTTTTATCGTTAAACTGTTGGAAGTGGCTGTGGTTTCATTTCCCACATTCAAATGCTTTCTCTGCGAAGCCTCTCATTTCTCAATAAGCCACCAACAGCTTTCCCCAGTAAAACTATATCTCAATCGCTAGTACATACTGATGATGCTTCTAGGAAAACAAGAGCAAAACCATCTTCTTTTCTATCTTGTGTTGTTCATGCAGCGAAGAAAGATTCACAACAGTTTGATGTAGACCCAGATAAGGCCAGAGAAGCCCTCCAAGAGCTTGACCAGCAGCTCCAATCCCTCGCCCAGAAACAAGTCAGCACTCCAAAGATAAGGGGTACTCTCTCTCTCTCTCTCTCTCAATGTCTTTTTTTTTTTTTGATGTTCCTACTTTCTTGGTTTTGGTGCAAATGATGTGACTTTGATGAGATATATGCGTTGAAATCACTTTTTCTGTTCTGGGATACATTTGCAACTTTTGCTTTTGGTGAGAAATATGCGGGAGTTGAGCTGGAAGCCCTTAAGGCCTATAGAGTATAGACAAACATAATAGGAAGAGTGAGAGGAAGATATCATGACTTTGAGCTGCAATTAATTCCTATCAAATATCGGCTAGCATGTTTCAGACTAGTTCCATTCATGGGTTATTGGTCAAAATTTGGCTGCTTGAAATTTCAAAACTTTTAATTGTTCTATCCAACATTTCTCAAATTTCTTCAAAATCACCCGAATGTGCATCAATGAAGATAGTTAAGCCGGACAAAATTTGTGCTTTTTCCACAAAGCCGTCCATTTCTGGCAAATTTATCCATAAGACCACCATATGGAGATTTATAGACCATGGTTCCTCATATTTTGCATTATTATGTTGTAGAAGAAAAAAAAAATTATCTGGGTTTTATGTACAAAAATTGTTAATTGGGTTTTACTTGGACGCCTCTAGAAATAGAAAGTAATTGCAGTTCAGGGTGACTAAGAAAACACCTTGGGACATTAATCTAGTGTTTAATCTAGTCATAACTGTCTAGATTGTAGACTACTAACAAAGGTGAAAGGACAACCAATTTTAGGAGTGACAAGTGTTAGAGATGATAGCTCATATTCTGAATGAGGAAGTAACTCCAGCCTTTAATATAAAGGTTTCATGGCGGAGCGTAAGCAAAAGCCAGCATATCCATGGTAAGGTTATGTTCGGAATTTTAATGTTCCAGGTTAGGGTTTTACATGGAGTGGTATATATAAAGTTGTCACTTTATTCTTTTTGGCATGGTGCAAACTTAGCTGTTCGCTTTTGTAGACCTAGGCACATTGTTGAACTATGTAAATTCTTTGTATATTGTTTTCTCTTCCTACATTTCACTGAATCACATAATTTCGACAATCCTAACAATAGGTACAGAGGCCATGTTGTTTATACTGCATAATTGTTTTAGGGGCTTTAGAATTGTAACCAAATGTCCAAATTGCTTTTCGGTTTTTAATTTGGAGCAGGGTGAATAATTTGTGAAATTAGCCCACAAAAGAGTATTCTCTTCAATTACCAAGGAAAGTATTTTATACTTGTAGATTTGGATTGAAATTCATGTCTAGCTGCTAACATTGGTCCTTGGAGAGTTTTGTTCTGGGCAAGTAAATTGGACTAGGAGGCAAAATGAGATGCTTGGTTTTCCATTTCATAGGGTCTGGGGATTGGAATTAGACCTTCATGTGACATCTCTTACTTAGTTCTGTTTTCAACATGTTGCAGCTTCAGATGTAGATCTTACGAAAGATCGAATGACTGAAGAAGAATTTTCGGAGTCCTTTCTAAAATATTCAGCAGTTGCTTTGGTACTCTTCACCATTTTCTACAATATACTTTTTGAAACTGTAATAAAAGCAGCCATAGATATTCCACTACCGGTTCCTGCTACTACTGCAGTAACAGAAGCTTCCCAAGACCAAACAAGTAACTAAAAACATCATTGGTGGTAGTCTTGCATCAGCTTCCACTTGAATTCAGTACCAGAGCCAGAGGTTTCCATTCAGCCATGCAGTTTTGATTTCAAGGAAGCAACTCTCAGAAGCAAGCTTTTGTTGATTTGCTTGAGGTACTTGAACTTCAGCAAGAGTTAGGCTCCCTTTATAATACTTTCCGAAGGGTGTTTTTTGTTTGAAAAATTGTTCTGATGTGACATAAAGATAATAGTAGTTTTTGCATGTTCTGTTGTTTATTAATGTTTTTATTTTGTAAACAGAAAGCAAAAG
Source organism: Carpinus fangiana (assembly GCA_006937295.1). NCBI lineage: Eukaryota > Viridiplantae > Streptophyta > Magnoliopsida > Fagales > Betulaceae > Carpinus > Carpinus fangiana. Next base: position 3,970,445 of record CM017324.1, read on the forward strand.
TCAGAGAGATAATGGTTTAACAAACAAAACTCTAGTTTTGCGGTTGTAAGAATTATGGTGTATATAATTTTAAACTCATATGAGCGTTTATTAAGGATCGATGAGGTATAGTTGGCTTGATCATCAGGGCCTAAACTACTGCACGAATTGTTGGAGGCAATAAAATAGCTTTATTCAACTAAAACAGGACTTAGCTGCTCAAAAAAAAAAAAAAAACATGTGTAGCTTGCATTCATTGTAGCTTGCATCATCATTGTCCTCAAAAAACATGTGTGCATGGCTTGCTTCAAGACCAAAAAACATCTACTTTTTTTTGTGCTAGTTAAAAAACATATTCTTGATTGGACCAAAAACATATATGTTTGATTTGATGTACACCTTAATAAACAATGTATATTGTTGGGGGTCTTCGCTTGCAATTTTCATACTAACTTTATAATACTGCATATACGACACACTCCATGCTGTTGATATGGTTGTTCAATATGCACGGCAGATTGGCATTGCTTGGAACACAAATCATTTTTGTTCAACTTGGCAACTTGCAAATTTCCTGTATAATAATCACAATTCTCTCTCTACTCTCCAATCCAAAATCCAGTTTGTGTTTCTCTCAATGTGGTCTCTCCTTTTTGCAACCCAGATCTCTAGATGGATTGGCAATTGGAGCCTTTCATCTGAATTTTATTTCTTCTTGGTCTTTCTAAAATGTTTATTGTAGCGTTAATTGACTTTGTCAAGAGACCAAGTGTAGGTATTCTATTGGGATATAATCATAGTAGCAGCTGCCCAACGGAAGCCGCAAATGAGGGGCCTGGACAGTAAAAATCACTGACGTTCTCTCAAGTCCAACTGAAATATAGTCTGATCCAGTTTCATCAAGACATTAATAAAACTCAAAGTGACTACTACTAATAGGGCTAAAAAATTTCATTTGGATAGTCGAACTCTCGTCTTAATGCATGTTCAACCACTCTCCTCGGGATGTTATTTGTTTGTTGTTTGAACCCACCATGTGGTCAACATGCATGTACTCTCAGTCGCAGGCAATGTTTTTGTGTGAGGCAATTGCCATGCGTGTTGCCGTGCCGACCTGCTGGCATCATGGAAACTTAGTCTTGACTCTTGACCATGTATTGTTGTGGTGTATTAAATGAAGTTTGGTGATCGAAGCCATTTCTCATAGGACCGGAGGAGAAAACTACAATGAAAAACTAAGGGTCTGTTTGGCAAAGGATCCAATTTTTTTTTTTTTTTTTTAAAGTCAAATTTTTAATATTTTTACTTTTTATATCACATTAATCACTTTTATTACCAAATTATAAAACTTTTTCACTGTTTCATAAAAAAAATTCAGAACTTTAATATATTTTATATCATATCAGCCACTTCTTAAGTTCTTATTACTATTCAAACCAAAAATCTCCTATACTTTTCTTTACCAAACACACCCTAATTGTTTATATATCTTCCTACGCAACCATTCAACCAAGTTTGGTGGCCACACATCTCAACTGTCTTGTTATAAGGTTCACGGATTGAATAGGGCTTCTTTTATAAATGATTCATCATCATTCGCTAGGAATGCTCTAAGCTCTTCATATTTAATTTAAATTTTTTAATGAAATTTACAAAAAACAATCATTTAATCAAACTCTCTATCCAAAGTTAAATTTAACATTTGCTTTTACTCTTCTCCAAATATAAAGACACCGATAGCAAAATCTATTTTTTTTTAAATATTATTTTGGTTGTTGGGGTGATAAATCTCTAACATGGAATGAAAGTGAGTGAGGTTTATGGCAATTACATTTATTAATAAAAATAATATTTAGTTAAAGCATAAAAATATTTAGAGAGTTTGATATTTGATAGTTTTAAAAAGTTGCTAGTTCAATAAATAAATAAATAAATATTTTTTCAAAGTTAAATTTAGATAAATTTTAAAGAGCTTGGTGAGAATGCTCTAAGATAAGCTCATTACATGAAATCTCGGTCTCAATAATTAGTTTAATAAGATAATTAATGACTTTTACTCTATGATGTAAAAATTATATACTCGTGATTGTTTATAAATTAATGAAATTAAAATGATTTTCGCTTTAAGAAAAAAAAAGGACGGCTAATAATGGTGTCCTTTTTAACCACAGATATTTATGGGAAGGGATGAATNTAATGAAATTAAAATGATTTTCGCTTTAAAAAAAAAAAGGACGGCTAATAATGGTGTCCTTTTTAACCGCAGATATTTATGGGAAGGGATGAATAACCTCTTGCATGAATTGATGTGGTGATTTAGGTGACATTTACCACTGGTCACTAGACAATAAATTTACTTATCAAATTTTGTTGTTTAATTTTTTTTTATCATTAATACATTGCCACGTAATTTTTAAAAAGGGTATAGTAAAAAAAGTAATAGAATATTAGTACTGAAGCTTTTGTAATTATATTTGTACATCACTATCACTAGATCTTTCAAATCAAGACTTTGATTTTGGTTTTTTTCCTCTACCATTAAAGCAAAATATCACAATTCACATGTAACATATAATGAAAGAAAAGTGATTTCTTGTAACCTTAAAAAGAAAAGTCAGTTACAAATGAATGAATTAAATATAACATAAGGTAAGCCCCACAAATGAAAATAATAATAATAATAAAAAAAAAATGTCAAAAGACAGTTATAAGTGGTGTTTGTTTGGGGATTTTTTTTAATTTAATTTATTATTATTATTTTTTATATAAGTAGTGTTTGTTTAGTTTAATGGTTTTAAAATGTAATGATTATAAAAATAATGATTTTAAAATATAGTTAAGCGTATGGTAAAATTACGATTTTAACTTTAAAATTGTAACTCAAGATTTTAAAATCATGTGCTTTTTAAAACGCACCTCATTGTTTTAAGATTTAAAAATATATTTTTTTTTGAACTATAGTTTTTTTTTAAGTGCATGCTTAATGATTTTTTTTTTTTTGTTATAATTTTATTTAAAAATGTGCATCTGACTAGCAAAATCGTAGGTTAAACACACTCTTACAGGTAAAAGGTTGAAATTGTGTACAACTTTGTTGTTTGGATTGATGTAAAACTTGCTTAAAAGATAAAAAGTGGAAATAGAGTATTGGATCCAAATATGAATAATTAATTAGATCCCCAACTATTTCTAATGGGTAAATCAATCGATTGAGGACCATGCCTAAGAAAACAGAGTTATTAGTTCGAATTTTCCTCCCCATTTCTTCCGTTTGTACGGATACACACATTTATATAAAAGCTCCCAAACCAACCAATAATTTATTTGGGCTAGTGATAAAAATATATATATATATATAAATAAGGTTTCATTATTTTATATAAGAGAAATACTTATTTGCATTATGACGTTCATCTCATATATATATCTACCGATCATTATAGAGCATGTTAATTTAATAAAAATATACACGAAATAAATGCCAAACACAAAGAAGCAAATCTCTTTTAAGAATTTGAATTCAAAGAAAATCATTAAGTAAAAGCATTTTATGCCATTTTAAAAGCTTGCAAATAGTAAGTACTAAGGATTCTGGAATTAGTTTTTATTATATTAGCCAAAAATCATTTCAGAAATGATCTGGAAATAATTGTCTTAAAAGTCAAATGTTTCTAGAAAACATGTTGTACATCATCCTTCTTTCCTAGGTTCTAGCTATTGAAAAAAAGCAACAGCCAGCTTAACTTATATATATATATATAATTATTTTATAAAATTATAAGAAAGCAAAGCAAAAAATATTTTTATTTTAAAAAATATAAAAAAAGAGAAGAAAAAAAATCTTGCTATCAAACAAAGCCAATGAGGTTTGGTTGTATAATTTTGAAACTAAAAAACCGAAAAAAGAAAAAAAAAAAGAAAAAGGGGGGGGTGGGGGACTGCTGGAGAAAGGTTTCATCCGTCTGTCTCATTCCATTGTTGAATCCAAGCGACAAGAAAAAGAAAAAAAAGAAAAAAAAAAAGACCAGAGAGAGAGAGAGAGAGAGGCCAGGGCAGGGAGGCTCTAGAGAGAGAAAGTGTGAGCCAAAAAAGACAGCTTTGACTCTCTCTCTTATTCATTCACACTTGGAGAAACTGATCCTTTCATATTCACATTCTGATCTTTCCCAAACCCTTCATTTCTTCTCCTCCCCATAAATCCATAATTAAGTCAAGCTCTTGGCCTTCGTATCTCAAATCTCATCTGGGTGTTCCTCAATATTCATTCTCAGTCACCTAAAATTCCTAAGATTTTTAGGTGGGTTTTGCTTTTTTAACATTTTGGCCTAATAATATCTTCTGGGCCTGTGGATTCTTGGAAATAAAAATACTCTCTTGCTCTATTTTCCAGGTATATATATATTTTTAATAATTATTTTTGGCTAATTGCAGTATCTTCCATAGATTTTGGGGATTTCTTGCAAAATTTGATATATATATTTTTAATTATACGGGTGTCTTAGAAAAATCAAAGATTCATGGGTTTTCTTGTAATTTTGAAAAGAGAATTTCCCAAATCTTTGGAGACCTTACGTTCGGCTGAAAATGGAGCTGAATTGTAAATTTGCCGTAGGATTTAATATGATGTTCTGACTCTCTTGTACTTTTATGCTCAGATTCTGATTTGTTTACCTTTATGCTTTATTGGGTCTTATTCAAATCTCAGGAAAAGCTTGAAGAAATTCAAAGTTTGAGGCTTTGATCCAATGGGAAATTGCTGTGCAACCTCCAGTACTCCTTCCCAGAATGAAAACAAGAAGCACAGGAAGAAACCCAATCCATTTTCTGTTGATTACTCTGCGGTCAATGGAACTGGAGGTGGGAGCAAGCTCTGGGTTTTGAAAGATCCCACGGACCGCAACATCTCGGCTCATTATGATCTCGGTCGCGAGCTCGGCCGAGGTGAATTCGGGGTCACGTACTTGTGTACCGATAAGTCCTCGGGCGAAAAGTTCGCCTGCAAATCGATATCCAAGAAGAAGCTTAGGACTGCTGTGGATATTGAGGATGTGAGGAGGGAGGTGGAGATTATGAGGCATTTGCCTAAGCACCCGAACATTGTGACTTTGAAGGATACTTTTGAGGATGACCAGGCGGTTCACATTGTGATGGAATTGTGCGAGGGCGGCGAGCTGTTCGATCGGATTGTGGCAAGGGGGCATTACACAGAACGCGCTGCTGCAGGCGTTATGAGGACTATTGTTGAAGTTGTGCAGGTTGAATTTGGATCATTTTTTGAGTTGCTGGTTTGGTTTAATATTATTATGGATTTTGATGCTTATGATAGTGCTTGACTTTGGTTTTTGCTTGTTTGTTGCTGGCTGAATCAGATTTAGAATGTTCTTGTTCTAGGTATAGTTATATGCTGGTAACTTGGTGTTACAGCATTCTATTCACTATTGTTACAACATTTATGGTTTACCTCTTGCTGTTGGTTTTGAACTTGATGCGTCTGTATAATTTAGGCTTTTGAAGTCAAAATAACAAATTCAAATATAATTTCAACAATTTATCGTTTTCCGCGCTATTAATCCCTATTTTAGAATCCCCGCCTCCCACTGGTGTGGACTGTTTCATTGTCTTCTAGATCGTAAGGGGGCTGACTTCTTTATGAACTGGTGCATGTTATCACTGCCTATCATGAGATCTGTCACGGATGCAGACTGGTTGGTTTCCATGCAATGAATTGACTGTACTTTTTAATGCTTAGATTTTCAATTCCTGCATATTGCCATGTAATTGTCTCCTCTCTCTCTCTCTCTCTGCCTTTTTGTTGTTTGAGTGTGTGTCTCCGCTTTTTGCCTATGTTGGGCCAACTTTGTTGCTGGCTCTGGTTATACTCCCACTTCTAATGATTTCTATGAACTTGTTGTTGGATATGTATGCTCCTCCCTTAGCTCAACATGTTCATATAAATTAATGTGGTACATTTACATGCATTTTTATTGCAGATGTGTCACAAGCAAGGAGTGATGCATCGTGATCTCAAACCAGAGAACTTTTTGTTTGCAAACAAGAAGGAAACATCCCCCTTGAAGGCAATTGATTTTGGGTTGTCAGTATTCTTCAAACCTGGTATTGCATTTCATCTACTGAGCCTGTTTTATGTATTTTTTTCCCTCTTATGGACTTTTATATTTATCATTGCCATCTTTGTATTATGTTATAAACTACTTGACCTGAAGGATTCAATTATATGCAGGTGAGCAGTTTAATGAGATTGTGGGTAGTCCCTATTACATGGCTCCAGAGGTTCTGAAGCGCAATTATGGCCCAGAGGTTGATGTGTGGAGTGCTGGAGTTATCTTGTATATTTTACTTTGTGGTGTTCCACCATTCTGGGCAGGTTTGTTTTTTACTACGTTTTTCTGGTTTGAGTGTCTGTGTTAAAATAAGGATTATGTGAAGCACAATTACCCTATTAAACTATTTCAAAATTTCTTTTCCTGATTGAGATAATGTTATGCACATCTTCTCAAAAATGTAGTTTCTCAAATTTTATGTGTGGGGTTGTATTCTCATAGAGTTCATAATGTTTTTCATCCAGAAACTGAACAAGGGGTAGCACAGGCAATCATTCGCTCCGTCATTGATTTTAAGAGGGACCCTTGGCCTAAAGTCTCTGATAACGCAAAGGACCTTGTGAAGAAAATGCTTGATCCTGATCCTAAGCGGCGGCTTACAGCTCAGGGAGTGCTTGGTATTGTTCTGCTTCATAAGCTTTATTTGTTTCATGTGTGCTGAGATTTATTGCTTGGTATTAAACAATTATACCTATGCTATCACATGCAGATCATCCCTGGATACTAAATGCAAAGAAGGCTCCAAATGTTCCACTGGGTGAGACTGTGAAAGCAAGGCTCAAACAATTTTCAGTGATGAACAAGCTCAAAAAAAGAGCTCTAAGGGTAATGATCGGGACTTTCTTGATATAAAAGATACCAAAATATTTACTTTATATTGTTGTGTGAGAGTAAAGATGCACCTAGCTCTTTCGAGGTTCTCAGTTTGACATTTTAGTCTTCTTTTGTCTTTTTGAAAAATTTGTTTGCCTGGTATAATCCTATGCAAGAAAACTTTCAAAGGTCTAATAATGCTCTTTCTAGAATGTTGTCCTTGTAATATTATGATTTCATTTATTTGTTGTCTGAACTTTGTGTTTTTCATCCATAGGTGGTGGCTGAGCATTTGTCGGTGGAGGAAGTGGCTGGCATAAAGGGAGCCTTTGATATGATGGACACCAGCAACAGAGGCAATATAAACCTTGAGGAACTTCGGGTAGGGTTGCAGAAGCTTGGCCAACAGATTTCTGATGCAGATCTTCAAATCCTAATGGAAGCTGTAAGCATCATGTTTAGCCTTATCCAACTTATTATCCTCCATAATCTCTGCTCCCTGGCCTTTCCTCTTTTGAAGTACAATCACTGTGATAATCTAGCTCCAAATAATATTGTTATAAGAACCTGGACATGTTGAGAACTGAGTTTGCAGGTTTTATATGATATTTAAGGGAATAATTGAAATTTTGATTATTACAGGCTGATGTTGACGGCGATGGAACTCTAAATTATGGAGAGTTTGTTGCGGTTTCAGTGCATCTTAAAAAAATGGGCAATGATGAGCATCTACACAAAGCTTTTGCATTCTTTGATAGAAACCAGAGTGGTTTCATTGAGATTGAAGAGCTGCGGGATGCTTTGAATGATGAACCGGACGCCAATAGTGAGGAAGTTATCAATGCAATTATGCATGACGTGGACACAGATAAGGTTAGTGTTGAAGCTTTCTTTTTTAAAGAGAGCTTTTGTTGGGACGAACTTTTTTTTTCTCACATTCAAAGTATCTAAGGGCCATACCATACGACTAGGTAGGGATCACCATGTCTTCTTTTAGTTTTCAAATCAAGTTTCCCATCTTCTAGCTATCGAAGGGCTTTAAACTTGCAATATATTGGTACTATGAATAACCATATCATATCAGAACATTCCTTGCAGCCCATTGATGCATCAATCTTCTGGAATCATTATCACATGGGTTTCTTCTTGTTTTAATGTTATGCACCTGTGGTTTGGGTCAGCTCTATTGACACCCTTTTTTTTATTTTTTATTTTTTTTTTATCACACCTCATATGCTATCTAGTTGTTCTAATTAATGACTTCCATCCCCCTCTTCATTAAATTATCAACAGCAATTTTTTTCTTTTTTTGATTATGCCCGCACCAAAACCCAACATTTCCAGCCAGACATGGTCCTCTTCCTCCGTGGTGGCCTCATGGCCAAGTTTGATGTGATTCCTCTAAATCTGGTGAGACCCCATCCATCACCATCATGTGCCTGATTGGACCATAAGAACACCTCAGAGCATAACTTGGATGCCCATGGCCAAAACTGCACTCACCACCACACCACCGGACAAATGCACCCCGAGATTCAGCACGCCTACTACCCAAAACTGTCGATTTGTAATCACTCCCAAGCCACTAACTAAACAAATCCATCAAAAACCCTGTGAGAATCCATTTGCGCTGATTGACATTCAAGCCCTCTCACTCATCACTCTAGAGGTTGGCAAACCCTAACATCAACATTGATAGATGAATTTCATCAAGCCTCTGTATGCTGCCAAATTAATGACCCAAACGCCATAGAAACACCCAAGCTATACGCATAGAGACACCCACCCTTCAAGGCCACCAAGTAGTAGGATTGGATTGAAGTATGTGAAATCGCCAAGGTGGTCTAGGGATTGAGTGGCAATGGAGAAATTTAGGGATTGGGTTTCAAGTGAGCAATCCAAGATAATGGGGATGGCAACAACTTTGAACTTAGCTTCATTGCCGATAAGAGTTGCAAGTGTAACGTCACTTGGGCAAAAAAACAACTTCATAAAACAAGAGGGGTGATTAGTTAAAACAAAAACCCAAAAGGTGTAAAATGGAATTAACCCACCCATCCCACAGGTATAGGTGCATTTTACTTTTGTTCTTGAAACTTAAAGTGTGCTCATTTGATAAGTGTGCTTGTTTTTGTATCACCCTATATCTAAAGCATGACTTTCTTTTAATCATCTCATGCAATTCCCCTCCTTATTTACGCATCCATATTATCAATATGTTAGAATATTAATTAAATAATTAAATTCACAATTTCTTATTAGTTTGTTTTTGGAGTAAGTAGTGATTTAATTAAATAATTAATTCAGTTATGCACTACTGCTTAGCACTTAACATATCAAGTCTTATATTGAGAGTCCAATCTTGTTCTCATCCAATCTTGCAGGATGGGCGCATAAGTTATGAGGAGTTTGCTGCTATGATGAAAGCTGGTACAGATTGGAGAAAGGCATCCAGGCAATATTCACGAGAAAGATTCAACAGCCTCAGCTTAAAGTTGATGAGGGATGGGTCTTTACAGCTAGCCAATGAGGGTAGATGAACCAACAATTATTATAAAAAAAAAAATAACTGGTGTTTGGGAAAATGAAAATAATTCTTTCTTTTTCTTGGTTTTATGCAACCATTGTTATTTTTTCATTTTATTTCCTCGTGAGACCTTCGAATAGGTAGATCAGGATGAGGGTCTTGATGTTTTCATCAAATAGCTATCTTTAGGATCTGTTTGTTTTGTGGTAGTTGCCTGAGAAAGAAAAAAAAAAATAGTTTTAGGTAGAATTTGGTCAAGTTGTTATCATTATATATGTGGTTGTAAATATTGGTCAATTAGGCCCCACAGGCCCTTTTCATTAGAGATGTATTGTCTAACTGCTGTTTAAATGCTTCCATGTGCTGTTGACGGCATAAACTGCCACGTGCAATTGTGTTGGGTGAAGTTGTTCATTATCCATGTTTTTGCAACAGAGTAATCTTGTTGTTTAGCTGGATTTGCTTGATCTATTACCTATATTTTCGCATAATTAAACAGCATATCCCCTTAATCTAGCTGTTGAAAGTATCCACACAAAAGATCCTCTGTTTTTTGGCATGAGAATCTTAATTGTTTTGTTTAATAATGCTATTTGCAAAGAGTATAATAGGGTCCCTTCTCATTCTGAACTGAATAGAAGACCAAATCGAAAATACTTCCAAACACAAAATTGGAAGCGACTCATTTAAAGGTGAATATTTAAGTTCAAATATATATATGGTGAAAAATAAATTCTTTTCGAGGGGGAAGATGTGCTTTTTAAAATTAAAAAACAGAGGGGATCATTGTAATAAGATTGTCCATTGCATTCTGGCTCCCGTCTTACCTGGATAGATGCTTAGGCAATTCTAAGCCTACTTGTTTGGTTTGCCCATACACCTGTCCAAGCAAGTGATGCTCGGATATCTTCTCACATGAGGTTGCCCATTGCACGGTCCAATGAATAGCCTCATTTTTTCTAATTCCTCATTACATGTGGGAAAAAGACAATGAAAATGCAACAATAACCTTGAAATCAAATACATTTGCAAGGCTTCAGTTTTTAAGAACATCTTTGTTGAGAATTACAGGATATTAAATATAAGTCCTAAAAAGGAATAGATCAAGTTTGAATCCTTGATGTTTTAATTTTTATTTTTTAAAAGATACTGAAAATTTTTTATTTTTATTATTATTTTTTAAAAAAAAAGAAAAAAGAAAAAGAAGAAGAAGGTTCAATGATTTGATTTCAAGCTGTTATGAGTGGAAGGTTCAATGATTTTTAACGAAGTTAACTTATTGGGAAGAATTTTTTCTTAGGAGGTTATGCATATCAATGATTTTTTCAAATATAGAATATTCATTTAAAATGCGTTCCCTACTAATTATTACATATATTACATGCGATATATAAAAGGATCGAGTGATGTCTTATGGTAATAAATTTGGCTTCAATCGGTTCAATTCCAATTGAAATTGGATCATGTTATATAACACGTGTCTCAAGCCCTACGACTCTACGAGTCAAGCCGAATCCATAAATAATAAGCTACAATTTACAAAACCTCGGACATTCCGCCAAAAAAAAAGACATCTTGATATATATTTGCTTAGCAAATTTAGCCAATTTCACCTATTTCTTTAATTGTCTAAAATGGACAGCTTCATATTTGTCTCGCAATGCTAGTCATTTGTCTTCTCGATCTCTCTCTCCCTGATAAGTATCATGTCTTTTTTCATCTTCCATTGTTTGCCCTTTTAATTATATTACATCTCATTGTAAATATGTCTCCTATTTTCTCACCTAATTGCCCTTTTTTCATCTTGAGCTTGAATTAGTTAAAAGCATTTCCATTATTTGGTTGGATTTAATTGATATACCAATTGATTATGCTCATTGATCAATTACTTGTTTCTATTTGCTCCATTCCATCACATGCCGACCTCCTTCATGTTGAATCTTATGATTTATCAGTGGGATCTACTTTGACAACAATTTTTCTTAAGTTTATTGTTTTATATATCAATAACTTCTTTTATATTTCATTTTCGTGGAAATTAGGTTGATCTATTATTGTGATATATTTATATGAGTCCTGGAAATCCCTGCATTGATTGTGTTAAGAAATTACCTTCTTTTGATTTTTGCACTTACTTTTCCTCCATTTCTATCTAATTAAACATCTTTGTTTGTTAAATCATTCTCTTTCTTAGAATTATTTTCTGTTTTAAAAACACAAATATTAATAAAAAACCTAAAACACAAAACACTCAAAATTATTTTCTTTTTATATTATCTCATAATAATTTATCAAACAAAAAATAGAAAGCACCATTCAAAATGCATTGTACTATTCTCATCAAAGACAACTGTAAATACTCATTAATCGGATAAATTCTTAAAATAAATAAATTCAGAAATGCAGAAAAGTGAGAGTAAAAAGACTTCCAAGTTTTTTTCAATTTCAGCCCAAAACCTTGACATTGCTAACAAACCGGACAACAAATGTAAAATAGTCTCTATGAGATTCACATGCTTGAATAAAGTGTGGACTATTTGAGACTTGCTTGAACAGATGAGCCTCAAAAGGTCTCTCTATCATTTGCTACCCGAATTGAATTGCTAGCAATCTGGGTTAACAAATTGCTAAAAATCTATATATTTGGTTTTGTGGGAACTTAGCTCTCACCACCTTTTTGTTTTCTTCTAATCAAATACGATGCAACATGAGTCACAGGAGATCCTTGCAATTGGCTGCTTAAATTACATGGGATTCGGCTAGTCACATATAAAAGGGGTTGAGAGGCCTATTTGTTTTGAGTAGGTCGGTTCTACACTCTTGGCTACCCGAAACAAATGGCCCCGCAACCTCTTCCTTGTGGAGTCATTTATTGACCCACAACGAAGAGGGGGAGTCTTTAATTATTGCCTTAAGCATCGAGTGTCCAAGGGTGAACCTACCTCTTAGGTTGAGGGGTCTTTGGCGGCCCTTTTTTTTTTTTTTTTCTCTAATCCTTATAAAATATTATTTTTTTTATCATGGTGCCGTCAATAATGAATTTTTTACTCCTTGTTCTGTGTGGGTTGGAGATGGTGGTTGCTTTATGGGTCACGAGGTAGAGCTTCTGTAGCAAGTGTGGTTGATGAATTTTCTCGGTGAGAGATGGGTTTGTTGGGCAGTGGGTTGCTGATTTGTAGATGGCTTTGTGTTGAGACTCTATTGTTGGTGGTAATGGGGTTATTTTGGAATAATGGCGGAATTGGGTGGGAGTGAGATTGGGTTGTGGAATTGGGGCTTCAACATGGAAAAATGGATCTTGCGGATTGACAAGGTTCTTGACATCTTCCGTTGGCTGGAAATCTAGCGATGGCATGGAATTTAGGTTTCCATGGTATGACTTGTTACTGGTTCTTGCTGTAGAATTTTCCCTAGAATCATTTCTTCTTTGGACTCCTTGCTGTCCAGTTTCTCTTCTATGTGTTGTTGGAGCTGGTCCATGCTTGCTTGCTGCGATGCTGAATTTTTTATGAGATCCTTGAGTAGTTTTTTGATCTCCGCATTCTGTTGCTCTAACCGATCAAGCTGTGCCTCAGTCGTCATTGAGCAAGTTGGCTCTGATACCAATTTGTTACGTGAATACGTAACGGGAGCATTCACAATGGATGAGCTAAATGACACTTTTATCTAAAATAGCTCATTAAATTGATAAAATACCCTTTACATTGGAGAAGCTAAAAAAAATGTAGAATATATATTTTATTAAATGAGCTAAAAAAAAAGCTACATGTAGCGGCACTATTCTAAGAGCTATTTTCCTAAATTTTCTTCCCACGTCTTTTTTTCTCCTACTATCTCTCTCAAAATTTTATTCCTACATTTTTTAATTGTTTCTCTCACCTGTTTTATCTTTTTTCAAAATTTTCTCCTATTATTTCTCTTTCACATGTCATTTTTTCCAAAATTTTCTCCTATTATTTATCTCTCCACATCATTTTTTTCTCAAAAGTTGAAAAATAAGATATTTAAGAAAAACACAATCATTATAAAAAATAAAAAAATAATAAAAATTAAATGATATAGATAAAAATATAACTAATCGGATGTAGGAGGTCCTTAAAAAGTTATTAATTAAACTAGATAAATTAAGTTTTTAAAAGCTATTTTACATAAAAAATTAGTTATTCCATTGTGAATGCCTTAATATGACTACATTATTTAGCTTTCTTCTTTGTATGATAAATTGTATCTATCTATTTATTTATTTAGTAAGATCAGACTCTCTATGCAAAGAAATCTTGGTCCCACACTCCTAGGAGAGTGTCCCCGTCCCTCGAGGAGGACCAAGAATTTTCTCATGACCTTATGCTTTCTTGCAAGAGTTCAATCGCTGGTTTGACCCTGCAAAAAGCTACATCAACAATATATAATTACTTGCAGTGAGTTCAATTATCAAACACAACTGCAATTTGCCTCTCTCTCACAAGTTAGAATGTGTATTATGGCATTGCTTTAGTTTTGTATTTCAAGGGGGGTGGTTTGTTACTCAAGAGAGCGGTCAAAAGAATCGCTGATCAACCCAATGGTGGAGGTGGGAGATTTGTAGTAGGGTTCGGGTGACAGTAAGACTAGTGAGGGTGGACTGCTGGAAAGAGAGAATTTTAAATTTTAATGAATCCCCAAATTATAGTTTTTGTTTGGATATAATTCCCATGAACTTGCTGCTAGAATTGCTATCCATAGCCTACCTTATTAAGCAAATGATAGGTTGCCGGAGACGGCTAGACTTGCTCTAAAAGATGAATGTTATAAATTTATTTATTTATTTTTATATCTATTGTCTGAATCGCTAACTATTGAAATAGTAAAATTAAAGGACGAGGTAAAATCCCTGAGTATTACATCCATCCCAATGTCCAACCTAATGCAGCCACGTGCACACGTCCAAGAATGTTTCCCGCCCATTCTGAAGCTGACATGGCGTACCTAGTGCTGTGATTTGCTACACTGCTACTCTACATGCTTACATTAATGCCCAGCACATCAGTGCCACTGTGACACAGGTGCACACACACCCGTGGGCAGAGTACTGGGTTTTAGCTCCAGGGTACTATATCTATATCCAACCTGCTCTTTCTTTTTGGCCCACTTTTTGCTTTTTTTCTTGATGCCCAAGCAGCTCCAAAATTTAGGCTCTTTTTCAATTTTTCATTTTTGGGTGCCAATGTAACCGTCTATCTGCTGCACTTGTTTAGGAAAGTTAAGGGCTTTTGGGTTGCAGAAACTGGGATTAATTTTGTGCCAGAAATTCAGGTTTGGTCCTTTGTATGTGGCCCAGTTTGGTTTTTGGGTATTCTTTGTGTTTTCTGACTGTATTGGGTGAATTCATTGTATGCTTCAGCTTGACCTCTAAACTGTCTGATTCTTCATATCTCACTCTTCTTGTAACAGATTTTACTTTGAATGTTGTTTGATAGTATATAATTGGAATTTCTCTACAATTAGTTCCAAAGGTTTAATTGTTCTGTTCTCTGAGTTGGGAATAGGTTAAATCTTTATTAACTTGCCATTTAAATGTTTGGTGAGTGGAAAACTCTATTTATGAGCCTCTCTCAAGAAAAAGGAACCATAGCCCATTGAAAAGCTCTGTTAAGCAAGCGGGTTTCCCGGCACACAGTTCTCTATTATAATTGGTAAAGTATTTAGCAACAATAGGGTTTGCCACAGGTTTCTCCTTAGCAACAACGGGTCTCTTGATTGAGCTCATTGCTGAGAGCAGTGTCTGGAGCAGTGGCCCCAAGGAAAAGCACACGAGGTTCCCCAACTAACCCTTCAAAAGGTTCCCCACGCCCACCTCTGATTCCTGTTATATAATTACTAAGTTCCATTTGACCATTGTTTTACTTATCAAAAAAAAAAATTGACCATTGTTTGCTCCTTCATATCCAGGGCTTTCTTAGATTTTTGGGTTGCATGTATATTCTAGGCTTCAATTGTGATGAATTTGGTTATTTTGACATCAGCATTCAAGTTTTTGTTGTTTTTGGCTTATGGGTCTCTATCGAAAGCTTTGATTTACCATTTTTTTTATTCTTCATATCTGCGGTTTCCTCACTATATTTGAGGTTGCATGTAGTTTGCTATTGTTCTCTTGTGATGAATTTAGGTTTTCTAATGTCAGCATTCAAGTTTTGCTCGTTTTGGTTTCTGAATTTCTCTTGAATGCTCTCATATAAATATTACCATTATGTGATTTCTCTAATTATGGAATTTTCTAACTGGTTTTTTAGCCTTTCTCGTAGTTCAGCAAAGGTTTTCCTGATATAAGAAGCCAAGAAACAGTGAACTATATATGCTCTCAGTAAACTTGCTCTTCATGAAAAAAACTTCACTTGTCTTGCTCTTCACTGTAGCCGGCTGTGCTTGAGGAGGAGGGACAAATCTCTGGTTTCTTCCCTCCTCCTCTTCTTTCTCCTCCCCTTCCACATGAAGCCTTCACCAACGAGTTTCTCTCTTCTTAGAGAGAGAAGCTCCACTTTTCCTTTTAGAATTTTCTCTAGAGCTTTCCGCCTCTTTTGAGGCCTTATTCATCGCCTTTGGCAATCTATTTGAAGGGATTTTTCTTTTCCTCCTAAAATCTCAACCTCATCCTCTCCACCACTGCCTTGCCTCCTTCTCCGGCCCTCCGCGCTGCTCACCTCCTCCACCGCACCGCCCTCTATCTTCTTTGTTTCCTCCACCCCCTGTCCCTGCCCTCTGCATCTCTGCTTGGCCCTCATGCACCTTCACTTGGTTCTCACACGCACGTGCATCCCTGTCGTTTCTTTCACCGATGCTGCTGTTTTTGTTGTTTTCTTGTAGTTTTGGGGCTTATGGTGCCCTCACCACCAATTATGCCATTATGGTGCTCTCCAGATCTGGTTGCAGATTGTTTTGCGGTATTCTCTGGACTCGGAGCTAGTGTCTCCTTCTGGTGGCTTCAATCCGACCTCCATTAGTGCCCTACTTGCTGTTGTGGTTCTCTTTATGGTGTACTGCTGTAAGGGTTTCTTTGTGGGGTGGGGGTTTGTAAAGGGTTGATGGACCTTTCGAGGGTCGTGCCCCTTCTTGTGCCTCTTGGTTGTATTTTCCCTGGTACGCCTTTTCAATCCACCTTTTATGGTGGCAATTTCTCTTGGTGTTCATGCCAAGAATTCATAGGGCCGCATCATTCATTTGATGCATTCCATTTTTATTTATGTTTACCTGCACTGATTTGGTTCCTTTTTTGGGGCTTATGTTGGGTTGCTCAGCTCTTTTTCGTTGTTCTTGTTTGTAGTTCATTTTTGATGTACTTATATATAAAAAAGAAGCCAATAAACAGCTGCTTTGGTTTTCTTTTTTTTAACACACACACACACACACACTCCCCCTCTCTCTCCCTCTCTCCCTCTCACAAGCACACACAATTCATATATGGGTCTTCTCATATGACATGATATGAAATAAGAGAATTACATATTCTGGGTTAAATGTAGCACCATTCGTGATGCATACTTGGAAGTCTTTCAATTGGGATGAGTTGGTGCTTGTTTGTGTCTTGGCTTTTTCTTGAATGCTTTCATTTGATCATGCTCTTGTTTAGTTTTTTTTTTCATACAAATGAATCGAGCACAAATTGTCTAGTAGCGCTAAATGTGACCACCCACCAAACTATGAATCTCAATACTCACTCACTGAAACAAACAAAGAAAGTAGGAAAAATTGTGAAATGGCATTAAAGAAACATATTTGATTAGTTGATAGCATATAGCTTGATCACTATTCTCATATGGATGGTTTGGTGATTCTTGGTTCTATAGGTTTTTCTTTTAGTTCAGTGGGGTTGTTTTGAATTCGGAAGTTCTAAAGCTGATGAATTAGGGACTAAAGCTTCTCAGTTATTAATGCATTTTGGGATTTGAAATCACGAGTCAGTGGCTGAAATGAACAATCAGAGTCGTTGCTTCTCAAGAATTTTTTTTTTTTTTTTTGGGTGATTAATTCATGAATTTTGTTTAAAAGAGGCCAGACTACCAATCCTGACTTTTAAAGGTCAAGGTAAAGGATCTTAAACAAAAGGGCAAGACTGTTCAACAGTACATGGATTCATGGAATTTGTTCTAAACTTGCTGCAAATGGCAAATATTGTCGTTAGCTTTTTGGGGTTTTCTTCTAGATTGGAGGATGGAGTCTTCTTCTCTTGCGAATGTTTGTCTCTTCTGTTTAGTGCCATTGGATTTCTGATTTTTTTTAATAAACTTTTTTGAATTTTGGAACAATCTCCTGATCTTTATTTTGTCTATAACAATATTCTGATTGTTCCTTGCTTTTTGCAGCATTTATATTCAATCTGGTGCTTCATTGCTGAGGCTGTTTTGACGATCCTTTTTCATTACAAGGTTTGCGGTTTATGCATTCTGATTTTTCGATATGGATAAAAAGGATTTGGCTAAGAAAAGGAATAAGAAGGCTCATGGATCTGTTACTCGACAAATGATCAGTGGTAGAAACAAATCAAAAGATGCTTCTGTAGATAATGAGCTGGCAGTAGGGACTCGGAAGGATGAAGTAATGAGAAAGGCTGCTGTTGGTACGTCTAAGAGGAAGGAATCTGCTGCAGAAAAAAGTAGTAAATCCAAAGATGTTGATTTAGATGATGATCAGAAAATAGGGGCTCCGAAGAATGAAGTAATGAGGATGGCTGCTGGTAAAAAGGCTAAGGGGGAGAAGTCTGTTGCCAAACAGGATGGATCTAAGGATGTAACTATTGACGATAATCTGACAATGGAGGTTTTGAAGAAAAAAGTAAGGGGGAAGGTTGCTGGTGATAAGTCTAAGGGAGATAAATCTGTGGCCAAACAGAGCAGCAAATTGAAAGATAGTGAGGTAGATGATGCTCTGAAAACTGGGGTCCTGAAGGATGAAGTGAGGGGGCGGGTTTCTGGTGGTAAGTCTATGGGAGAGAAATCTGCAGTAAGAAAGGGTAAGGCAGGAGGTGGGGCCAAACTTATTGTGGAAGAAGAGGATGCAGAGGAAACTATGATGGAGGACAGTAAAGAGGACACATCTACTGAAGTGAAGCGAAGGAGGGGAGCAGACGGGGAAATAGTGCAGGCATTTTTGCTGTCCCCAGAGAGAAGCTCATCTAGGCTTCGCCCAAGAAAGGAGGTGCCTGCTTTCCGGTTGGTTGATTTGGGCGATGATGACAATGATAAGATAATTGGCAAAAAAGTTAAGGTTTACTGGTCTGGATCACGAAAATGGTTTACCGGATGCATCAAAGCTTTTGATTATGAGAAGAAGCTGCATAATATTCTCTATGAAGATGGTGATCGTGAAATGTTGGATTTGAGGAAAGAGCGTTTTGAGCTTGAAATTATGCCTACTGACAGTTTCAAGTTGAGAACCAAACCCAATTCTGAAAAGGAAGTGAAGGGTTTGGATGGTGACAAGGTCGGTGCAGAAACTTTGAATGAGGATATTGAGATGGTCGATGCTGAGAAAGTGGCAAAACAATTGGAGCCAAAGAAGAAAACTCAATCAGAGTTATCTTCCAAAGAAGGGAAAGATCCTGAAGTTAATAATGCAGAAGACCAATTTGCAAATATGAGTTTGGATTTGCTTTCTGAAAAAGCTAAGGCGGTGGTCATTGATGAGGCTCATAATGTTGAAGAACCTCCTGATGCTAGTTATGAAGAAGAGCAAGATGAGTCTAAAATGGATGAAGAAGCCACAGAAGCTGTTAGAACGGAATCCAATTCTGAGGTGAAAGAATTGGGGTCTGATACTGTGGAAGGGAGCAGAAAAGCTGTGAAAGATGACTTCATGAAGATAAGCAATGCTAAATCAGAGAAAATGCGTGTGAGCTCAAAGAAAAGGGCAACTCCCAGAGCTGTGAAAAAGAGAAGCTCCAAGTCTCAGAGCAGGAAAGAAAGCAAAGAGAAAGAGGACCTGGATGCAAATGTGGAAGTTGTTTCACACCTTGATGAAATTAAGGACAATATAATGCATGGTGATGTTGATGTTGACAAATCCATGGAAGCAAAGAATCAGGAGGATGGTGAGAAGACTGATTCTATTGCAAAAGAACAATGTGAAGAAAAATGTGGATTTTCAGCTGAAACCCAACATGACACACCAGATCTCAATGTCGAGAAGAAAGAAGATGATCTGGTAGAAAAGCAGATTGAGATAGAAGATAAAAAGGTTTCAAAAGATGCCATAAATAGGTTGAGTTTGAGCTCAAATCCTCAATGTGTGGAAGATGGTATGGAGGACCTTGCTGAAAATGCTGAAGTTTCTGTTCTTCCTAATGAAGTCAAGGAGAAAGTGAGAAACAGAAAAATCAATGTTGAAGGGCCCATGGATGCTGATACCAGGAAAAATTTCAATGAGACGGACACTCTTTTGAAAGCAGCAAATGAAGGGGCCTGTGAAGTGCTGCCTAAGTTACCAAAAACTCAAGAAGAAGATTCTGAACTGCAGGGTAAGCCGAGGACTGAGATCAGTGGATCTGAAGAAGGTATATGCCAGAAGGGAAACTTGACCAGGCACCAAGGATAGCAAAAATGCTGAAAGCCTAACTAAACCTGTCAGAAGGGAGCACGCCCCATTTCAAACGTAGTAAGTGCTATTTATATCCTTGAGAATCTTTTAGTGGAATGGGAATTGAACATACATGCTTTCATATCTATTACTTAATTTACATGTTACAGTCTAGTTTACTTTGGCGCAAAGCATGGGCTATATGACCTAATTATATGCCTGTTTCATGAAGTAACTGTTTTTATTTGCTGGAGACTCTCCCTTATAGCTCTGTGTCCCTTATCATGTAAAATTTCCGTGTGTTTTACAGAAGAAACCTGGAACCAGGTTTGCTACCATTATTTTTTACTTGCTTCAAGCTCTGTTTGGTTGCAAAGGACTTCTTTAATTATTTCCAAATCAATTTCATTGATCAGGAAACCAGATTTGGACCTTTCCTTAATGTGTTGCCCATTTTTCCTTATTGTCTTAAGTTGCTCAGAATTTATCCATGAAGGAAAGAGATATTCAGAAATTCTTTCTGGAAACTTGTCTAGAAAGTCAGAAACTGATTTTCTACTGTATTTTGCCACTAGCAATTAAACAGGATGCATGTACCTGCAACAAGCTTAGAATTTATGTTTTAAACGTTTTGATAGTATGTAATGCTAGGGGAACATACACATATATAACACCATAAAGAATACAAGTCCTTGTATTTTCTATTTTATTGTAAACAACTCTTATCTGTAACTGATAATTCTGTTACAACCTGTTTCCTTATATCACCCTGTTTGCCTTTATTTTTGTCCTTCTATATCTTTTTTGTAAAAGAAACAATAAAGGTTTGACTGAGTTTTGGTTATGACCATCACGACAAAAAGCATAAGGGAGGAGCAGTTACATTTGCAGTATCTGCTTTATACATTTTTGTCTTCATCTTCAATCTTTTTCTTTAAATCAATGGGAGATATGTTCGGCAGAACATTTAAGAGATAAAACCAAAGAAGCAGTTGAGTTTGGATTGGCATAATGCTTTGAATGGTGTGAGAAAGTTGTGGTGCTTACGCTTTTAGTCAGTTTTATTTGTTTCTTTCTTCAAGGTGATTTGGCAATTGATGGTAGATCCCCCCCCCCCCCCCAATTATATATCTTAACTTTTCAAGAACGAGAAATGCAAGGGTTACAAAATATTTTACAAAAAACTCTTACAAGGTGATGTCGTTTAACATGATTGAATGTCTCAAAATTTGGATTCATATCCTTCTCAATCATGTTGTGCCACATCACTTTGTGAAAGTTTTTTTTTTTTTTGTAAAATATTTTGTAAGCCTAACATTCCTCTTCAAGAATTACCATTTCTATGTAGTTGTATCTCTGCTAATTAGGCTTAAACTTGCCATTGTAGTGATGTATTGGCCGATCAGGTGAAATGCTTGTTCATGACTAGTTTGATATCACATATTGTGTGATCACTAACCCCAACGGATAGTTCAATTTGTTGGAGACCATGCCTTATGAAACGGAACCACTAGTTTGAATCTATCTTTCCCCTTCTCTTCCCCTTAGGGCCAATTACTTATCAAAAAAACATTGCGTGATCGTTGGACATGCATCAGTTTTGTCCATGAAAAGTATATCTTGTTCTCCAGCCTTGACTGTCTAATTGATATTTCTTGTAACTGTAGGACTATAAAAGTTGCAAGTGACTCGTTACGGAGAAGCTTATGTCTTATGTTTTTATATCTTAATCTATTTGTGCTTTTCAACAAACTCAAGTATTATTTTGTCTAATATCTATTTGATGTATATATTTATCACTTCCCAGGGTGCTGAATGTTTTACATATGAATCAGTACTGTCTGTCAATGAGTTATTGAGATCAAGTTTGGTAAAGATAAAGAGTCATTGAAATGTGAAAGGGTCAATTTCTGGCTGTTGTTTGTCCCTTCCTTTCTAGGGAATCCAGATCCTCTTTGCTGTTTTGGTTTGTTCAAAATCCCACAATGACTTATGTTTACCTAAATTCTGAGAGCTCAATCTTGTGGTGCTCTTTGGCACTCTACGTCTCTACTTGTGCTTCAGCAAATTTTCTTGCACAATCTTGTCCACACCACTGATACTGCCTGCATATCTGGGCCACCAGCTGAATAAAGTGAGTTTTTATGTTTAATTCACCAAAGATTCATCGGAGGAATCCAATGGAAAGATGCCCTTTCTACTCCTGAGTATAAACATGTAGTAGTTACTCACAAGTGCCGTTTATTTATTTATTTTAATAGCTTTTCTCCCATCTCTATATATTGCACTATAAATTCAAGACAATCCTTCTTGGGAAATTTTTGGGTATTAACGAAATATAATTATGATACCTGTGCCTTCTGGTCTTTGCAGATAAACATCTGGTGTTTGAGGATGAAGCTAGCTTTTGACCGCAAGAATGCATCATATCCGAGGTTGATTGTTGGCTTCAATCTTCATGGAAATCAAAGGCGTAAATGGGAAAATTGCACTGAATTGTTCAGTCAAATTTCTCTTCTTCATCTTTGTTTTTTTTTTCCCCATTCCCTTTGCAATCAGAAAAGCAGAAACTGTGTACTTTTGCGGAGTAAGTCTTATGAGCCATATATACCTATATAAGAACTCTTGCATTTTTATTTATGGACATAGGCGTGCTTTCTATTGTGGTGAGTTCTTCTTCATAATTCGTTTAGCTTGATGGGCCATTGCAAAAACTCTGGAGTTTACTTGAGCTAAGATGGGTAATTTTTATTTGCCTGAGACAAGTAACACCTAATCTCACACTAGGTTGTGAGACTGGGGTTAACGCATCAATCACACATTGAGAAGATGAATTGTCCACATTGAGCGGATGGATTATAAAAACATTTACAAGTGCAAAGTTATTCATTTATTTCTTACTAAGTGAGACTAAATTTTATAAGAGCATTAGCAGCAGTTTTTTAACCATTTTTCCTCAATTTAGGAATTAAAACTACTTTTTGGTTTCCTATAAAAAAAATATTTTACAGTAGATTTTCTTATTTTTTCATACATGAATTAAATACTATTTTTTCTTTTATCATTGCAACCAATGAGAGAGGAGAGAGGAAAAAACATTGTTGGGACATATGAAGGAGAAATGAGAGAGAATGAGATGTTTTATAATTTAATAATAAATAAGGAGTTTATAGTGTTTTTCAATACACTGTAGATGTCCTTCGATGTTGGTTAAATTTAGGACTTCTGATGTGGGTGTTTTTTTGAGATTTTTCCTAATTAGTGCTTTAAGCGATTTTAAGCAAACGTATACATATATGACTTAACTTTTTTTGAATCGTCGAGTTCTATATCCTCAACCCCAACCCCAACCCCTTCTCTCTGTAGGGATACTTACAGCTAACTTATATATATATATATAACTGGATATGCATTTAACCTTTGGTCTAGGGCAATGGGCATACTAAGTAGTTGATTCCTACTTCTCCTTCTCCTTGTCATATATATATATATATATATATATAAAACTGGATATGCATTTAACCTTTGGTCTAGGGAAATGGGCATAATAAGTAGTTGAGTCCTACTTCTCCTTCTCCTTCTCCTTGTCATTTTGACTTTGCTTCACTATTGTTGTCAGCCATTGACCAAATGGTCTGCCGTCTTCAGCTATGATTCAATGTGTCTTTTGCCCTTGACCAACAATTATATTGATTATTATTTTTTTAAATGAAAAATCATTCTTATTTCATTGAAAAATGATTATATGTATAAATGCTCTTACATCATAATCATAGAGCAAAAAGTTATAAGAAAATTATAACCGAAGTTACGAGGTTACAAGTTATAGAAGTTTACATAAAAATAAAAATTCAAAACCTATCTATGACAATAATATCCGTTAAAACTTTTGTATTTTGTATTTTTTTTTTTAAAAAAGTAAAAAATAAAAAAGTGTATGAAGTAATAATATATATATTTTTGTCCTTCTTTTTATTGGTATTTTTTAAAAAATGAAAATTGTATTTTTCTTCATAAAAATGGTCATTTTTTTTTTTTAATGAAAAATGCCCATTTTTCTTCAAAAAAATGGAATTTTCATTTTTTAAAAAATACCAATAAAAAGAATAACAAAAAATATATATTATTGCTTCAGACACTTTTTCAGTTTTTACTTTTAAAAATAAAAAAATAAAAAAGTCAAAAGTTGTACAAAAGTTAGACAAAAAAATTGAGTCTTTATCATCCCTCAAAACAAAATTATAAAAAACAAAAAACTGATAAAACTTAGCCCCCACAAAAAACAGTAAAAAAAGCACAAATCTGCTTCTTAGAAGATTAGATTTAATTCTCCTCGACCCAAAACGATCGGGAAACTACATCCTTCTTTTCTTTCTAAATTACTCACAATAACAAATCTAAAAAGAAAAAAACTCATACTCAAAACAAACAAAATAAAAAACACAATTAACTATCGGCATAGATTTATTAGTTGGAAAAAAATAAAATAATTTATTTATTTAAAAACCGCAGCCCAACGTGACCCTAGTAAAATACTAAAATATAGGCCAGTCCAGGTTCAGTGTACCATGGAATCCAAATTTACTTAACTGCATGTCTGTCAGAAACATTCCACGCGCTTTAACACTCTGGTGCTGGTGCTGCCATAAAAAAGCTAAAATGTTTCCTTTTATAACTCTTACAATTTATTGTGATTAGCATGTAATTAATTGGTGAGGTGATTGATGTTGTTTTTAGTATGGAAAATTTCATTTTGTCTCCTGAATTTTTATTTGATTTGATAAATTAAATCTGACTTACATATTATTATTAAAGGAAAATAACAATATGTATGCTTGAAATTGAATCTCAAAGTTAACTTATTTTTAAAACCTTTTAATAGGAGAGAGAAAATAAAAAAAGATTTTGAGAGATTCAATCTTAACCGTTGCTTTTACTACAGTATATATACTGTAAATTTAATAGCATCATGTAAGCCGGATCCTGATAAATTCTCTCAAATTTTAAAATCTCTCACTTTAGACTCTTAAACTTTCAATTGTTCTCAATGTAGACTCATCTGTCAGATTTTAAACGTTACATGACGCTTATACCCCTGACTTCTGTATAAAATTTCAAATTCCAAAACTATTTTTTNGCCTCTTGAATTTTTAATGTGATTGGATAAATTAAATCTGACTTATATATTATTATTAAAGGAAAATAATAGCATGTATGTTTGAAATTGAATCTCAAAGTTAACTTATTTTTAAAACCTTTTAATAGGAGAGAGAAAATAAAAAAAGATTTTGAGAGATTCAATCTTAACCGTTGCTTTTACTACAATATATATACTGTAAATTTAATAGCATCATGTAAGCCAAA
This sequence comes from Carpinus fangiana, assembly GCA_006937295.1. Classification (NCBI taxonomy): domain Eukaryota; kingdom Viridiplantae; phylum Streptophyta; class Magnoliopsida; order Fagales; family Betulaceae; genus Carpinus; species Carpinus fangiana. Next base: position 3,995,795 of record CM017324.1, read on the forward strand.
TCCTGATAAATTCTCTCAAATTTTAAAATCTCTCACTTTAGACTTTTAAACTTTCAATTGTTCTCAATGTAGACTCATCTGTCAAATTTTAAACGTTACATGACGCTTATACCCCTGACTTCTGTATAAAATTTCAAATTCCAAAACTATTTTTTTTTTTTGGGTTTGCTAGGGGTTCTCCCCATAGTGTTTTCTTGAGTTCTCTCAGACTTACATAAAACATGATTTAAGAAAAAATAAAATTGTAGTACCGTTTTTTTGCCAACAGATTAATTTTTGTGAGTTAATATTTAGGTTATAATGCTTTAAAACTTGTTTTTGGATTCAAAACTAAAACATAAGGGTGGAAGGTTAACTCTTTAGGGATAATATCACCCAAAATGGATTTGATCATCTTAAATTTAGTGCTAATGCCAAAAAAAATCGGTGGTGGAGGCCACTACAATTTTATTTTTTCTTAAATCATGTTTTACGTAAGTTTAGGAAAACCCAGGAGAACACTATGAGGAGAACCCCTAGCATTTTTCTTTTTTTTTAAAAAAAAAATTAAAAATTAAAAAAAAACGAAAATTAAGGATATTTTGGTCTTTTTCTTGTATTTTTAACGGCGAAATTTTAAAGTTTGGAAGGTTTGTCAAATCGAGTGGAAGTTCAGGGATTAAATGAAGTTTTTCCTTATTATTATTATTATTATTTGTTTATTGATTTAACAAATTCCGATAAAGTAACACGTTAGAATCATTTAAATTGTGACACATATTTTATTTAATATAGTGACACATTAGAGCTAATAAGTGAAAAATTACTCTAATCATAGACAATATATTCACTTTTTTATGAAAAAGATGTTTCTGGTATGATATCAGGATTTGTTGTTTCTGGTTTAATTTTTTTTTTATATATATATCTAAAATTTTCATTTATGCCTTAACCCTTCTCCTTCTTCTTCTTTTTTTTTTTTTTAATTTTTGTAATTTTTTCCTGATAATATGATTTGGTCAAATATACGGTTTTAACTATCTAAATTCGTTTACAAGAGATAACTTAATTGGTTTGGACATATCTAATAAAATAGAGATTACTAATTCGAATATTTTTTTCCTCCTTGTTAAAAAAAAAAAAAAAAATCTAAATTCGAAATCTTTTCGTTTCTCTCCTATTCCTAATATGGGATGAATTTGCCAAAAAAAGGAAAAAAAGAAAAGAAAGAAAGAAGGTCAGCCTTGTCTTTTGACTACCGCGCGTGGGGGTTATCCTACAACACATGCACCGAGACAAAAGAATATCAAAACGTGCTCGTGACAGGCACGTGACGGCGCACGTTAGCCCTTACCAACAATCACAAAAAACAAAATCTGAAAATGGAAGCACCTTTTCGCTTTTCCTCATACCACACCACCCATTCAAATTGCGCACAAGCCCCCAACCATCTGACTTTCTCCCTCAATCACACTCCTTCTTCTTCTTCCTCGTTTACTCAGAAACCCTAGCTCGGCCTAGGGCCTTCCTTTGAGAATTCGAAGCCATGACGACGTCGTTTGGGGCTGCGAACACCGCTCTGCTCAAGGACCCGAAGCTTCAGATTCCCAGCTTTCGCGGCCTCATGTCCTCCGGCTCTCTTGCTTCGGCGCGACACGCGCGCTCCGTTTCGGTTTCGTCTCCGAGTCCTTCGGTGATTAGAGCTGTGTCCACTGTGAGATTTTGCTCCGATTTTCTTTTTATTAGCTTATTATAAATGTTGAGGTTTTTTTTTTTTTTTTTAGTTTGCTCTGTTGTGATGCCAGGAAAGTGTAGGAAAAGGAGAGAATTTTTTTTTGTCCTTTTTTTTTTGCCAGGTAGTTTGGTTATTTGAGAGAAAAGAGAGCTAAATGCTTAAGAAATGAGGCCATTTTAAGCGATGTTCGTTTGTTAGTTTCTTCTCGTTGCTGTCTGTTTTCGATTGTGAATACGTGTTTGGTTGGTTAGAAAATGTGGGGAAGATAGCTCAATCCGAATCGGACCATAAAAAATGTTCTTTTCCCGTGTTTCAGTCTCTAATTTTTTGCTATAGATGAACCGATTTGTTATTCTCAAGTTTTTCCTTTTTAAAATGGAAGCCTAGCTTTTTCAAATTTGTGATTTGTAATTGAAAATGGAAATGTTTGAATTTGTCAAGCTGGCAATAGAAGTTTCCAACTTTCCTTCAAATTGAAATAAAGAGAAGGAAGCTATTCTTCTAGTTTTGTTGTATTCTTTTCTCTCGTTTATTCTAAGGACCAACTAGACAGCTAGAGTTTCTTGCGGATGAGAAACAGCAAGGGACTGTAAGATTTTTTATTTTTTCAATTATTCTTTTCTTGGTATCCGACGGTAGTTCAGATTGGAAATGATCAGTGTGGATGGTTGAGTGTATGGGTACTGTAATGATGAACTTCATGTACTGCTTTTAGTATGATACTGAAAAAAGGTATTCATTTTTTTGTGCAATTTACTGGCCTTCTATGTCCGGGTGGTGGGTGAATCTTTTTTGTGTTTCATTTTTTTTTGACAGGTAAATCATTGTACAGTTAGTACCTCTACATATATTAAATTTTTTTTTTATGATTTTTTTTTTTTTAAAAAAAAAAAAAAAAATACTTCACTTTGTCTCTTCCCACTCCTTTCTTTTTGCAAGAAAATATAACTGGACAGAACCTGCAAAAGGAAAAGCTCCCCTAACTTAGCTTTTGTGCTATTTGACAATTGAGTTCAAATTTTGAATTTTAATTATTTGTTATTGTTGGCAAATATTAGGCTCAAAGCACCTCCTCCCCTCCTTTGGAGGATGAGGAATGTTAGATTGATATATTTTCATTTTCAGTGAGCAAAGTACTTGGTTCTGAAATTTGTAGAATCTCTTTTTTACAGCCAGCAAAGCCTAACACTGCTTCTGAAACTAAGCGTAGCAAGGTTGAAATATTGAAAGAACAAAGTAATTACATAAGATACCCTCTTAACGAGGAATTGTTGACGGATGCCCCAAACATAAATGATGCTGCCACACAAATTATCAAGTTCCATGGGAGCTATCAACAATACAGTAGAGATGATCGCGGTCCAAAGAATTACTCATTTATGCTTCGTACTAAGAACCCATGTGGAAAAGTGTCAAATCAACTCTACTTGACAATGGATGATCTTGCAGACCAATTTGGAATAGGAACACTTCGTTTGACGACCAGACAAACATTTCAACTCCATGGAGTTTTGAAGAAGGACCTCAAGACGGTTATGAGTACGATCATCAAAAACATGGGCTCAACCCTTGGTGCTTGTGGCGATCTCAATAGGAATGTTCTTGCTCCTGCTGCTCCACTTACAAGAAAAGATTATCTATTCGCACAGCAAACAGCAGATAATATTGCTGCACTATTAACTCCTCAGTCTGGTTTCTACTATGACGTGTGGGTGGATGGGGAGCAAGTCATAACGGCAGAACCTCCTGAAGTAGTGAAGGCCCGCAATGATAATTCTCATGGAACAAATTTCCCTGATTCAGCTGAACCCATTTATGGAACTCAGTTCTTGCCAAGGAAATTCAAAATTGCCGTCACTGTGCCTACAGACAACTCGGTTGATATTCTCACAAATGACATTGGTGTTGTTGTTGTTTCTGATGGTGATGGAGAGCCTCAGGGATTCAACTTATATGTAAGATCAACAAATCTTAACAGTTTCCATGCTTGCTTCTGTGGCTTATAGATGATAGTTTCTTGTCACTTCTGTTGCAGGTTGGCGGTGGTATGGGAAGAACACATAGGTTGGAGACCACTTTTCCACGTTTGGGAGAACCATTAGGTTATGTGCCAAAAGAGGATATATTGTATGCAATAAAAGCTATTGTTGTTACCCAACGAGAAAATGGGAGAAGAGATGATCGGAAGTATAGTAGAATGAAATATTTGATCAGCTCCTGGGGAATTGAAAAGTTTAGAAGTGTGGTTGAGGAATATTATGGAAAAAAATTTGAACCTTTCCGCGTGTTGCCGGAATGGGAATTTAAAAGTTACTTGGGATGGCATGAGCAGGTTCGTTTCGACTGATCTGGATTTCATTTTATTTAATGTCTTTAGTTCTGTCTTAAGGTTTTAAATGATTATATTGTCACATACTGTCCCTCCTACTCAGTTGATACTGTCTCAAATCATACCTTAATGGCTAATTCATTGCCTTAAATCGCCCCCAGCCCATATTCTGTTTTCTGACTATAATTTTTTTAACAGGGGGATGGCAGTTTATTTTGTGGGCTTCATGTTGATAGTGGCCGTATTGGGGGGAAAATGAAGAAGACATTAAGAGAGGTAATAGAGAAGTATCATTTGAATGTGCGGCTCACACCAAACCAGAACATAATCTTGTGTGATATTCGCAATGCGTGGAAGCGTCCCATCACTACAGCTCTTGCTCAGGCTGGTCTACTGGTGAGATATTCATTATTTCAGCCGACATCAATATGGTTTTGTGCCCATGCATTTTCTATTCTCTGAAAATTTTCAGTCAGAATTGAGTCTACTTGTCACTGAAGTAGGAATTTGTTATTCACGTGCTAGATTGAAATTGAATGTTTACATTACTATGTGCAGCAGTCAAGAGTGTTCTTGAATCTGTAATTATGTTCATTGCATAATCTAGCATGGGAAATCCTGTAGATTCCACCAGATTTACAGGGATATTAGCCTATATTCTGCCTTTTTTTTCCCCAGTGCTCTTCCTTGATCCTTTTTCTAGATTGAAGCTTTTCTGTTGAACTTTCTGAATATGGTTAATCAGGACTTTCCTTATATGTTCTTCATCATGCATTTGTTTAGGCTTATTTGTACTTATTTTATCTATTTTTTGGGATCTTGTTTTATATGTGGGGATATATTGACCTGGTTTGTTTGTCTACAGCAACCTAGGTATGTAGACCCTCTCAACATAACTGCAATGGCATGCCCGGCCTTACCACTTTGCCCACTTGCAATAACTGAAGCTGAACGGGGAATACCTGACCTCCTTAAGCGGGTTCGGGCAGTATTTGAGAAGGTATAATAAAAAATTAAAAGTTCATATACTAATTCAGAGAAGCACCAAATACAGAGGGAAAATCAATACTATGTCTATAGGGATCAGGAGTCAGGATTCATATTAATGAGTAAAGCCTTTCCGATTTCAGGTTGGTCTCAAGTACAACGAATCAATTGTTGTAAGGGTAACCGGCTGCCCCAATGGTTGTGCTAGACCATACATGGCTGAGCTTGGACTGGTTGGTGACGGTCCCAACAGCTATCAGGTGTTAATCCACGTGCTCAACCTCTTTCTTCCCTTCTTTTACTCAATAATGTGTCTTATGTGAAGTTACTGAGTTCCTATATTGTTAAATCCAGATCTGGCTTGGTGGAAGACCCAATCAAACAGCAATAGCGAGAACCTTCATGAATAAGGTTAAGGTTCAAGACTTTGAAAAAGTTTTGGAGCCTTTGCTTTATTATTGGAAACGCAGGAGGCTATCTAAGGAATCATTCGGCGACTTCACAACCCGCATGGTGAGTAGTAAAGCAACCAAGATTCTGTATTTTTTTTTTTGGTTTCTCGGGCTATTTGCGTAACTTGTAGTAAATTAAAATTTCGTCATAGACTGATGAACTAGTGATTGATGTGAACTGCAATTGTTCTTTTTCAGGGATTTGAGAAACTTCAAGAGTTGGTTGACAAATGGGAAGGTCCAGAGCTGGCACCATCACGGTACAACCTGAAGCTTTTTGCCGATAAGGAGACATATGAAGCCATGGATAAATGTGCAAAACTGCAGAACAAGAATGCTCACCAGTTAGCCATGGAAGTCATCCGCAATTTTGTTGCTTCCCAGCAAAATGGGAAAGGTGAATGAGTTGGCCGTGGAAGTCATTTGCAGTTGCTTTCATTCTCTCTCCGAGCTGTTACTCTTCGGTAACAGCGGAAGTGAATGGATACTGTTGTGGTACCATTTTTGTACCAAGTATTCTGTGTTTTGGTTTTGTTGCACCCCAATTTGTATAATTTTGCCTGGATTTTGTATCCCCAGTTGCCATTTGGTTCAGAGTTCTATTTGTCGTTGCTTCATAAGATCTCAGTTCCAAGACCTGTTTGAGAATTTGCAATTGCAAATGTTGGGATTGTAAATTGGGGTGTGCACCCCTATTACTAACCATGTTCATAACTATCAAGTCTTGCTTGAATGAAGTAAAGCCTTTTTAAATCGTGGCGCCATAGTAAGAGTTTATTTGGAATTGTGTTTGAGATGCTTAAAAGTGTTTTTAACACTTACAAAGTCAGTTTAAAAAATAAATAGTCGTCTGAAGAAAATATTATAAGCACTTTAAGGATCTTAAAAACTTAAAAATGGTTAAAAATTACTTTCGATAAAAGTTCAAAAATAAAATTTTTGCCCAAAAAAGTTTTTCTGATTTAAAATTTCTATTTATCAAACGCAAATCTGCTTTTGATCGATTAGAATGAAGTCTAGGGTTGCGGGTACGTTTGTTAATATCTCTGGATCGAATATGCAGAGTTCTGAAGTGCAAGAAGTAGTTAGATACTTAGATGAACAGGATTGTATTACAATGAGAAGGAAACAAATTTGCACAAGAGAGAAGAGTCGCATCTTTTACATATTTCCCTGAAGACTGATGATCATAAACAATAATCAAAGAAAAATCAAACACCCTTCTCACTTGTGACAGATACGTGCGGTAGGCATTGTGACACAAATAGGTGCATACTTCTTCTTGGCTTCTGGGGTCCCTTTCTTTGGCTCTTCAAAAGCGATGGCAAGCTTGGCAACTGAGAATGCCGCGGCAGCCGCCGTGGCAGCAAAGACCAAGTCCCTCCTCCCACTGCTGCTCTCTACCGAGCTGGTTTTCTCTCCTTCTGTGGCTCTTGAGGCCACAACGAGGCCTCGGCGAGGGCCGCCGACGGAAGGATTTTTGGTCACAGTTGAGGTTGCTCCGCCTAGGAATGAAGCAGTCATGGTCATGGAAGCCATCTCTGATTTTGCTATCTTTTGTTGTCGATCAGTGTTTCTCTCACAAGCACATATGAGAAGAGGGTCCTAGTCCGCTAGTTAAAAGTGTGGAGTAACATGAGGTGCGTATGATGGGAGGCCTTCATCCATTTTCTTATCCGGAAAGATGTTTTTGACGAATGGGTTCTTGCCACGTGTTGTTTTATCTTACTGAAAACTCTTGGTTCCGGAAACCTCTTGAGTCTTGATTGATGCAACTTTTTTTTTTTTTTTTTGGGTTCAATTTAAAAGCAATATTTGTGGGTCTCAATCTATATCAAAAGTATGAGAAGTGTTACAGAATCAATTCAGAAGAAAAGTTTTAAATTGACATGATAAATTGTGAGTGGTAGACAAAGGAGAAAAAATTGTATTTTTTTTTTTAATTTAAAAACATTTGTCACATTAGTTTGAAAATTTTTTTCTGAATTCATTTGTTTGGCTTTCTAACACTTCTTCAATAGTATTGGCACTATTGATGAATTTTTTTAAAAAAATTTTAAATTTTAACTTTAATTATTGAAGATAACTTATTAACTTTCGATTGTCTTAAAGTGGGAATAGGCATTTTGTCCATAAATTAAAGATAATAGGAAAAAATATGGTGTGTTTTTTTTCTCTAATTAATTATGTTTAGTGTTCCACGCTAGTATGTCGTACAATACGAGCAACTAATTTAATCCTAACAAATATTCAAATCCTTGTGTACTTTATCAGGAAGTGCATGCACATGCAGCCAACTACATTTTATAAAGAATCCTAGAGGATATTAATCTCAACTTTTTTTATGTTTCAATAGTTTTTTTTTTTCGTCTATAAATTGCATTTTGTGTTGTAAAAGTTTTACAATGCCATCGCATCCGGATCAAGACGTAGAGTAAAATGTTAGCATTTATTAGCTAAAATCACTAATCGTAACTGCTTAGGCGGTTAGTAGAATTCACTAACCGCCTAGGCGGTTAAAGGACGAATATCAACTTATCATTTTATAAAAGTTTAAAAAAAAAAAAAAACCAAAACGATGTCATCTTTATGGTAATACATATATATATATATGTATATATATATGGCGGTTAACAATTTTTCCTTACTACCTTAAAAAACGGTTAACGGTTAGTACAGTTAGTAGGCGGTTATTAACCGCCTACCTCTTTAATTAGAATTATTTCTTGGTTCAACTTTTATGGAAAAAATTAACAAAGGCAAAAAGTATGACCTATAAAACTAATTTTAGAGGAAGGAATATTCAAACTAGTAACATCGATTTCATTAAGCTTAATTTTAGTCGAGTGAACTATCTCTTAGGTACAACAAAATATAGATTAGTATCACAATTACTTTGAAAAAGATACTGCAAAAGCAATAAACGTTGGTGGGCGGGGCACCTCCAATATTCTTAAATTATCTCTAAATTACCCCTAACTAATTTTTGAATTATCGGAATTATCGGAAAGAGATAAGCTATATATATATATATATAATAAATTCAAACTTATTTGTTACTGAGGGAGAGAGAGTTTCGAAGCTTGCTTTCGCGCCAAAATGTCTTTTCCTTCAGAGCGTGGCAGAGCAACCATGGAGGTGAAGCGAAATATTCCTTCAGAGTTTTCTCTTTTGCCTTGTGATGATCACCCAATCGACATCACTACTAGAAAGGGGAAGCGAGAAGATCAAGATGAGGTCTTCAGCACTCTCCCAACTGGGTATAGGTTCTGTCCCGACGACGTTGAGTTAATTCGGTTTTACTTGAAGCCCAAGGTCTTTAACAATCCCTTGCCACCAAACCAGATCATCGACCTTGACATATATCTCTACAGCCCCGATATTTTTGCAGGTTCTTGTCGAAATTAACACCCCTCATATTTTTAGTATTCGTTTATATATATTTTCATATGACATCAAGATAATCATATATTTTATTTTCTTCTTACTTGAAGTATATATGGTTATTTTGTATATGCTAGGCTTTGGGCTTAATTGGCGGTTTGTTATCAACTATAACAGATGTTTGATATATAACTGATGTTTAGGTGTTACTGGCCGACTATAACAGACGTTTGATATATAGTATTTGAGAATATATAGGTTTTAAATAAAAAAAAAAGGGTTTTTTGGCAAAATTTTATTTTTAAGCTTTTGCCAAAAATGAGTTTTGATAATTTTTCGAGAAAAAAAGTCAAACATGCCAACTTTTATTTGGCACAATTTTTTAGGTACTAAAATATTTTTTAAGTTCTCTAATGCAATCCTAAACTTGCTCTTAGGGCTACCAATATGTTACAAAGAGTTTGGTTTGAACATTTTTCTCTTTAGTTGTTTCATGACGATAGTACAACTATTATCATGTAAATCTATGCATCAGTATGGCGTACATGGCATTGCATGTTTGATGTTTTAGTTACTTGTTAATTAAGTTAATTATTCTTTCTAATTTTCGTTTACTGAAGAAGCGACATCCAAACAATATGGAGGAGAAACTAAAATGTACTTTTTTACTCCAAGATATCGAAAGTATCCAAATGGCAATCGTCCAAATCGAGCAGCTGGAGATGGATTCTGGAGGCCTATTGCAGCAAAAAAGCAAGTTAAAGATTCAACAAACACTGTTATTGGGTTTAAGCAAACACTGACATTCTACAAAGGAAAATCTCCAGAGGGTCACAAGACTAACTGGAATATGCATGAATATAGAATCATCAATCCTCCTTCTAGAACCAGAATTGATCGAAATGATATGAAAGTATGCACTTTTTTTTTTTTTTATCAAATAATAAAGATTTATTTGTTTTATGTTGTTTCAGTCTGAAACTGATCCCACCACTACATTTTTGTATTCTCCAGTTGGACCAATGGGTTCTATGTAGGATCTATAAGAAATGACACATTAACTTGAGGGCGGAGGATGCGCCACGTGGGGCCGTAGGAGGCGGAGCTGATGTTGGGCTGGTTCTTGGTCATGATGTTCTTCAGGCCCTGGTTGTGCAAGCGCTAGCCGAGGCAGAAGGTGACAATGGGCCCATGCTTGGCTTGGAGGCCCATGCTTGGCTTGGAGGATGGGGAGAATTGGCTCGATTTCATTGAACTTTAGGAGGATTGGCAAGACCTTGTTGAAATTAACACCCCTTTTCTTTTTAGTATTCGTTTATATATATTTTCATATGACGTCAAGATAATCATAGATTTTATTTTCTTCTTACTGGAAACATTTCGTATATGCTAGGCTTTGGGCTTAATTGGCCGTTTGTTATCAACACTTGTTAGCTTACAAAGTGTTTGCTATTGTGCATGTTTGAGTTAATTGATCTTTTGTGAAGCTTTTCTCTCAAGAATTGAGATCTTGACAGCATTGCCTTAGCTTGTTTGGTTTGAGTTTAGAAACAATTTATGTGATTATTATTGCATGTTACTGAGCATAGGTTGGAAGTGGGAAAGCTTCTCCATTTGATGTCGAGTGCCTTGACCTTTGTCTTTTGTTCGATTCTGAGTATAATTTCATAATCTGGACACACACACACACACACACACATATATAGTTTAACCATTTAAATTAGTAAATTTTCATGGTAGAATTGATGCTCTGAGTTATAAAGAGCTTGATTTCATTGAACTTTAGGAGGATTGGCAAGACCTTGTTGAAATTAACACCCCTCTTCTTTTTAGTATTCGTTTATATATATTTTCATATGATGTCAAGATAATCATAGATTTTATTTTCTTCTTACTGGAAGCATGTTTCCACTTGGGTTGTTTTGTATATGCTAGGCTTTGGGCTTAATTGGCCGTTTGTTATCAACACTTGTTAGCTTACAAAGTGTTTGCTATTGTGCGTGTTTGAGTTCATTGAGCTTTTGTGAAGCTCTTCTCTCAAGAATTGAGATCTTGACAGCACTGCCTTAGCTTGTTTGGTTTGAGTTTAGAAACAATTGATGTGATTATTATTGCATGTTACTGAGCATAGGTTGGAAGTGGGAAAGCTTCTCCAATTGATGTCGAGTGCCTTGACCTTTGTCTTTTGTTCGATTCTGAGTATAATTTCATAATCTGGACACACACACACACACACACACACACACACACACACACATATATATTTTAACCATTTAAATTAGTAAATTTTCATGGTAGAATTGATGCTCTTAGTTATAAAGAGCTCGATTTCATTGAACTTTAGGAGGATTGGCAAGACCTTGTTGAAATTAACACCCCTTTCTTTTTAGTATTCGTTTATATATATTTTCATATGACATCAAGATAATCATAGATTTTATTTTCTTCTTACTGGAAGCATGTTTCCACTTGGGTTGTTTTGTATATGCTAGGCTTTGGGCTTAATTGGCCGTTTGTTATCAACACTTGTTAGCTTACAAAGTGTTTGCTATTGTGCGTGTTTGAGTTCATTGATCTTTTGTGAAGCTCTTCTCTCAAGAATTGAGATCTTGACAACACTACCTTAGCTTGTTTGGTTTGAGTTTAGAAACAATTGATGTGATTATTATTACATGTTACTGAGCATAGGTTGGAAGTGGGAAATCTTTTCCATTTGATGTCGAGTACCTTGACCTTTGTCTTTTGTTCAATTCTGAGTATAACTTCATGATCTGGACACACACATACACACGTACACACATATTATATAGTTTAACAATTTAAATTAGTAAATTTTCTTGGTAGAATAGATGCTCTGAGTTATAAAGAGAAGTTTATTTAATTTAGAGAATGAAATGTTGTTGTTTTAGTTTCTACTTCTTGCTGTTGTTGTTTGTACAGGATTGTCTATGAGTATGGATTGGTAGTTTAGTTGGAAGGATGTAAAGGGTTCTGTGGAATTGTGTTTTTGCCCTTTTTGATATGTTCTTTTTTTTGTAACATAGCATTTCATAACAAACAAACCAGCAAACCAACAAAGCAAGCCAACTAACCAGCAAGCCAACAAAGCAAAAAGGCCCTCACTAAGGAAGGGTAAGGTAAGGGGGTGAATCTTTTTCACTACAAATGGGGATAGAGCTAGGGGGAGGATAAGGAAGGAATGCAGCCCGGGAGAACCTCTGTTGCGGCCCTATATGCCACATAATGGGTGCAGAAGTTTGCACTTTTGTTGATCTTTCTAACCTCCCAAAGAGAAGAGACTGGAAAAATAGATGAAGTTTCATTAATAATATGTTCAAAGTGCCAATCTAATCTAATAGCAGGATTTTAAAGGGCTAATATAACAATAGAGGAATCCCTTTCCAAAATAAACTTCTCCAATTGCAGTGAGGAAACTAAAACACCTGCCAACTTTGCTACTAAAGCTTCTCCATACACAGGACAATAAGGAGGCCTCACTTGGGTTAGAATCTTGATGATCACTCCCTTGGAGTTTCTGCATACGACTGCTTGAGTGGATAAATTTTCTTTAAAAGCTGCATCAAAATTCACCTTGCAAAAGTCTTCAGGAGGCTTGGACCAAATTTCTTTTGTTGGATGCAGCATCAAGGTCCAAGCAGCAAAGTGTTCCAAAGAAACACGCTGATGTTCGTAGCCAATTTTAAGGCTTTAAGAAAGACACCTTTGTGAACTGCTTTATTTCTGGAATACCACATCATGTCACATAGCACAGTAGCAAAGATCTGAAACAAGTGAGAATCTACAAAAGGAATACCAAAAAAGCTATAAGGGTTTAAAATGCCTTTGATCCATTTTGATAGGTTTAGAGAAGACCATTTCAGAGAATTAAGAGGCTAGGGGGAAAAACCCCAAGAAATTCTAGCAAAAAAGCATCTGAAAAAGAGGTGAGAAAGAGAGTCCTTTTCTACATTGCATAAGGGGCACACCAGCTGAGCTTGAGGAATGGGAAAAACAAGATTTAACCTACTCTTGGAGGGGACAACGTCCCAAGCAATTTTCCAAAGGAAGAGTTTTAGTCTGTCATTGAGATTTAGTTTCCATAGAAGCTTCTAGTTGGAAGAAGATAATGGGGAGAATGCAGGATTGGTTCTCTGGTTGCTTATCAGCTTTTGGGCAGACTTGGTTGAGAGCAGGCCATTTGTAGATGGAGTCCAAATGTACTTGTCCTCCAGAGAGAGTAGTATATTTAATCTTTAATATCTCTCTTACAGTAGCAAGATCAAAAAGATAGTGAAGCAAAGGGATATTCCAAGCTGGAGTAGAAAGGAGAGGGCCTAAAAAAAGAGGCCAGAAACAAGCTAGTTGGGAAAAGGCTGTGCAAGTAGGGAAGAAGGAGAGGGAGTGAAAGAAGTGATGGTGGGAATCCAAGTGGAGCTCCAAATAGGGAGATAAGAGGAGCTATGGATTTTGTTACAAGCACCTTTGAGAATGAATGGATGAGATTTCAGAATGCCTTTCCATAGCCATGAGAAAGAAGAAGGGGATGGAGGGAGGGGGGAGAGAGAAAAGTGTTAGGGTTTAGATACTTACAGTGCAATTGAGAAACCCACAGTGAGTCTGAGCTAGTGAGCAATTTCCAACCAAGCTTGGAAATAAGGGCCATATTCACTTCTTTCATTTTTCTTAATCCTATACCTCCCAACATCTTAGGAATACAGAGTGAGTCCCAAGCCTTTAATGAGAGGTTTCTAGTTTTTTTTTGTTAGGCAACCCCACCAATTTTTTTTGAATATCTTGTCTAGCTCAAAGCATAAAATGTTTGGAAGCAAAAAGAAACTCATAACATAAAAGGGTAGAGCAGCAGCAACAAATTTGATCAAAATCAATCTTCCTACTTGAGAGAGAGTTTTTACTCTCCAACCTTCTATTCTACTTAGGACTTTGTCTATAATGCCTTGGAATGCTCTTTTCTTTGAATTCCCCATCAGAATAGGAAGACCAAGATAAAGAGAGGTTGATGTGTTAGAAGGGTAAGGTATGATGTTGGATATAGTATCAGAAATGGAGGGGTTTGTGTTTTTGCTGAAACGGATGGAGGATTTGGAGGCATTAATAGACTGTCTAGACCATCTACAATACTTGTCCAGGCAAGATTTGATGCTAGTAGCTTCAGTTACAGTGGCTTTCCCAAAGATGAGCAGATCATCTGCAAAAAGGAGATGATGAATTGCTGAGCAATTTCTAGCTATCCGAAGACCTTTTAAGCTGCCATTTCTTTCCTCTTTGAACATAAGTCTTGAGAAGACTTCAGAACCCAGAATAAAGAGGAAAGGTGATAGAGGATCACCTTGCCTCAACCTTCTTCCAGGGGAGAAAAAAACAAATAGATTTCCATTCAGAAGAATAGATAAGGATGAAAAGGAGATGCAAATTCTGATCCAAATGGGACTGAATCCTAGCTTTTCCAAAATAGCCAAGAGAAAACTCCACTCCATTCTATCAAAAGCCTTTTCCATATCCATTTTCAGAAACATGAATCCACCTTTGCCTCTTTTGGATTTGAAAGTATGCAGGAGTTCATGGGCTAGAATTGTATTATTTTGAATGTTTCTCTTAGGAACAAAAGCAGACTGCAGAGGTGATATGATCTTTGGAAGGAGAAACTTCAATCTGTTGGCCAAAATCTTGGAGATTATTTTGTAGATAATGTTGCAAAGAATTATAGGTTTGAATTGATGAGCAGTGTGAGAGCCACTGAGCTTAGGAACCAAAGCAATGAAAGAGTGATTCCGGCTTCTCAGTCGATAGTTGTTGTTGAAAAACTGCCCAATGCAAACCATAATATCCTTTTTAACCAGATTCCAATATTTCTTGTAAACGAGAGCAGTAAAACCATCAGGTCCAGGAGCTTTGGTAGAGCCAAGACTAGCAAGTGCTTCTAAGATTTCCTTTTCAGAAGGAGGAGTGCACAAAATTTTATTCTCCTCATCAGTAATGGTGGGGGAAAATAGGTCCAACATTTCATTCTCAATGATAAGGTTAGAAGAGGAGAAAAGTTTGGTGAAATGAGCAATGAAATTTCCACCTATTTTTGCTCTAGAAGACACCCAGTCACCTGAGTCCAACTTCAGAAAATTCACAGCATTGGACCTTTTTCTGATTAAAGTGGAGGTGTGGAAATATTTTGTGTTTAGGTCTTTGTAGGTCAACCAGGTTTCTCTAGATTTGGAATGCCAGAAAGTCTCTTCCTTGTCCAAGAGATTTTCCAAATCCAACTTCAAACTGATTTCTTGCTCCTAAGAGATAGGAGTAGGAGTAGATTGTGGGACAGAGTTTAAGAGATTGAGAGTATTCTTAATCTTCTTATGAACATTACCAAAGTGCAAAGAGTTCCATTTTAATAATGCAGATTTAGTATTTTTCAGCTTCTTAGGGAGACAGACAGTAGGATAGTTAGGTATAAATTTCCGCCAAGTTGTTTCAATAACATGTTCACAAGAGGGATCTTTGGACCAAAATTCCTCAAATATGAAAGGCCTAGGAAGAAAAAAGGAAGAGATGTTAGTGTTTAGAGAGATAGGGTTATGATTTGAGTTGTGAGCAGGGAGATGAATCAAAGAGAAATCAGGATGTAGATGAACCCAAGAAGGAGAAGTCATACCTCTATCCAACCTTTCTTTGATATTTTCCAAACCATGTCTGTTGTTTCTCCAAGTAAAAGGATTTCCAGCAAATCCTACATCCATCATACCAAAGTGATTAATAAACCTTCTAGGTGGACAGTGGGAAGAGCTAACAACAGGTCTTCCACCAATTTTCTCAGATTTATCCAAAACTGAGTTAAAATGTCCTATGCAAAACCAAGAGGCTTCAAAACCATCACCAATTGAAACAAAAGTATCCCAAAAGGCCAATCTGTCTCTTCTGTTAGGGGGCTATAAACACAAGAGAGAATCCAAGGGGATTGAGGGGAGTCAGAGTAGCACCAAGTTGAGATATTGTTTTTGTTAGAAGCAAAACATTCAAGGTCCACTTCTGGGCGCCAAGATAGAACTAGGCCACCACTAGAACCAGAAATAGCAACTTGAGACATGAGAAAGAAGCCAAGCCTGTTCAAAGTAGTAGAGACTTGGGGGGGAGAAATTTTTGTTTCAGAGATGAAAAGGATGTCAGGAGATTGATCCCGGATCAACCTCCTCAAAGTTTGAACTGCAGTAGGCCTAGAAAGCCCCCTGCAGTTCTAGGATAGTATTCTCGTTGCTACTGGGGAGGCTTGACAAAGCCCCCCTTATTCTCATATTCAAATTCAGAAGCTAAGACAACTGAAAAAAGTTTATTTTTCCCTTTTCTAGCAGCTTTAAATATGGCTTTAGCAGGAGATTTTTCAGAGTAGCCAGGGTTGAACACATGAGTAGTGGTGGGGGTTGTGGCAGGAGGTTCATCACCCTTAATGGAAACATCAGGTCCCTTTTTAGGTGGAGAAGCCAAGTCATTGATACTTGATCTCTTCCTCAGCATCTGAGGTGTGAGGGAGGGAGGGGGGTGGAATTGGAAGGTAAAGGCTTGACTTGAGGGGATAAGAAAGGCTTTTTGGTGGTCTGGTGTTGTAGGGAGATTTTTCGATTTGTTTGTTGGATTGACTGACTTTGACGGGAACATGGAAGGTGTTTTTATTGTTAGTAGCCGTTATGTTTAAAAACTCAGTGGTGATGGACTTGTTTTCATCACTAAGGATGGGCGTGTGAAGGGAAGGATCCACCTAGTTGGGAATCAAAGGGGAATTGGGGTTTGACAAACTAGATGAGGGGGAGTGATTTGTATTCGTTTTTGAAATAGAGAAAGAGCATTTAAGGTTTTCTCTATTGGGGTGTCCAACCTTGTTGAAGTGGTTGTGATATGGAAGGGGGTGTCTTGTGCAAATGGTGTATCAGATGTGGGGTTCTGGTTACAGAGATCAGATTTTTGGGGTGTCAAGGAATTTTGGGAACTTGAGAGGATATTTGTCTGATTTGCATTGGGTTGAGAGCTTTCCATGAATGGCATAATGGGATTTTTTTTTTCTGAGGGTTAAAGATGGAGTTGGGTGATTTTCTGGTAGGTTTGAGCTACATATGGAGGAAAGCAAATTTGAAAACACATTAACCTTGACAGAAATAAGATACCTAGAGGGAAATCTGTCTACTTGCTGAGCAAGACACGAAATTTGTTTGTGACCTATCTTCCCACAATTAGTGCAATAAATGTCAAGTCTCTCATACTTCAAGCTAATCAAGTTGAAGAACAAGCCTGGATTCAAAGGCTTACTAACATCAATGGTGACCAAGAGCCTTAGAAAGCTTTGAAAAGTGGCATCAGCACCACTGTTTTCCTCAACCCTTACTAGATGGCCCAGACCTTTCCCTATAGCAATGGCATTTTTGATAGACATGTTATGCAGGGGTAGACCATGAACCTGAATCCAGAAAGGAACTACCAAAAGAGAAAGTTCTCCTAAGGTGGCAGAGTGGGACCAAGATTGGATAGTCATAAGAAAGCCATTGACATTCTATACATTCTTAAGAATTCTGGTTATGTGTTCTTTCTTGGTGAACTTGACCAGAAACAAGTTAGGCCATAGTACAACAAATGAGAAAGGTATGGCAAAGAACCAGGCTTTTGTCAAGGCAGCATTCACAGACTGATTATTTTGTGTTTTTTGGGAGATAACTTGGCCAACTAATGGTAACAACTCAGGAGTAACCAGCTCTTGAGGAATAGTTTCAAGTTGAGAGGAGGGATAGTGCAGCAGTTTGAGCAATAAGAGAGTCAATATCTTGTGTTGCAGCATCCATGATCAAATAAGAAAAAAAAGAAGAAAAACGAAACAAGAGGCAAGTTGCAAGGAGAAGAGGTGTAACAGAAGAGTAACAAAAGAGCAGTAAGTACCAAGTTGCAGTATCAAAGTTGGGAAAGAAAGGAAGAAAAAGAGGGAAAGAAGTAAGAAACAAGGTTTCTTAGGAGAGCTCAAGGTGAGCGAGATGTTGTACCACAACCTATTCATTTCCTTTTTTGATATATTCAGATTGTTAGAGAACTTGTATAGTAGGCAAAATCAATCTTTGGAGCCATCGTAGATTGTTAGAGAACCGGCATTGAAGTTTGAGGTTTAGGTGTTCCTGATTGACTATAACTTATATGTTTGAGAAATATAACTTCATTTTTAAGTTTTTACCAAAAGTGCGTTTTAACCGGTTTTCGAGTAAAAAAAGTTAAAAGAAGTACTTTTAGAATTTTTTACCAAATATGTTAACTTTTATTTGACACAACTTTTTAGATACTAAAAGTAGTTTTTAAACTCTCTAATGCAATCCTAAACCTGCTCTTAAGGCTACCAAAAGGAAGTCATTCAAATTGAGTAGCTGGAGATGGATTCTGGAGGCCTAATGTAGTAGAAAAACAAGTTAAAGATTCAACAAACGTTGTTATTGGGTTTAAGCAGACACCATTCGTTTTCTATAAAGGAAAATTTCCAAAGGCCGACAAAACTAACTCCAATATGCATGAATATAGAATCATCAATCCTCCTTCTCGAACCAGAATTGATGAAAATTATATGAGAGTATGTACTTTTTCTTTTTCTTTTTTCAAACAGTAAAGATTAATTGTAGTAATCATTTGGTTTTATGTTCTTTCAATCTGAAACTGACAATCACTAAATTTTTGTATTCTCTAGTTGGACGACTTGGTTCTATGTTGGATCTATAACAAAGGACACATTAACTTGGTTCTATGTTGGATCGTAGTCGCTATTCTTCTACAGTGGCCGGAGGATGGGGAGAAATGTATTGATTTCTTTGAACGTGGCAAGACCTCTTAAATTAACGCAAATCCTGAAATGTATACATATAAGAAATTGGACTTGAATTTTAGTGTGCCTTCTATGGATTTATAGTGTTTTGACTATTTGCGTTTTATATGTAATATAATGCGTTTTTGAATAACAGCTATTGGGCTGATGGATAGCTAGTTTGGGGATTAGATTGAAATGGATATCCCTCCTTTTACACTAAATAGATACTCTCAATTTAATTTTAAATTATATATATATTTTGTAAAATGTTATGAGTTTACCCAATTTTTTTTATAAAAAGAGTTGGCTTTCATCAAGAAGTGTGTTACCGTCCTACGAAATTATGACACATTTTTTCAAAATAATGTCTCATAAGATGGTGACACATCATCACTTGAGAACTAACTTTTGAAAATAAAATTTAGTACACCAAGTTAAAGACGTAAATTTCTTGTTCCTTAACAAGAAATGACTATTATGATCGCACCCAAATAGAATCTTCAGATATACCAATCCACACGATTTGATGTGTATCTCCTCTTCTGGGAACTAATTGCAACTTTACCAGGTTCGGCCAGAAACAGTACTTTAATTTTCATGGTCAAGGAATTATGATAAAGAATCACACTCTTCAAGAAAGGTAATACTTCAAATGTTATTATGTAATAATAACAAGATCCTCAATCTGAAGCTCAAAAGGCTTACGAAATCAATTTTCAAAGATCCAATGACATAAAAAAGAAGGTCATACTGCCAAAGAAATGCCCCCACTATGTTCAGACAGGATTTGGAACAGTGTCCACCTTACCTTACCACCAGATACAAGGGAGCATAATCTAACGGAATACAGAAGAATTTATGAGCATGTCTTTGCAATGCCTAACAAGGGAAACAAAATCAGCAAGGGCTGTGCCAAAGATGCAAGCTTCACTATTCAGGCTGGGACTTGACGATGAAGTTCTGGCGACTGATAGGGTTCATCACAACAGGAGGCCCTGCAGTGCGAGGCCAAGCCTGGAACTTCTTATCAGTTTCTTCCAACCATTCCTTGCTTGAAACAGTTTTAGGGGTGGTACCTGGTTACCAAATTAATAACTCTGTCAAACTGCAAAAAGATTGATTACTGTAAAATAATTAATCAAAAAGTTGTCACCCAAACGGACCACCAAATATCTTCTTATCAGCGAGAAAATAGTCACAAGTATAAGCAATTGCAAAGGATCCCACAAGAGATCCTATGATGTACTTTGCTGCCATTTTAACCTGTAACAGTTAAAAATCAAAATAGTCACACAATGAAAAAATAAGACAATCCCCAAATATAAATAACTAGCACGCCATTACAGCCTAGCATGCCATTACAGCCCATCATAAAAAGTGCATGCTTATAAACAAGATTAGAATTCTTAAATGACTGAACACAATAGAACATCAGAATGAAGATAGAAATCAATGCATAAAGAGATAAAGAAAATGCTAATGCATATGTGGGTTTTTTCTATTTTTTATTTTTATATCTCTTTTCATATCATAGGCCATATTTCAAGAGAGATAAAACATGTGTATTGTATGTATTGTACTGAAAAAAAAAAGAAAAGATTTTTGAAGTAAAACAATTGAAAACTACAAATATTAACCCAACCAGCTTCAAAGTCAATATTTTTGTACTAGTACAGAGAAAAATATTGAACAGCCAAAATACCAAAATATAGGAGTACAGTGGTTCAAGTTCAAGTAGATAGATGAGAAAGTCAGATAAAAGAAACATATGTCAAAGTAATGGCAAAAAGATGATGTACCTTAAGCTAAAAAAGAAAGTGTTCTACAAAGATGAAACAGCAAATAATTGAATAAAATTATGGTTTTGAGAAGTGAAAATTGGGATTTCAATAACCAAGAAACCAGATAGTCAACATAATGCCTTGTAAACCTAGGTTCTCTATCAACATTCACAATCAAAAGCAGTACTGATCAAGTCGGTTATATACAAAAAATCTATTTCATTTCAGAATGTGATGTATTTCAAATATATATGAGCTCATAGATTTTGACTAGGGTCCATTGAGAACTAACAAATCCAGCTTGATAGCCACGGCTCGATTAGATAAACATAAGTAGGTTATGAATTATAAAATCTAGAATCAACCTATTGTCAATTAAACCAGGGGCTTATATATTAATGAGTTTCCTCAAATTTATTTACTTATACCACTAACCCTGAATTCACGACACAAGACACATCAAAATATTGATCCCATAGACCATCTTATAAATCAAGTTTACCCTCATTTTAAATCTAGCAAATCAAACAGACTAATGCAAGAAAGAAACACAAAGGATTCTAAAAAGGGAGGGACAGATTCTAAGACTATCAACCAAAGCAAAAACCAGGAAAAAAAAAAAAGAACCACAAAAAGGTCCGTAAACTGTTACTTGTCTAGTGGAAGGAATTTTAGGACTGGAATTGAATGACTTAGAGATAATAAATTATCACTATTGATAACATTAGAATTAAGATTTGAATGTATAATATGTCATCATTATTGATAGGGTTATACACTTAAGCCCTTCGAACTTCCGGCCAATTTCAAAAAAGCCTTACAAAGTGATAGGTGTGACACTTGGATACATCAAACTACAATTATATCAAAAAGGTGACTACATTAGGGTTGACAGTTAGAATGGATAGAAAAACCAAATTTGACCAAAATCTTCTGAAAATACCCTCACTTTGACCATTGTTAAACCATATTTTGCCCTATATAATTATTAATCATTAAAAAATGGAAATTGGCCCTTATTTTTTAAAAAGAGTTGACCGTTAGGAGGAAGAGTACCCAACTTTAGATCAGCCACCGCAGAAGCAATGGAAAAGCATAGAAATGTTTTATGAACAATTTTGATAAGTTTTTGCTGGTGTCCACAAAGAAAGGGTCTAATCTGGTGTCTACCAACATTTTCCTTGCCTGGTGTCTATGAAGAATGAGTTTCACTTTATGGTTCTGTTTCTCTCTATCTAAAAACAATGTTGTGGAAGATGTGCAATTAAGGAGCTACTAGGAAAACAAAAAAGCTGGAAAATGTGAGAAGGAAAACATTGAAGAGACTTGCTATTTCTCCATCTCTCATCCATCTTATTTTCAAATCAACCATTGGAACGAGTTCTACAGATCTAATGGTTAATTTGAGAAAAAATAAATAAATGGAGATGAAGAAATAGCATTTCTCAACTTTGAAAGCTTGACCAATTTGACACTCCATTCATTTACTTTTGCTCCGCGTCATCATTGTTCTTCCAAATGGTGCTGCCAATTTACTTTGTCTCTCATGCTATCCTTGGCACATTAGTTTGCTTATCTGTGGCTTATTTGAAAAAGGAGCTAATGTGTAAGAGCAGAGATGTGAAGACCAAAACAAAAAACAAAAACGTATCCAAGACTTCAACTTCAAGTCAGGTATCCAAGTTCAAGTGCACTTCCAAAGGAGTCACCAAGATGGCAAGATATTAGTTTTATTCCTCATCCGTTATCAATTGTTCTTTGAATGATTAGTTCCAGGATTTCTAGGACCATGAGGAGAAGGTCCATTTAAAGATGGGTGGTATGTTATGTGTCTAGTTGGGAGGAATTTTAGGATTAGGATTAAATGACTTAGACATAATAAGTTATCATTATTGATAACATTGGAAGTAGTTTATTACAGTCAGTCTTTTATTTCCACTGTGCATTAAGTGTCTATTTAAAGACACCAAAAAGCTAATAAAAGAATCAAGGAGCTAATTGTTATCAAATATTTATGTTTGTGGTTGGGAGGCTTACGTTCCTCGAACTACCTGAAAACAAGGAGTCCTAGGATTCTTTGAATTATCCTACCAAAATTCTAGTCAAGTTATGTAGGCACGTAACACAAACATTCTAGAAACAAATATGGTTGATCATAAGTTGAGACATTGACAATCAAAACAAGGGTTAATTCATTTACATTTATAGAGAAATGACCTTATTTATTTCTTTTTAGTATCCTGCAACTGAAACTTATATAGACGGCACATTCAAGAAAGAACTACCACAAGATAAACATTTAGTACTAATCATCAGAATAAAGAGGTTGTTCATTTCTACTAACCATCGACCAGTCACAATCACAGTAATCACAGTATTGTTACCTCCAATATATACTAGACTGGTAATAAAACTGAATATCAGATGATAAGCCATAAACCAACATGACAGATTAAAAAAGATGATAACTATAAACATGAAAATAAGAGTAAAAGGCAACAATGAAAAATCAAAACCAATGAATCGGCATGAAAGGAACCACATCTTCAAGCAAATTGTTGGCCAAACAAAACATAGACTACGATCTGTAATTTCTTATATGTGCACCATGTTGATCATTGTTTAATAGGAAAAGCAGTATAATTTTCATTCTTATTTCATATTTATTTAGTTGAAAAAAAGAAAAGAAAAGTGTAGTAACACAAACACATGTAACAAGATTTATGGTTCAAGTAAATATAAGTTGCATGAATTGCAGGTTAACTGCTTGATTTACTATAGCCAAAACTAATATTTCTGAATTAAAGCAACTAAGATGGGAAACATCCCCAATTCCTTGGGGCCAATTACTTGTATAAAAAAAAGAACCAAAAAACAAAGATGGGAAACGTAAGCAAATAGGAAAGTCAAAGATAACACCTTCGAAACCTTCTCATATCCAACAAATAAGTAACAAAAAAATTGCCTGATTATAAACGAGAAAAGTGAAATTGTAAACAGAAATCATAACTAAGCTTCTATTTTTATTTTATTTTATTTTTTAAGAAAAAAAAAAGTAAACAAATTTTAAGTATCGAGGATACTTAAATTGATGGTGCGAATGCAATGTCGAAAAAGTAGCCTCAGTTTGAGTCCCTGAGGTTATATTAGGGATGCGTTGTATATTTAAGAAGAAATATAGCTTCTAATGGCAACGTGAGAGAGAATAAATTACAAGACACAATGAAAATTTTCAAAAGAAAAGAAGAAAAGGCACAAAGAGGAAAATGCACAAAGAGTCAATAACAGACAACAAAAAACCGTAAAACCCAGTATTCCATTTCCTGTATTTTCCCAAATTTTCTCAGCAACCAAGCAGGTAATTGGATACCCAAATAAAAGCACAAGACAATAAATTCGAATACACCCATTTCAGATCATACAATAATAAGCACTTGAATGCACCGAGCAACCAAAAAAGAAGTGATGGTCAAATGAATTCTTAAGCGCAAATCAAACCTAGAAGAAATTAACTTACATCCACCCGCATAGATTTAGAGAGAGATGAAAAGGAACTCACCGAGAGTTTTTGTTCCGAAACTCTGAAGAAAATGGTCGAAGATGCGCTTGAACGTTGCGGGCTGCCTGTGGCAGATTTATAAGCGGAGGAATTTACCAATCCTGATCTTCCACGTTTTAGCATTCTATTGGCTGACCCGTTTGTATTGACGGCTTATAATGTCCTCCGGAATCCGGTTGAGTGCCCGACCCGTTTGATTCACAATAATTTTACCAATAGAGAAAAACAAATCAAACCAAGAAAGAAAACCAACAAATTATCAAAGCATTCACATTTAACTCCACAATTATTTAGATGAAATTTAGTTTAAAAATACTCTTTTTTTTTCTTATATTAACTACTAATTTTTTTCAAAGTACATATATCTCATTCAGCATTTTTAGTTATCTACTTTTACTGTTAAAATATTCTTTTATGTATTTTCATTATTCTCAAAGAGAGCAAAACATATATATATATTTTTTCTTAATGCTTTGTTGAGCTATAGTGCTCGGCAAATATAATTGATCTATAAAGGTTCATTTTTTTTTTTTTTTGCCTAACTTTTATTTTGTCGGGTAAAATACACTTATCCCCAAAATTACCCTTAAAAATTTGAAAATAAATAAATAAATTTTAGTATTTTATTTTTATTTTAGTAAGGGTAATTTTCTCATTTTGCTAGCAATGAGGGGTACATTATCATTGTTTTGGTAGTTTAGGGGGATAAATTGTCATTAAGATAGTAATTTGAAGGGGTTAAGTGAACTTTATCCTGTTTTGTTTTATGTTTTATATTTTCCCAGAAAAAAAAAATAAAAAGATGCACCGTTTATTTGCTATGGCTGTGAGTTGACCCTTTTTGCCTGTATGATTGCTCTATAAAGGTTTTTCTTGACAATGAGTAAGGAGATGATGAAGAGGAAATAAATAATAAAAGAAAGACATGAAAAGACTATTATGTACTTCTCAATTAAAAAAAAAAAAAAGTTGTAAGGGTAACAACAGTTAAACTAATTATTAAGTAATTAAATTTACGTTGTTAAGTCATAGATCAATCTCAGATGGGCCCTGAAGTTTGCTGGCCCAAATCACAGCCAAAGTAAGCCAAAGCCCAAGAACGTCTCAGGCCTCAAATGTTCGAGGCCTCTTCCCGGATGTTCGAGAAGCCTAGCTCGAAGCCTCGAACCCGGATTCGAAATACATGTCTGAGGACTCCGGGACCCACGCTTCCGAGGCCTCCAAGATTTCCTTGTTCGATACCTCCAAATCCGAGTCCTCACATCCGAGATCCTGGAAGCTAGGGATCGGGAATCTAAATCCATTTGAATTTAAATAGATATGATCTTATCTATCCAATTTAAATGCTGAGAACCTGGAGATACGAAATTAACATTATCTTCAGGAATTTGAAATTCAAATTCCAATCGATCGAATCATACCTTGATCTCCCTAAATCAAGGGATGAATAACTACTCGAATCCCTCGATAACAGACTGTCACGCAGTACATCAGGGAAGAGTTAGTCACCGGTTAGGGGACTACCACTTCATGTCTATATAATGCAATCTTTCACTTTACGCTTTTGTTGTTTTCTCATCACTCTCAAGAAAATACTGACTTAGGCATCGGAGTGGCCTCGCCGGCTCACCCCCGGTCTCTCTTCGATCCTATTGTTTCCAAACTGTGCAGGCCAATTTACACTCGGAACACTTGAACCAGGAGTCCAGCAAGTGTGCCACATCACCAGTCGGAAAACTGTGCATCAACATACTTCTTCCTATAAACTTAAGCTCTTGGAATCACTAGTAATTTAACATGGTATTAGAGTTAAAAATCCTGAGATCGAACTTTGACTATGTCAATTCACGTCCCATTTAATTTAAATATTTCATGTGTTGGGCCTCACCTCCTCATTCAAATTAAATATTCGTGTTGGGCCCACCAATTAAAAAGAGTTTGATCCTACACGTGAAGGGGTCCATTGATTAAGTGATTAAACTTACATTTTCCTACAAGCTTAAGCATTTGGGATAACTGAAAATTTAACAACAATAAGCAATAAGGGAAACCAAATGGGACTACAATATAACAATGCTAAACAAACACATATTATAAAAATCAACAAAATCCATAAGTCACATAAAATGAAATAAAGCTAAAACATATATAAAGGCATTAAATTAATGCCCAAGGATAAGAAAAAGTTAAAAGTTGTCCGTTAGTCTGTACATCCGCCAAATAATCATTTAGGATATCATCATCCATCGGATTATAATTGAGAATTTTAGAGAGCAAATAATCAGAGATATTCNGACTGTCACGCAGTAAATCAGGGAAGAGTCAGTCAACGGTTAGGGGACTACCACTTCATGTCTATATAATGCAATCGGAGTGGCCTCGCCGGCTCACCCCCGGTCTCTCTTCGATCCTATTGTTTCCAAACTGTGCAGGCCAATTTACACTCGGAACACTTGAACCAGGAGTCCAGCAAGTGTGCCACGTCACCAGTCGGAAAACTGTGCATCAACATACTTCTTCCTATAAACTTAAGCTCTTGGAATCACTGGTAATTTAACATGGTATTAGAGTTAAAAATCCTGAGATCAAACTTTGACTATGTCAATTCACGTCCCATTTACTTTAAATATTTCATGTGTTGGGCCTCACCTCCTCATTCAAATTAAATATTCGTGTTGGGCCCACCAATTAAAAAGAGTTTGATCCTACACGTGAGGGGGTCCATTGATTAAGTGATTAAACTTACATTTTCCTACAAGCTTAAGCATTTGGGATAACTGAAAATTTAACAACAATAAGCAATAAGGGAAATCAAATGGGACTACAATATAACAATGCTAAACAAACACATATTATAAAAATCAACAAAATCCATAAGTCACATAAAATGAAATAAAGCTAAAACATATATAAAGGCATTAAATTAATGCCCAAGGATAAGAAAAAGTTAAAAGTTGTCCGTTAGTCTGTACATCCGCCAAATAATCATTTAGGATATCATCATCCATCGGATTATAATTGAGAATTTTAGAGAGCAAATAATCAGAGATATTCATGCAGCTGCCTTGGTACTCATCAATATCAATCGTCATGGTGTCATATTGATTTCCATAGTTGCTGCTATCTACTCCTCATGTAAACTGATGATTATCAGGCAAATCAAGAGAGTTTGCAACCACAAGGCTTCCTCCTGGAAACTTATGATCAGGCCTATTTAGAGCCATATAATTGGGTTGATCATTTATCCACGATGCATTTTGAAGTAGTTGCTGCTGTTGCGGTTGCTGTTGTTGCTGTGGCAGCATACAGTTGCCTTGGTACTCATCATTTGGATAGAGCCTGTTGATCGATTTGGTCGATCTCCATTTGGTGTGAAAAAGTACCATTCCGGCATTCTCCTTTTCCGTTATCTTTGTATATTTCTTCGATCAATTCAAAATGTCATAAGTTAACAAAATAATAATAATAATAATAAAAAATTCAAATAACTCCCAACACCTCAACAACTGCCTCTCTCTCACACAATTCACTAACATATATTTATCAATTTTTTATTTTTTATATTTTTCCTGAGCTTTTATTAATGATTCTCCATGTTGATGATAGCATGGGAACCACTCAACCATTGACATTATACCTATCACGAGGAGTGGCAAGTTGTATGACGATCATATATATGATCGTTGGAAAGTGGGATTAATTTTTTTTTTTATTTTATTTTATAGATGAATGAGTAAAGTTTATACCAACAAAAGATCGAGCAGCAAAATTAATGGGTCATTGAAAGAATAAATCAGCGTTATGAAAAGGAAGAGGAAGAGGAAGATTTGATCATTTGAGGTCTTACCTCCCATTGAATTTTCTCCTAAGAAAGAGGAAGATTCCATGCCTTACGTCATTTCGATTTCTCCACAAGTTTAGACGGTACCACCAAACACTAAGCACTTATTATTTTTTTTTAAAAAAAATGTGGTGGGTAAGCATAAAAATAAATAAATTACTAGCTTTGATTTTTTTTTTTTTTTTGACATGCCGAAAAGTTTAAATTAATGACATCTGCTTCATAAAGTATGGTCCACAGTCGATTGAGTTATCCTTTAGGACAACTTTTGGTTCCTTTTTCCTGCTTCTAATACTTTTTTTTTTTCCTATATAATTATTGTACGACTAGCTATGTCATTGGTGTACTTATACTCTTGGACTGATCACACGAGTTTTTCTTTACACAAAAACTATATATATATATAATGATTGAACAAATAATACATGGCTCTTATAATTGGCTTCATCCATGCGTTCTAGGAAGCCAAAAAAAAAAAACAATTGTTTAACGTTTATAGAAAGTTCTGTATACACTTTTTTTTTTCTTTCGCGAATTTTGGTTGTCAAACCTCCGGGTTACGTGTGAAAAAACACATTAATGAAAAAACAATATATATATACAGTGATTCAACAAAGAAAAAAAGAGGGATTTTTGAGGAGGAACGTACCTGTAAGAATCTTTGGGTTGTATATCATCAGTGGGGCGGAACCGGAACCTAACCCCAGAAGGGAGATTCTTGAAGTAGTCTATATCATCAGAATCCATCACATACGGCAAATTTCTGAAGTACTCCTCGTCGTTCTCGTCATCGTCAACTCGCTGTCTCTTTCCATGGCCAGTTATGTCGTACAGGCATAGCTGATTATCTACAGCAGCGTCGACGGCAACTGCTTGCTCTCTATTGATAATCTGCTTCCCATTATCAGCATTCTCCATGATAATTTGACTGTTCTCTTTCTGCGTACTATCTGTAGGGAAGAATTCTATAATCAAGGCTCGTTTTTATAAAAGTCTACATATATGGAAGAGAATCAAGAGATGATAAATAGTCTAACCAGATGACTATTTATAATCTCTTGATTCTATTCCATATATATATAGTACAGTGATTTAACAAAGAAAAGAAGAGGGATTTTTGAGGAGGAACGTACCTGTAGGAATCTTTGGGTTGTATTGATAAATGTTAGCCTCGATGATCTCGTTTCGTTGCAGGGGCTGGTTGAAGAGCCTGTGCTTCAGGTAGGAGCTGGTTAGCTGCTCTTCACTGGGGTAGAACCTAACCCCAGAAGGGAGATTCTTGAAGTAGTCAATATCATCAGAATCCATCACATACTGGTTCACCTCCATTGTTGGACTACTCCGGTCCTGCAGACGCAAAAGATATTTGGAGAAGAAAACGTTAAGCCTGAAAACTCAAGATCGAATTCTATCTCCCTTAAAATTAAGTATGAGTTAAATAGAGAGATGCATGAATGTGTTTGATTATAATTAGATGAGCTACTAATTATAATCAAACACGTGTTAATCCGATTACTATATTTTCCAATATCAAGTTTGATAGAAGATCGAGTTGTATTCTTAATCAGATTGTAACACTTACATATATTAATTTTGAATGTTTAAATTTTGTATATTTTTAATAGAATCTACATTATCTTTTAAAAATCAAACTGATTAATTAACTGATAATTGTCAATTAAAAAAAAAAAAAAAAAGAGTTGGATAAGAGATAATTAAACCATAGTTGAAAGTAATTTTTGAAATTTTACAAATATATATATCACTTTTTAAAGGGTATTTTTGTATTTTTACAAATTCAGGATTCTAATTTCAAATCTCTCCAATTCATTTAATTTGAACAGTAGAATATACAATTAGCTAGTGAAAAGAGAAAAATAACTCAAATATAACTAACAGTATCCTCTACGATTGATCATGAGTTAAATAGAACTTTTTTGCCCGAAAATAACTTTTATAGGGATTTGTGACAAAACAAGTATTTTGTGTTTTTCCTTGAAAAGACGAGAAATAACAAAAGTGAGTGTTGTGAAAACACAAAATCTATTCATTATCCACATTCTAAATTCAAAAAAAAAAAAAAAAAAACCACCATATAAAGAACAAAACAAAAGAGAAATTAAGATAAAAGATAAAGATATAATGTTTTCAAAGCACTCACTTTTGTTATTCTATGTTGATGAGTCATCATCTCAATAGAATGCACAAAAGACATGATTTGTGCCAAGTTCCTATAGAAGTTATTCTCTTTTTGCCCTCTATCTTAAGTTTCCAATTTTAAAGTTCATATAGTTTACTTGATTTACAATAAGTTAGAATGTAGCTAGTATTAAAATGTTTTGAGAGATCACTTGGGTATGCATAAATACTAAGTTACTTGTCCGGCTCTAATGGGTACCTCAATAGCATGTTAATCACGCCTCATAAAGCGGAAATCACAAGTTCAAAAAATAAAATAAAATAATAAGTTACTCTCTTTTTGTCAAATTCTATCAAAAAGTTGACAAATTCTATTAGTGTACATGTTATGTTAGAGCCAATAAAATAATGGCACATGTTGTTCATAATTTAAAAAATATAAATATATAAAAATTTAAAAATAAAAATAAATAATTAAATAAATAAACAAGATAAGGGCCAGGAAATTTGAACTTACTCCCTAATCCCTATCAAGCCATCATGGTTTGTCCAATTGAGCATTGGCACTTTCATCAGGGAACAAGCAACAAAACTGTATGCAGCACGAACAATGAGCATATGGGACCTTAATCTATCAGACGAAAGCAGGAATTAAAAATAAATAATCTACACCCAGATCAGCAATACTCGTATCAAATGGAAAATAAACTCAATTTGTTTCCCTCTTCTCAATTTTCTCATCAGCCAAACAAAGAAACCACTATTTCTTATCATTTGATCGATTTTTTTCTGCATCCAAACAAACCCCAGATGCAAAAGAAGCATTCCAGGAAAATATGAAGTGAGAAATTAAAGTAAAAGTGGATTAATAAAATCTACATTATCTTTCAAAAATCAAACTGATTAACTGATAAAATCTTTTCATAATCTAAGTGTGATTTAACTCGATTCAAATATTTATCAGTTGGATCTATCCCCCACATATGTGCCACCTTGCAGCTCAAATGTTGCCCGGGCCCCGCATGCAACATTTCATTGAACAACTTCCACTCCTCTCTGCAAATGAATTAGAAGTTGTATTCCATGATATATTGCCTTCATTTTAGGAAATTTTAGGAGCTTTTGGTTTTACATAATATAGGAATTTTTTTTTTCTTTTTTTCTTTTTGGGAGAAAGTCTAAACGTCTTCGATCTCCCATCCAAATTTGAGAATACTTTGGTTTTGGTTTTACAAAATGAGTACATACGAACTGTATTTGTAAGTTGTTTATTTTTTTTTTTCAATTTGTACTTTGTTTGAATGTTTGTTCTTTGATAAAAATTGAAACTTTTGAATTAAGATAATGAATTGCTTGAATTTTTAGTGGGCTAATGGAAGATTACAGTGTATTTATTTGATTGTTGTGCAAAAAAAGAGAATAGAAACACTTTCGAAATACTGAAGAGATAATTAAACATTGAACCTGAGAGGATTTATCTGATTGCGTTAACTGTTGAGTGAAATATTTTGTTTTATTAGGTACTTATAAAAGAAAAAATATTTTATTTATTTTGCTATGTATTTGATTTAGTCTAAAGTTTCTATTTAATTAACAATTTCGTTGCTTTGATTTTATATTTGTGCATATATTAAAAATTTCCAATGAAGGAAGAAATTTTTTTTTAAAAAAATTATAATTCAATTAGTGGTCACTAATTAGTGATGTGTCAACATTCACGTCACTGATTGAATTTTAATGAAGGAAGAAAATATAAAAATGAAATTTAATTAGTGACGTGTGAATGTTCACACGTCACTGATTGAATTTTAATGAAGGAAGAAAATACAAAAATGAAATTTAATTAGTGACGTGTGAATGTTCACACGTCACTAATTATTGATGTGTCATTGTTTACACGTCACACATCACTAAATATTTTTTATTTTTTGGGTTTTCCTTTTACAAATTTTTTATTAGTTTTTTTTTTTTTTAATAATGTGATGTTAATATCTAAATAGTGACGTGTTAGAGTTCACGCGTCGCCAATTGGTGACGTATTAGTTAACTTTACCACGTCACTAAAATATTTTGTGATGTATTACAAAATAACACATCACCAATTGGTGACATGTTAAAAAGAAGAAATGCTAGAGGCCAATATTTTTCTTATATTTAACTCATTCTCTTAAACTTATTAACTCCTAGCATATCTCGTTAATAAAACCTATACTGTAAACACGTCACTAAACCCTGAAATTTTTGTAGCTTTTAGTGTTGCGACATGCACAACACAATTTTCACATGACTAAACATTTATACCCACCAAAATTTTCAATTGACTAACTTATAATTGACACACACCCCGGCTCAAGGGTGGAGGGAAGGTGGAGTTGAGAGAGGTCAAATAACCCCTCAACCCCCAATCTTTTTTTTACGCCGTGTAGGAGTTCCTCAAATGCTCTGGTTGCCCACCTTCAACAACTCCTAGTGATGAATAACTAATTAAATTATATGACTAACTGGATATTCTCTAATACATTCAAATAAACTGGAGATGGTGCTAAGAGGTCGAGAGTAGTTAATTAAGAATATTAAATTGAACTATTTAATTTGCTTAATGAGATTGAATTAATGTTCTGAATAGGTGTACGTTATTTTCGAATTGTTTGACTAATATATCTCAATTGGTTCAGTTCATAAAAGCATGTTAATGTCACGTGGAAAATGATTCTCTTCATTTCAAAATCCCTCAATTTCCTTCATTTAATGCATTTTGAAGAGTAGTGTATTTAATGCATTACCATCATTAAAACTTTTAGATAACACTATTCTTCAAAATACATTAAATGAAGGAAATTGAAGGATTTTAAAATTAAGAGGATCCTAATTCATGTCACGTGCATATAAGTTATATAACACATAATTGGAATTATTCATCCAATACTTGAACATAAATCATAGCTAATAAGTGGTGTTGATATAGTTTTAGCAAGAATCTTTGGATAACATATATATCTGTTCTATTTAAGTACTCATTATCGAACTGTAGAGATTTGGAATTAGAATCCTCAATTTGTAAAAATATAAAAATACCCCTTAAAAAGTGACAATTAGAAATCTCTTATCCAACTCTTTTTTAAATTGACAATTAGAAATCTCCAAAGTATATATATATATATATATCCCTGCAGAAAAGAACAAATTAAACAATATTAACAGATAAATATTTGAATTGATAGGTTAAGTTAAATCACGCACTTAGATTATATCAGTTAGTTAATCAGTTTGATTTTTAAAAGATAATGTAGATTCTATTAAACAATATACAAAATTTAAACATTCAAAATATATATATGCAAGTGTTACAATCTGAGTGAGAATACAACTCGATCTTCTATCGAACTTGATATTGGAAAAGTTAGTAATTAATGAAATTATAATCAAATTAACACGTGTTTGATTATAAATAGATGAGCTACTAATTATAATCAAACACGTTCTTGCATCTCTCTACTAAACTCATACTTAATTTTAAGGGAGATAGAATTCGATCTTGAGTTTTCAAGCTTACGTTTTCTTCAACGAGCCCCTGCCACGAAACGAGATCATCGAGGAATACAACCCAAAGATGCTTACAGGTACGTTCCTCCTCAAAAATCCCTCTTCTTTTCTTTGTTGAATCACTGTAATATATATATATGGAATAGAATCAAGAGATTATAAATAGTCATCTGTTTAGACTATTTATCATCTCTTGATTCTCTTCCATGTAGACTTTTATAAAAACGAGCCTTGATTATAGAATTCTTCCCTACAGATAGTACGCAGAGAGAGAACAGTCAAATTATAATGGAGAATGCTGATAATGGGAAGCAGAATCTCATTAAAGAGGAAGCAGTTGCCGTCGACGCTGCTGTAGATAATCAGCTATACCTGTACGAAATAACTTGCCATGGAAAGAGACAGAGAGTTGACGATGACGATGACGAGAACGACGAGGAGTACTTCAGAAATTTGCCACTTGGGTATGGGTTCTTTCCCGATGACAATGTGTTAATTGAGGAGTACTTGAAGCCCAAGCTGTTTAACCAGCCCCTCCCAAGAAACCAGATCATCGACATGGACATATATCTCCACAACCCTGAAACTCTTGCAGGTTCTTCTTCAAACAAAATCCCACTTCGCTTTTCTTAAAGATTCAGCTTCTTTTTTAGTATTCGTTGATGGGTTTGTTATCAAGATTTGTTTTGCTCTGTTTTTTCTAATGAATTCTTGTTAACATTTATTGAAGAAATGTACAAACATAATTCTGGAGATCAAGAAGAAGAAGAAGAAGAAAATAACGTATGGTACTATTTTAGCCCAAGATGTAGAAAGTATCCAAAAGGAAGTCGTCCAAGGCGATCAGCAGGTGACGGATACTGGAAGGCAACTGGAAGAGAGACCCAAATTAAAGATGTGCGAAACACCATTATTGGGATTCGAAAGACGCTGATGTTCTACAAAGGAAAACCTCCCATGGGCGTGAAGACCAACTGGATTATGCGTGAATATACGCTTAATAATTCTCCTCCTCTCAGGCCAAACAGTGACCCCATGATAGTATGCACTTTTCTATTTTCTTTAACTTTAATATATATATTGTTAATTTCTGATACTGAACATGACTAATTAAATTGATTTTGTTGTATTATCCATGGCAGCTAGACGACTGTGTCATATGCAGGATAAGTTTAAATAAATCTAAATCCAAAACCCGTATTAAAGCTAAATATGGTAAGAAAGTGGCGGGAGCTAAATCCACCACATCTTACTCGAATGGTGCACCCCAGCAGTGGCGATTGATTGATCCACCTCCTCCATCCGACGGAAGAGATCATCAAGTAGGTGAGTCCTCCACAAGGCAGTCCCAAGTGAGTTATCAACGACGTCCGCAGTTGGATCGAGCCTCCACATTTGTGGCGGGAGCTAAATCCACCACATCTTACTCGAATGGTGCACCCCAGCAGTGGCGATTGATTGATCCACCTCCGCCATCCGACGGAAGAGATCATCAAGTAGGTGAGTCCTCCACAAGGCAGTCCCAAGTGAGTTATCAACGACGTCCGCAGTTGGATCAAGCCTCCACATTTGTGCCACCTTGCAGCTCAAATGGTGTCCGGGCCCCGCAAATTGAACAACTTCTACCCTCTTCTGCAAATGAATCATTTTGGGACAATTTAGAAGATTTTTATGTAGCATAGGGATTTTTTTTTTTTTTTTTTTAGGAGTGGGTGGGGGGGAGGTGAGAATGTCTAAGCGTCTTCTCCCACCCAAATTTAGCATACTTTGGTTATTTTGGTTTTACATAAATTGGCATTTTTTTTTCTAGTGTTACTAAGAGCATTCCCAATGAATGAGTTAAATTTTTTCGTAAAATAGCTCCTCAAAAATTATTTTATCTAGTTTAGCTAATGATTTTTTAAGGACCTCCCACATCCAATTAGTTATATTTTTATCTATATCATTTAAATATTATTATTAATTTTTTAATAAGGATTGTATTTTTTCCTAAATATCATATTTTTCAACTTTTGGGAAAAAAAAGAGGTGGAGAGAGAAATAGTATGAGAAAATTNGGCATTTTTTTTTTTTAGTGTTACTAAGAGCATTCCCAATGAATGAGTTAAATTTTTACGTAAAATAGCTCCTCAAAAATTATTTTATCTAGTTTAGCTAATGATTTTTTAAGGACCTCCTACATCCAATTAGTTATATTTTTATCTATATCATTTAAATATTATTATTAATTTTTTAATAAGGATTGTATTTTTTCCTAAATATCATATTTTTCAACTTTTGGGAAAAAAAAGAGGTGGAGAGAGAAATAGTATGAGAAAATTTTGGAAAAATGGAGATATGGAAGATAAAAAGCAGAAGAAACTTTTGGGAAAAGAGCCAAAAAAAACGTGGGAAAAAATTTTTAGGAGAAAAAAAGACATGGGAATAAAATTTAGGAAAATAGCTCTTTGAATAGTGCCGCTACATGTAGCTTTTTTTTTAGCTCATTTAATAAAATATTTATTCTACATTTTTTTTGCTTCTCCAATATAGGGGGTATTTTATAAATTTAAAGAGCTATTTTAGATAAAAGTGTCATTTAACTCATCCATTGAGAATGCTCTAAGTTATCGTTTTCCTTTTTTACTCATGTGGAAAATATTATTTGGGGTGTTACAGATGTGATGGCTAATGTCTTACAGTGTGTTATTAAAGCACCCGCTACCTATATCCCAAAGAGGTAGTTTAATCGGGTGGAACCATGCTTAATGAAGTGGAGGTTACTAGTTCGAATTTCCTTCCCCCTCTTTTGCGAACATGCCAAAAGAGAAAAGAAAGAAGAAAAAAGAACACCCGCTATCTCATAGAATGATAAAAATAAATGCTAGAGGTCAATGTTTTTTTTCATATTTGGCCCATATTCTCTTGCAATGAACCATTAGATTTGTAGACTTATGTGTGGTCAATGGTAGACCTGTGTGGTAAATGATGGACCCCACAAATATAATAGTTGATCAATTAAATTTATAAGAAAATATAGGTAAAATATAAGAAATTTGTCGACTCCTAACATAAAAGTGGGAAAGGAGAAGTTTAAATACCTTGAATTATTAAAGTTTGCATTTCCACTTAATAATAGAATGGAATTCTTATTTTCTTTGCTGTAAGTAAAGCTTTGGCTTAGGAAATTGGTTTTTGTGGCTTAGGAAATTGGTTTTTGTCCTATTTTTGGCTAAACGCAATGAGGGAGTGTTTGCGCCTCCCCATAATTAAGTTTATCAAAACATTAGTTTCTTAAAGAGAAATGACTACTATAATCATACGCAAATAGAATCTATGGAGACACCAAACCACACGATTTGAAATGTATCTCCTTTTCTCATGACTAATTGCAACTTTACTAGTTTTGGCCCAAAACAATACTCTAATTTTCATAGTCAAGGAATGATAATAAAGAAGCTTCAAGAAAAAGTAACACTCCAAATGGTAAAAACCCATCATATTTAATAACAAGATCCTCAATCTGAAGCTCAAAGGCTTATGAAATCAATTTTCAAAGATCAAATGACATTGTTGGAAAGAACGCAAACGCAAAAATTATTGGGTGATTAAAAACTCATAACAAAAATTAGGGAATTGGGTCATTACGAAGAATGTTCATTTCTAACCAAATGTCTTTCCTCTGCTTTCTTTGAGCTCTTTTTTCATTTTCAAGACAAATTTTGACTTAAGCATCGAAGTGAACCCTTATAACCTTGTGAAATACTTTGAGCTTAACCTTGTTTTGTAGGTACTCTTGGTTAAGGTTTGTTGTACAATCAATTATCATCCTTCCAGCTCAATTTAGGTAGATTGGAGCAGGTTATTTATACTACTTTTGCGCGTTATAACTGAAAAACACTCTCATTTTTCTTTACTGTATACTGAATCCAATTAGCAATCTCAAATCCAATGTGTTGTTGCTTCCTTGTCTTAGCCCTGTTGAAAGGTCACCACTGCCACTAAGTATCATCAAAAGGCAAAGAACAGAAATCCAGCCAAGAAACTCCCTGCAAATATTTTGATCTAACTATTTCATTATGCAGTGCTACATTCGATATAGTTAGACAACAAGAATTACCCTAGAAGACAGTCACTGTCAATCACTCTCTCAAATAGGTCTCTGCCGAATCGGTCGGGAGGGGGCTATGCAAAGGGAAAATGGCTCTGCTATTTTGCCTCATCAGCAATGATGAGTTGCTAATATCTCGGAAAGGTGATCGTTTTGGAGCAGTAGATGTGTGTGCTTTTCTTCTTCCATCACTTAAGGCATCCTTGCTGACATTATCTCTAGTACAGTGATTCTCCTTCAAGCGACAAACCAGCACTCGCTTCTCCGTCTCGTTTTGTGCATCCTGGGTGTTTCCCGGAGCCCTCACAACTCCCGAGTTTTGTTCCTTCTTCATCCATTCAAGCTCGCAGCGGAGCACGGACATTTCCCCTTGTAGCGCATTTGCTTTGCTTTCAGATGAAAGAGCCTTCTGTCTCCATTCTTGCACCTGAAAATATGATGCTCAATAGTTTAATCAATTTGACCTTTTAAACATCACGAGAGATGGGAAAAAATATCTATCATTCTTTCTGCTGATTACTCCTCTTCATCACAAAATGATAAAATCTTGTATAAGCCTCAATTGTATGAAGTAAAATACCAAACCTCTAAATCATCAAAAAGAGCAACCAAGATTTGAGTCTTGTGCTTGATTTTACTCTTACTTCGATGTTATTTTGTAATTTTAAAACAGGTGGAAAGACGATAAGATTTGGAAATTACAACAGCTGAATTCCAAATGTAACTCCATTTGTTAGAATGTCTTGGCTGCTTAAACATCCAAAAGTGCAATGATGTATCAGGTGAAATTTTCCAACAAACTACATTAATTGGCCATAGAACATCAGAACCTAGAAAAGAGCCTTTTGCATAAAAATTCAATCTAGATAAACTAAAACCAAGAAAATCTTGGGATAGATAATGAGACAAAAGCATAGGACAATTGACAAGGGTTTGTTGCACAAAATCTTACATCAGCACGTAGAGACTGGATTTGATAATCAGAATTGAGGGCTCGATCTTCCCAAAAGCCTCGAGAAGCCTGCAATTCTTCCATCTCCTTCCTCACTAGCCCTAGCATCTCCTGCATCTGTGACCATTGCTCTGTCTCAATTCGAACTTGCTCTACAATTCTTCGCACTACAGCCTTGCAACGTCCTGAGCACAGATTATCGTCACGGGACATTGTCTCCTGTGGAAGAGTATACCCAAGTTTAAAAAGGAATTCATCCCCTATCAGTTTGTCATGATCTTTAACCAAAAAAAGGTATGCATGGAGCTTTTGCAGGTCCAATGCAAATTACAATAAATTTTGGGAAAGAACCGTTGCCCCACTTCTTGAGGTGATCCTAACATGCAGTATTAGTTGGGGGTTGTAATGCCTAGTATAGTAGTAGGGACATTAAAAGGCCCTTAGAAAATCTTGAACAATGAGGCAACAAGAAACATGTGTAACAATTGAAAGAGAGATGGCAAGGCTGATCTGAGGAAGTTTAAATTATGCAGTACAAAAGTTGTTCAAAATATTGCAAATGTGAAAAAAAAAAAAACCAAACTATATCTATATAAAATCACTTGTTCATTGAGGAGAGACAAAACATAGTAAACAAAGAAGTAAGGATGTGCCTGATCAGGTTGTCTTATTGAGGAAGAAGATGAATTAGGAAATTCGATTCGCTTGGAAGAGGAGGCAGAACTAGCAACAGAACTGTTTGATGTAGAAAGCATTGATCTATACTCCTCTTCCATTCTCTCTAACAAAATCCCCTTTGACAACCCCTCCATCTTCCTTCTTAGAATCTCCACCTGCGAAGTCTTTGCAAATCAATGTTACCCAAGTTATGGATGGGGATTGAATATAAATGTTTAAAACAGTTAATAAAAACAACAATAATAATAATGACAATAATGCAGTCTTTGGCTGTTTGAGAACCAACCTTTTCCCCTCAATTAAGTCAAAACCTCTATTAGTTTGTATTCTTTTCTTTAATTATATGAACCAAAAAGAAGATATACGAATTGAAAATAGTAATGCTTTGCTTTGGTGGCTTAGAAAATTTAATTGACCTTAAATTATCCATTACATATGCCTCGAGAACACAAAAAACTCCACTCAACTTTGTCTGATAAAATTATAGGGCTTAGTTTAGGATAACTTTTCACACTCAGGAACCATAACAACATAAAGTTGATTCAAAACTAATGGTTGCTTCCATTTATTATTGAGGGCAGTCAAAGATAGAGTTCAAATAATTGAATAGCAGCCTTGTGCATCAAAATATGGAATGAGGATACTAATTAGCGAAAGACAGATCATTCTTACATTGCATTTGCCACTTGAAACGAAGCTCTCATTGAAACTACAACCGGTTTTGATCGACAAGCTTGCTTCCGCCATCTCCCGTATCTCCTTAATGGATGAGATCTCCTCCGCCCATATCTCATTGGATGGTACTCCAAACTTCTCTAGCCGTCTCTGAAGAAGAGACACTTGTTTATCAAAATTACTGTACTTCTTAGCTTCGAGACCCTTTACTCCTGAGCTCCTTTGCAACTTCTCTAGTTTCTCTACCAACTCCTGGATCTCTTCCTCTAAAATCAAGCTCACATTCTTTCCTTCACAAATTTTCTTTCTTCCCTAGAAACCAATCACCAGAAGAAAGAAATTCATGTTAAACAACATGGTATGCAACTTAAGCAAATAGAGGCCAAAAAACCATAGCCTCTGGTTGGTTGCTGAGACAACAGTGGACAAGCAAAAAGAACAGGAAAAAAAAAATTCTGGGCCTAGATAAATTCAAATTGATAAAGGCAGTGTTTGTTAAACGTTTTGCATTAAAACAAGTTTTGTATTGGTTGATGGTTCCACATTCAATTATTTTATTTTTTTAATATTCTCTTATTTTTAAAATCACATCACATCACTTTTTATTACTCTTCAAATAAAAAAATCACTACAAAATAAAATTTTTCATTTTTCTATATCAAACATTCTTGCTTTTTTACTTTTTTTCACATCTACTACTGTACGAAACTGAAACGAAAACAAAATCGTTTACCAGATGAACCCAAATTTAACAAGCAAATGCAAATGGAGACAAAATGACCCATTGAAATAGGACAAGCTAGAAACTGATCAAACAGTAACAGGAATAGGAACCTTTTACTATTTTAGTTCTTTTGAAACAAATAGATTACTATTTCCGCACCAAAGTTCGATGCTTTCACACTCTCACGAATGATCCAGATACAACAAGACGAAATTCCTCATCTTATATTTTAAAAATATCTCACTACTTTTTTCAAACGGCTATCTAGCTTTTATGCCACTTCCACAGTTCCACCAATATTGATGCGACACGCCAGGCCGGGATGGATGGACCATCGACTCAATCGCTGTCCATTCACATCCCTCTGTGACTTCTCTCTCTATCTCTCTCTTTCAAAACTTAAAACTCAATGGGACAATTAACTCAAATAAGGATTTTTCAGGGTTCAAAAAGCTGTAAACACTATACGAATTCCACCCTTCGTCCTGCATTCTTACAGCCATGAAACAGAGCAACACTGCTCAGTTGCCTTGAAACTGACAGCCTAATGGTTTACTGAGATTGGCTTTCTCTAGCACCAAACATGACAATTAAAAATTTTGAATTTTTTTTTTTCTTCTTTTCCCGCATTTCTTTAGCAGAAAAACAAACCATACAAATGAATATAAAAATC
The DNA here is from genome assembly GCA_006937295.1 of Carpinus fangiana. Taxonomy (NCBI): domain Eukaryota; kingdom Viridiplantae; phylum Streptophyta; class Magnoliopsida; order Fagales; family Betulaceae; genus Carpinus; species Carpinus fangiana. Next base: position 4,037,145 of record CM017324.1, read on the forward strand.
AAACAGAGAAAGAGGAAGACAGAGAGAGACTAACAGAAACCAAAGTCTGAACAGCGGATCTCAGAGTCCTCTCCATCTTCACCCGGCTCCTCTCCAACTTCTTGACAGCGATCTCCCTCTCCATCCTCAACAAATTACACTCAGCCCTCAACATCTCGGCCTGGAACCTCCACTTCTCCTCCACCATCTCACTATTACTACTCTCCTCAACTCTCACTCTCCTCCTCTCACATTCACCACCGCCACAGTCGAACACCACTATTGGAACCCCAGTTCTTGAAAATGCACGCTCTTGATCAAAAAGCGCCTCCAGCTTGCCTTGACGGTCACACCGGGCCTCGGCGGAGGCAGGTTTGGAAGCCACCGTCTTGGTGACTCTCCGCCGAGGCCTGCGTGGCAAGTGAAGGATTCTTGGGGTCGGCGGCGGTGGTGGGTATTGCCATTTTGCTCTTCTTGTTGCAGTTGTTGTTGACATTCTCTACACTCCACCAACTTTGTTTAGCTTTTGGGTTCCAAAATATGGGTGGTTCTGGGTTTATAGTTTGAGAGAGAAAGCAAGAGAAAGCTTGGACTTTGGCAAACGAAAGTTACCAACTTTGTTCTTTTGGGTTTGAAAAAAGAGGCCTTGTTGGTGGGTTTTATCGCGGGGGGTTTGCAACTTTGCGAGAAAGACGCAGGGAGAAGGAGAGAGCTGGAGGAATAATAGGCGTGCAACCTCGTTAGAATGAAAAAAACAGGGGATTTCAAATGAAAGCTGTGAGCGTTCTTTTTGCTTAGTAAATAGGAGTAATTTACTGCCTACCTTGGACCCTGTTAGTTTATGGGAATTTGAACAAGATTTGTACTACTAGTTATTGTCTATTCCTGTCTCATGACCAATTTGCCCTTTTCATTTGGGATTTTTTTTTTTTTTTTTTTTTTTTTGAGTTAGAGTGTCGGTGACTACTATTATAATTTGTTTTATAAATAAATTAGTGTGATTCCATTACTAAATATTTCAATTTATTTGTCAAATTTTGTTATTAATTTTTATATTTATGATTGTCGCATGAGTTTATAAGAGATTGTAATAGAAATAGAATTACCTCAAACATTTTACCATGGTTTTTTTTTTTTATATATATTATTTAGGATTAGCTTGCTAAAGTAAAAGAGAACAAAATCAATTAGCCAGCTCAATTTGAATTAGACAATATTTAGTTAGGCTGTTATAGATAGTGAATAGATATTTTTGCCCCTTCAAACAGTAAAAAGAACAAAATATCTTTCAAGTATAACTCATTAATTTGAACTTGAAAGAATCTTGTTGAAACAAAAACTACTAAGGTACTGCTTGGCTTTTGAAGGAGCCTTAATTTTCATTCAAAACAGAACAAAGAAGAAAGAGGGTGTAGTATATGTTATAGGTATTTGAAGTAGCCATTTCAAATTAAGGATTTCATTAATTTGAATGGGAGAATTGTTGTGACCAATTACATGAAATATGTATTCACCAACCAAAATCTCAAGAGATGTGTTTTACACATTTTTTGTCCTTTGTGGGGGGGGGGGGGTGTTGCCCATCTCTTATACAATGATGAAAAAAAATCCAGACATTTCACAAATCTCAATTTAAAAAGTAATCATTTCCATTTCAAGTAAATGAGGCATATATCATCAAGAGGTAGCTCAATCGACTGGAAATACACTTAATTAAGCAGATATTACTAGTTCGAATTTCTCTCCTTCTTTTGTGCAAACATGTAACAAAAAAAAAAAAGAGTAAATAAGGCATATAAGCCATGTCCCTTGCAAAGATTTGGCTATGAAGCCTCCTGTTCTATAATGCAAATGCTAATACTTAGTCACTATTTACCACACAAGAAGGAATATTTAAATAAGAAGTCATTTTGCATCATTAAATAGTGATGATGTAAATCCAACCCATCATCCTTTGTGTGAAATGAATTTGAGTCTAGTACACATCTAACTTGGATTGGGATTGATGGCAATTTATTGTTCAAACTACTGCCTTCTGAATCCCGTTATGAGAAAGGACATTGATGTTCAAACAAGTGCTCCAATAATCAGAGATATATTTAAACACATAAGATTGGATCGGATTGAGATCCTATTCAATTACTCAAAATTTGAGAATCTCATGTTATGAACTCGTGGTCCTTAATTTTAAATTCAATGATCTATAAAATTTCATCGGATTCTCCCTCAATTGCTTATTAAAATTGATTGCATTAAAAGAGACAATTGCAAAAATTCCCACTCAAGCTAAATCTAGCACTCAGGTTTTGATCTAATCAATATAAACATGATATCATCACCCATTTCCCACCATTTGGCAAAGTTCAAATATGGTAGTATTCTATATTTTATAAATGTTGTAGAATCTAAATGGAAAGAGTTTTCTTTTGAACTGGTTGGAGGAATTTCCTTCAACTCAGTTTATAAAAATAACATGTATCTATTTTTTTAATAACAAGTGAAATGTACATGAGTTTTTGATATTATTTATTTCAATTTTGTCCATACTATTAAAAAACATATGTATTTCACATATTCAAATGACATGTTATTTTTATAGACCGAGTTGAAAAAAGTTTCTCCAATCCAATTTAAAAGAAAACTCTATCCAATCTACATACAATGCACAAAAATCATTATTAACTCTCATGTAGACTATAGTAGTATTTACAACAAAATTTACCAATTCTGAGATGTTTGGAATTAAACTTTTTTCATTATGAAATATTTTAGCAAACAAAAAGTTATAAAATAATCATACAAAAACCCAAAATACACATATTTAGAGCCTCTTTGGGATTACATTTGAGAAATAAAGTTTTTAAGTCAAAAAAAGCTTTTAAGCAAAAACTTTATTTTAAACTTTTGTCAAAAGTGTGTTTTGGCCATTTTTAAGCTTTTTAGATCCTTAAAACATTTTTAATTTTTTTACCAAATGAGTGTTTTTTTTCTTTAAACGAATTTTTCGAGTGTTAAAAATATTTTTAGGTTCATCAAATACAATTATAAACAGACCCTTAGTCCAAATAACCACACTTAAAAAACTTTGTTTAGGAAAAAAAAAAAAAGAAGACATTTGAGTGAAAACTGAAAATAACAATAATAAGACAATAATTAATTGGGACAACCCCCCTTTTTTTTTTGTCAGCTTATGTTTAAAGGAAGTCACAAAGAACAAGGTGCAGCGTCGCTGTCTAATTTTTACTTCACATCAATAAATAAAGTCGTCCGTGCCGTTGAAGTTGTTTCTTTGGTTCGTTATTGTATTATTATAATAATAATTATTGAATTTCGTTTTATTTCTCATTTATTTTCATTTCTGACAACCTTATTCTCTCTCGACTACAAAAACCCAAAAAAAAAAAAAAAAAAAACTTGATTCTCTTGGTTTTCAGGAACCCTTTTTGAGTTTAATTAATTAATTAATTATCATTTGAGAATTAGATCATTTCTAATTTAAATGAATAGAAAAATATTTAGTTAATTATAGTGAATGAGTATTTTTATCCTCTCAAAATGTAAAAATATATCTTTAAATATAACTACTATCTAGTTCATTTAAATTGAAATTAAGAGAATTATGTCCTGTCATTTGAAATGGCACCAAAGCCCAGAAAAGCTTTGTTTAGAACTTATATAAATGCTCTTGTAACAGAGTGAAACATGCACCATGTTTATATCAAACAAACAATTGAATTGTTTAGCTAGCTACTGATTCTCATATTATATATATATATATATAGGATTCTATTGAGGACAAAGTTTCAAAAATGGGATTGATTTGAGGAAATTATTTTAATATAATATATTAAACTGCCAATTGTATTAGGAGCATGTGATTTTTAAATGCATTTTTTGAAAAGGTAAATATATATATATTTACTTTCTTAGTAATTGCGTAATTCTATTTTATTTTCTTTGGATTTCTAAATCCGCCTTTTTACTAGTCTTTTAAGTTTTTCAAATTTTTCATTTTGGTCTTTCTATCCAGAATTGTATAAAACAGCTGTCATGGCACAAATGCTTGTTACTCAAAGAGTAAAAACACATTTTAATCTAATAAACTTAATTTGGAATATAATCATTTCCAATTCAAATGAATCGGAAAGTATACATGTAATTAGTTATACTTGAAAGATATTTTTGTTTCTTTTTAAATGAACAAAAATATCACTCTATAATAACTAATTAATGGACTATTCTCGAATTCAAATTAACTCCGTATAACATAATTTGAAATTTTGTACTTAAAAATAACCATTTCCCTTTGCAATATATTCTCGTAATTTCATGATATTACGTACGGTTGTGGGTTTTACTATATATATATATATATATATATACACAAGTGGTATCTTGAAAAGAACCAACATTGATTAACCCCACCTCAACCTGACAACTTCCAATAAATATTTATTTTGTTTTTGTTTTTTTAAAGTACATTTTGTTGGTTTATTAAATCTTGTTTGTCTGCACCGTCAGATCAAATTACTTGGGGAATATTTTGCAAATGGAAGGATCCAAGTCAAGTCAATGCTCAGTCGAGTAAAAAACCTGTGGTGGACTGGTGGTGTCGTACGCGGTGGAGGCCTATGAATTTGTCGTCTACATTTTTTTCTATTATTTTAACAACTGTTTCATCACATGCAAAATTTCAAAAGCTTTGTATTATTATCACAAGCCCTGTTTCAATTTTGAATTTTTTTTTTTCATTTAATTTAAATTAGATAATATTCGATTATTTATATTAAAAAAATATTTTTTTTCTCCTTCATTCAGAGGTTCATATTTTTATTTCTTTCATTTCATTTGAACTATATAATATTCAGTTAATTAAGTTAAAATGATTTTTTTTAAAAAAATAAAAAATAAAAAATAAAAATACTTCTTTAATATAAATAACTGAATACTAAACTATTCAAATAAAATGGAGGGTATCAGTTCCGTAAATGCTAGTTGTCTGCATTATAATAAATGAAAGTACATTGAATTGTGTTCATTTGTTGATGAAAAAATTGGAAATAATAGTAGGCTAATTGAAGACCACCAAAAAGGCTACATCTTCAAGTACATGCTATTTGCTTTATAATAATTGAAAGCACATGAACTTGTATATGCATTTGTTGGTGAAAAAAAAAAAATGAAAACAATAGTTGGTATATTGGAGTTTCTTTCTTTTAGGTTATAGTAAATTTTATATATATACAGATATATTTTATATGTCCACATAAGAGAAGAAGAGAAAATTCAAACTAGTAACTTCTGCTTTATAAGACGTAATTCCTAGTTATAATAAATTATGTTGAACAAACTTTGGCTGCAATCTTTGTGTCAAATATGAATATGCAAGAGATAAAAATTATCTAAATGAATTTGATTAAATTATTTTAATTTAGTCCATTAAAATAACAAATGTTCTTATTATACATAACTCTAGCATTCATTTTTAATAGAGAATTTAATTTTCACGTATATTTTTAAAATACCATATGAAGTTTAAATGAAAGGCTTTCACACTTTGCTATGATCCAAGAAATTTATAATGCTATAGAAAAAATAAATTAGATGCGGAATAATAAAATAAATGAGACAAGATATTTTATGTGTTTTAGTCAACGAACCACGTCCACAGGATAAAGTCTAAAGGGCTACATTATAGTCTTATTTGTTGGTGTTGTTTACAATACATAATAGTCTTATTTATAGGAGAATTAAGGTAGATAAGTTTGGTAATCAAATCAAATCGCCTAATATTCTCTAACAGATTGTTTTAAATTTTCAATATTTTAATTAAGAGAAACGATAGAGACACAACTTTGATCAAACTTTTATCTTATGTGGTCATTTTTAAAATAATAATAATAAAAAAAATGTTTGAAATAATAACATCCTATGTGATCCTTTTATTCATTTGGCATTTTTTTTTAAATGACCACATAAGAGAAAAATTGGGTTGAAGTTGTGTTTCTATCATTACTCTTTAATTAAATAGTAAAAAAAAAAGTCCTCAGAGGATAACTCAATTGATTATGAACTACGTCTTATAAAGTAAAAGTCACTAATTCGAATCTTTATCCCTTATGTGAACATGTTTTTTTTTTTTTGTCAATAATAGAAAAAATGAAGCTGAAAATTGGAAAGCTCTTTGAAATTGAAAATTTAAGTCAGGAGCATCATAGAGTTGCCACGTGTTGAGGAAAGCTTTTATCTCTGTTTCCCTGGTACAATTCTTCCAGTGGAAGTCTGTAACATTGGTGCTCTCAGTAATGAATTCCACGTATTAATTATCATAGATATGCGGGGCCCAGATGGAAGAGATTATCTCAGTGGTCCCCACTTTTGCCTTTTATCAGATTCAGATGAACGGTTAAGGCTGAGGGCGGGACTGCTGGAGCCTTATCCTCTTCTACTACTTTATCACGAGCGTTGTCACGTGTACTTTGCGGTCCCACATCCACGCAAAAGGAGTGAACCACAGCCCAGCGTTTGATTTTGAGTCAGGACTTTACAAAATAATAATAATAAAAAGAACTCAAAAATTCAAAATTAATATTAGAACTTTTGCCATATTTCAAATTTAGGCACAGTAGAGCCGCTTGCGTCTTCAAGAAGTAGCTTAATTGTCTACAGTGGCGGAGCCAGCAGATTATCTTTGGAGGTGCTGTTATTTTTTGTTTTGTTTTGTTTTATTTTGTTTTTTTCTTTATGTATTATATATGATAAAGACAATTCAATCCATTTAAAAAACTACCAAATTTTCAACTAAAAACGTACAACTTTAAATACAAAGCCTAAAAACACATGGTCTTCCTTTAGTGACTGTCAGCTATTTTCCCATTAGCTTGTTTGGATTGACATGTGGTCATGGAAATATGAGATTCTTAAGGTTTTCATTGTCATTCCACTTTCCCAAATTCAGTATTCTAGCAATTTTTATCCCAATTCAAACATAGCCGTTTGGGTGCTGTGTGGAGCTTTGTAGGAAAAAAGTAATTTTTTTTTTCAAACACCCATGTGGCTCCGCCACAAAAAAATAATACTAAAAAGACCAAATTATCCATTGATTTTCCTTTTTTTTTTTGAATAATTTTTAATTTAAAATTTTATAAAGAAGTCAGGGATATAAATGTCATTTTATCACTTTTAACGTTTAAAATTTGACGAGGGGTACATTGCATCAAATAAAAAGTTCTAGGTTGAAATTGAGAGTTTTTTAAATTTGGAAGGGTTTTCTCAAAATGCGTGGTAGTTTAGGAGTCTTAAGTGAAGTTTCTCCTAAATGAATTGAGCGTGCCAAAACTTGAATTGGCTCATATTGGGCTCGCCGGGAATTGGGCCTTTACCTTTTGCTAATTTAAGGCTTAATAATCTACACAAAGCCTTAAAGGCCCATTGGGCTTTATGGGCTCCTCCTCAAACCCATCAGCCCAATCTGCGATGGGCAGAAATTGACATAACAAGCCCATTTGTAAGCCCTAAAACTAATATTCCTTCGATTAAGAAAGCATATATGCATTAACTGGTATTTATAAAATTATGGCTAAATATGGTGGTGTGGATTTTCATAATGCTGAACTTCGCTGGCAATTAGGATAGTAATTGATTGGGACTACGCCTAATGAAGCGGATGTTACTAGTTCGAATCCTCTTTCCCCTTATTGTGCGGACATGTAAAAAAAAAAAAAAAGGATAGTAATTAAAATAACTAATGGCCCAACCATTATTAATGATTTTAATTTGGTTTTATTCATTATTTAGATATGCCATGGTTTTGTCAAGTACAGACACTTTCCTTACTGAAATTAGTAGCTAGCTAACTCATATCTAGTGTTTTGGACCTTCTTTGGACGTCATTAATTATGAGGTCATTATGGTGTAAAATAGAAAGAGTAATGATATTATTTCACAATATTGACTTGTCAGTTTCAACTAACAATTTTCTTTTAAGAAAAGAAAAAAAACTGATCCTATAATTGGCCATGTCGGCATTGTAGAAGTGATAAAAATATGGTTTCTAACATTACTAAAATAGAAAATGTCGGATAAAAAGGAAGCATTAATTAGCTCTGAAAAAACCTAGGGTTTTTTTTTTTTTTAGCCGCCTCCTTAGTGGGGTTCTCCCTGCCGCCTTGTGCGGCTTTGCCGGGGAGGAGGGAAAGGCTTTGCCTTTCCTTCTCTCCCCTCCTCGTCTCTGTGTACTCCTTGCTTTCTTGTGTTTTGTTTGGTTTTTCTCTCTTTTTTTGTAGGTCGTCTCTTCAGCGTCGTCGTCCTTCCTGCCGTCCTCCCCGTCGTCCCTCTTGCCGTCCAGTTCTCCAGCGCCACCGCCCCCTGCTTCCTAGCGTCCAGTTTTCTGGATCTTTTTTGGTTCTTAGATGGGTTTTTTTAAAAACCCGATCTACGTTACTCAGGAAGACCTAGGCCTACACGCGCCATCCCATCGTCATCGCCGGCCCTCCTGCTTCCCAGCCTCGCCGCTTGATCATTCACCAGAATCGCACACACCGGAGCGTGAGTTCCACGCGCTTGAGCGTGGATCTCACGCACCGGAGCATGTTCACCACGTCCCGCGCAGTTGACCATTCCGCCGTCACCAATCTCCGTCTCCTTGCGATCCACATTTTGCTCTGCTGGGGTCTGTGTTCCTCTGGTGTGGTTTTTGGTCGCCGGTGCTGCTTGCTGTCTGTTTTTGTTGTAATTTTGTTGCTTTATTTTTGTTGTAATTTCTGTGTTTTTAGTTTTATTTTGCTGTCTGTATTGTTTTATCTCCCTGCCATGACTTGTTTTGATCTTGAGATGGAGATTATTTTGTGGGTTTTAGTTTCCATTTGGTTCTTTGCAGTGCCTACTCTGCAACTATCATTTTACAGTGATAGTTGTTTTACCCGCATTGAACTCTTCACGGAGTTTCTTTGCAATTTACACCGCCTTGTGCGGCCCTGGAATAGGCCCGGCTTGCTGATAATTATTTTTGGATTATTGGTAATTACCATTGCCTCATGTTCGGTTCCTTTGGACCGGATCCAGTATATGTTCTTATATTTGCACTGCTTTTTATCATGTGGGCTATGTTGTTGGGGCGCCCTCCCCTTTCGTTTTGGGTTTATTGTTGGGGAGCCCACCCCATTTTCGTTTATAGGATCTCTTACTTCTTCTTCCTTTCGGATCAGAAGTGGGAAAGATCCTTCCCTGTAGCCCTTTCCTTATTCAATTAGAAAAAAAAAAAAAAAAATAGAAAATGTCGAAGGAGTATACGATCAAGATTCTCCCCGTTTCAATTAAAATATACTTTCAATCGATTGAGTTTGTTTAATGATAATTCTCTTTAATTGTGGGATAAGTTATGCTTTGTGGCCTTTCATTGAATATATGGAAATTTATTTACAAAATTTTCACCCCCCCCTAAAAGTTAATGTTAAAAAGGAGAACATGAGCCTTTATAAGAACATTTCTTTCTTAGTAGACAAATCAATGGCTGTCTCTTCTTCTATGGATGAACAAGAAGATAGTGTTTCACAAAGATGTGAGGAAGCATGGTTTGATGTGGCTGCAGACCCATGTGGAAAGGAATTTGAACTTCCTGATATCTCTACTCCAATGTTGAGCCCAAACAATTTGCTTCTCTCACAATCCCAACAGCTTGATTCTCCTGCTGTGCTAGAGAATGCTTGTGCATTAGACATGAACAATATTACTCTGTCTAGTGTTGGAAACCAATACTTTTGTACTTCACAAATCATGGAAATCGTTCCTCCAATGATCACCGCCGTCTCTAATCGTCAACAAGGTATAACCAGAAATTCATCTGTTGAAGTAAACCATCAAGTCCATTTTTCTCCATCTGCCAGTTTGCTCGATTTTGAGCTTGCTGCTTTGAAAAAACAACTTGTCCATTTTCCAATCTCCTCTGGGTTTTCTTGGAATGCCTTGGATGTGAATTTTTCACTGAGAAACCGACGATTTCATGGTTATAATTCTCTGTGTTTGGAAACTCGATCATCCCACCCCTGCTCATGGCCCTGTCAATATCGACAAATCCAAGTTTGGCTCAAACATCCATTTCCCTAGTAGAAGCCAAATCAATTATGCAGATGCTCCATCAAAAACATCTCAGTTTTCTTCAAATAATTGTTTTGTTCATGTTCCTGCTATGGCTAATACCCAATAAGCTTTCGGCAGTAGCTCATTGCAGCAGGTTGGTCAAACTTCATTTCATGTAGCTCGAAATACTTATAAGGTAAAGTATGTATGCAGGGAGTGTGACAAAGAGTTCCCCAGTTATAGTGCCTTTGGAGGGCATATGAGTTTCCATGCAAGGACAAGAAGAAAGGGCATATGATTGAAGGCAGAGTTCTTAATAACAATACCATTATTGAAGGCGATTTGCAAGATGTCGTTTCGGCCATTCGCTGCCAAGACTGTCCTCCAAATTGGCAATTAAAACCTTTCATCAATGAAGCCTATTCCTGTCAGAGTAGTTATTGGTCATCGTACCGATAATTTAGCTAAATGAGCCGCCACCACTAATATTAATGGTTGCATTCCCCTTTGCCCCTTCCCTATAGTTGTAATTCCTTTTAAGTGATCTTAATTAATCCCCCTAATCTTGTTCCCTTTTGTGTTTTTGGTTTTTGTTTTTGTTTTGTGTCCATCTTTTATTTTGTTTTTTTTGTTTTGTATTTTCCCATAAAGATAAAGACTGTTTATTTGCTATGCATGTGAGTATTCCCTTTTGCCTTTATTTATTTTTATTTTTATTTTTTTCTTAGCAAAAAAGGTTGGAGGGGTAGGCCAATTGTAGCTATCTTACTTGGGCATGACCATAGTAACACCAGCCCATGGGGTGTCACTTAGGAGGGGTCTAGACGGTGGGAACCACAAGCACTCCCTCAAGACCGACCGAACCATAGCTCAACACTTGCCCCACCAGAGAATCAATGGGATTCAAGGTAGCTAACACTAATAGACTAAGAGATTCCAATTGCAGGAGTCGAACTCAAGCCCTTGTGCATACCCAAACTGACAATGAGTATGGAGATGAAAGAGGAAATATATAATAAAAGAAAGACATGAAAAGACCATTATGTCTTTCTTAATAAAAAAAAAATTAAAATTATGAGGGTGACAACAAGCCATTAAGGGAAACCAAATGGCTTGGACAATAAATTAATAACAATACTAAACAAACATATATGAGAAATGTTAAAGTCACAACATAAACCCAACAAATATCAAACTTCTCTCCTATGTGTCATTTAAAAAGTAAAAAAAAAATAATAATAATAAATTAAATTTTGGTGTTTTGAATTTAATTTTGTTTTTTGTTTTAATTTTTTAAATGACATGTAAGAAAAAAGTTGAATTTTTGTAGAATCTATGTTGTGGCTGTATCACATCTCAACATATATTACATAAATCAACCCTTAAGAGAATCCATAAGTCACATAAAATGAAATAAAGCCAATTAAAACATAAAGGTATTGTCCCCAAGAGGTAGCTCAATCGGCTGTGAACCATGCCTTATGAAGTGTTGGTCACAAGTTCGAATCTCCCCTCCCCCTACCCTTGCATGGACATGTCAAAAAAAAAAAAAAAAAGAAAAAAAAAAACATAAAGGCATTTAGTTAATGCCTAAGGCTAAGAGAAAGCATAAATTACATAAAGTTGCAAAATGGTCCGTCAATCAGTCCGTCTGCCCAAATCATCATTTAGGAAGAAACAAATCTGAACTTGGGCTATCATCATCCATCGGCTTATCATTGAAAACTTTCTCGACAAACTCATCATTAGCGTTATCCATACTGAAGACTTCTTCGCAAGGACTAACAAGAAATTATAGATTCCAATAAAATGGATCAGCATCTTCGAGTGGTTGCTGCAGCAGCTTACAGTACTGCATATCCAGATCATCTACAGGGTCAAGAATCAGATGATGATTATCAATATTATGGGAAGGTGTGGATTCAACTGAAGTCAGGTTTGACGTTGATGGTATCAGCTGATGATCAAGGGAAGTTGTGGATCCAACTATCAGATGATCATCATGGGAAGTTGATAATGGATCCTTATCTGTATCCGTAATGGTTTTAGCTTTAGGTTTTTTGGTGCCCTTGTAATAGATCATACATAAGACATTGTCATCCAACTGGAGGAAGAAAGGAAAGAAATCCATCAATGATTAGTAATATTACTATATATTATATATGGATGCTAAAATGAAAAAAATTAATTAAGCCACCTACTCTCATGTCCTTTGCAGATGTTTTCTTTCGACGAGGAGCATCATTGACCCTATATTCATGCATAATCCAGTGGGACTTGCGACCTCCGGGAGCTTTTCCTTCGTAGAACACCAGTGACTTCTTAAACCCAATAACAGTATTGCTTGTATCAGTAATTGTCTTGTCAGCTCCGGTAGCCTTCCAGTAACCATCACCGGTGGATCGATTTGGTCGATCTCCATTTGGGTACTTTCTTTGTCTTGGTGTGAAAAAATACAATCGATCTTGTCGTTTCTTTTTGTATTTTTCTTCAATCAATGCAAAATTTTCAAACAACAATAATAATAATAATAAAAGAAAAAGTTAACAAATAACAAGACAACTCGAAGATAATAATAAAAGTGTTCATGCTTCAACCATTCACTCTCTCTCTCTCTCTCTCTCTCTCTGTGTATATATATATATATATATTACAGTGATTCAACAAAGAAAAGAAGAGGGATTTTTGAGGAGGAACGTACCTGTGAGAATCTTAGGGTTGCATTGATAAATGTTAGCCTCGATGATCTCGTTTCGTGGCAGGGGCTGGTTGAAGAGCTTGGGCTTCAGGTAGGAGCTGATTAGCTGCTCGTCAGTGGGGCGGAACCTAACCCCAGATGCGAGATTGTTGAAGTAGTCATCAGAACCCATCACATACGGCCGGTTCACCTCCGTTGATGGACTATAGCTACGTACTCATTGCAGACGCAAAAGAGATATTAATTTGGAGAAGAAAACGTAAGATCGAATTATATCTCCCTTAAAATTAAGTATGAGTTACGTAAAGAGATGTGTTTGATTAATTACCATCTTTTCAAATTTAAATTTTGTATATTATCTTTTAAAATTCAAACTGATATAATTAATCTAAGTGCGTGATTTTACCTATCAATTCAAATATTTATCTGTTAAGATTCTAATTGTCAATTTAAAAAAGAGTTGGATATATATATATATATATATAAGAGATAATTAAACCAGAGTCGAAATTAATTTTTGAAATTTAACAACTATATCATGTTATCCAAAGATTCTTGCGGCCAACTATATGATATATCAACACCACTTATTATGATTTATTTATGTTCAAGTATACATGACATAATTAAGATACTTTTTTTAATTGAGATATATATATTAGTCAAACAATTCGAAAATAACACACCAATTAACATTTATTCAATCTCATAGAGCAAATTAAATAGTTCAATTTAATATTCTTAATTAAATACTACCCTCAACCTCTTGAAACATGATCCTCTCATGTTCAAATCCAGTTAGTTATACTGGGTATTTCCGCCTATAACTAACTGGATATTCTCCACTAATTTCTAGTTCAGTATCCTAACTCCAACTTTTTAGAATCTCTCAAATTCATTTGAATTAGAGAATATCCAATTAGTTATATTGGAAGAATATTTTTTTCTCCCAAAAAGTAAAAAGACAAAAATATCTCTAAAATATAATTAATGGTGTCCTCTTCAGTTTGATCAGGAGTGAAACTAGAAGTTTTAGTGGGAGTAAAATTTGTAAAAAAAATATTTGAGGGGATAAGTCCACCCCTGAGTTCAATCGAGTAATTGTACTTAAATATAACTTTTTTGCCCGAGAATAACTATTATATATAGAGACTCGCACAAAACAAGCTAGTATTTTGTGCCTTTCCTAGCTTGAAAGGATGTGAAACAACAAAAGTGAGTGTTTCTATTCGTTATCCACATTTAATTTTTTTTTTTTAAAAAAAAATCCATGAACTAAAGAACAAAAGATATGATGTTTTCATAACACTCACTTTTGTTATTCTATGCAGATGTGTCATCCTTTCAATAGAATACACAAAAGAATTGATTTGTGCCAAGTTCCTCTAGAAGTTATTCTCTCTTTTTTTTTGTTTTTGTTTTTGGCTATTGTTAAGTTTTCTAGTTCTAAAGTCTAATAGAGTTTAGTCCATATAGTTAGTTTAATTGATTTACAATAAGCTAGAATGTAGTATAAAAATGTTTTGAGAGATCACTTGGGTATGCATAAATATAAGTTACTTATCCAGTCCTAATGGGTAACTTAATGGCATGTGAATCACGCCTCATAAAATGAAAGTTATTAGATTAAAAAATAATAATAATAAAATAACAAGTTACTTGTCAAATTCCGTCAAAAAGTTGACAATTCAATTTGTTATTGTACGTGTTATGTTAGAACCAATAAAATAATGACACGTGTCATTCATAATTGAAAAAATATAAATATATAAAAAAAAAAAAAAATTAAAGCTAAAAAAAAAAAAAAATTTAAATGAGAACAAGCAACAAATTTGAACTTGCTCCCTATCAAGCCATCCTGCTTTGTGCAATTGAGCATTGGCACTTTCATCAGAGAACAAGCAACAAAACTGCATGCAGCACGAACAACGAACAATGGGACCTTAATGTATCAGACGAAAGCAGGAATTAAAAAGAAATAATGTAGACCCAGATCGGCAATATTCGTGTCAAAAGGAAAATAAACTCAATTTGTTTCCCTCTTCTCAACTTTCTCATCAGCCAAACAGAGAAACCACTCTTTCTCAACTTTCTCAAGCTCCATGTTTACCGAAGTGTGTTGAAATCTCGAGCAGTCACAGTAAGAGTAACAACCAGCCATATATATGATATATTTTTGAACGAAAATATATATATAAGCCATATGGGAAACCAAATGGGACTATAATATAACAATACTAAACAAACACATTTTACATAAATCAACCCTTAAGTCCTCAAGGGGTAGCTCAGTGGCCGGAGACCAGCCCTCATGAAACATGTTAAAAAAAAAAAAAAAAATCAACCCTTAAGAAAGTCCGTGAGTTCATAAATGA
This sequence comes from Carpinus fangiana, assembly GCA_006937295.1. Taxonomy (NCBI): domain Eukaryota; kingdom Viridiplantae; phylum Streptophyta; class Magnoliopsida; order Fagales; family Betulaceae; genus Carpinus; species Carpinus fangiana. Next base: position 4,052,274 of record CM017324.1, read on the forward strand.
AATAAAGATAAAACATAAAGGCGTTAAATTAATGGCTAAAGCTAAGAAAAATCATAAATTACATAAAGTTAAAAATGGTCCGCCCAAATCATAATTTAGGAAGCAACAAATTAGTCCTTGGGATATCATCATCATCGATCAATGATAGCTTATCATTGAGAACTTTGGAGACCAAATCAGCCTTATTTTTTCCTCCTTCGAACTGATGATCAGGCCTGTTTGCAGCCATATCAGGAGAGGTTGCAGCCGTATTTTTTCCTCCTGGTCCTGGAAACTGATGATTAGGCCTGTTTGGAGTATTTTGCTGCTCCAGCTGCACCAGCAGCTGCAGCAGCACCAAAGAGTACTGCTTATCCATTTGGTGGTCAACTGCAGGGTGATGATCTACAGGGTTATAAATCAGATGATGATCATGGGAAGGTGTGGATTCAACTGAAGTTGGATTTGAAGTTGATGATATCAGATGATCATGGGAAGCTGTAGATTCAACTGCAGGGTGATGATCTACAGGGTTTTGAATCAGATCTCCATTTGGGCACTTTCTTTCTATTGGTGTGGAAAAGCATTCTCCATTGTCTCTGTATATTTCTTCAATCAATGCAAAATGTTATATGTTAACAACATTTTCAAATAATAATAATAATAATAAAAGGGTACGTATGTGTTTATATATGCTTCAACCATTCACTATATATATATATTACAGTCATTCAACGAAAGAATCAAAGAAAGAAAAGGGATTTTTGAGCAAGAACCTTTAAGAATGTCACAAATATCTGCTTCGGTCAAACTGAAAAGATCTGAATCCATCGGAGAAGAAAACAACTCTAGGGGCGCTCAACAATTCTCTATATATCTCCCTTAAAAGTATTAGTTAAGTAAAGAGATGCGTTTGATTAGTAGCTCATCTACTAATATATATATATATATAAAGGTAAAACAAATTGTATATTGTTTAATAAAATCTACATTATCTTTCAAAAATCAAACTCATTAACTGATGAAATCTTTTCGTAATCTAAGTGATTTAACTCGATTCAAATATTTTCCAGTTAAGATTATTTTGTTTTTTTTTTCTAGGATTTACTGTTGAGATTTCTTCTCGCTCAACTCTATTTATATATATATATATTTTCAAATATGCTATTGAATCTGTTGCACCCATATATAATATCACGTTATCCGATCCAAAGATTATTGCTAGCTAAAACTATATCAGTACCACTTATTAATTATGATTTATGTTCAAGTATTCGATGGTTCTATAAGGCTAAAAATAAAAAAAGAAAATGATAAAGACACAACTTAAGTTCAACTTTTCTATTAAGTTTTTTTTTTAAAAAATTGATGTGGAAGAGAGATAGAGCCTTAAATTAGAGAGAAAAAAAGAAATTTGGCTTAGAAGTTGGGCCAAAGTTGAACTTAAGTTGTGCCTATATTACACCTCAACAAAAATGCACCTTACTGAAAGTATGATATAATTCCAAATACATGTGTTATATGCATGTGACATAATTAAGATACTTTTATTAACCAAACCAATTGAGATATATTAGTCAAACAACTCGAAAATAACACCCATTCGGAACATTAGTTCAATCTCATAAAGCAAATTAAATAGTTCAATTTAATATTCTTAATTAACTACTCTCAACCTCTTAGGATCCTTTCCAATTTATTTGAACGTTCTAGAGAATATCAAGTTAGTTATATATATTTTAGGGGTATTTTTGTCATTTCAAAAAGTGAAAAGACAAAAATACCCTTCAAATATAATTAATTGAATCTTAGCTCCTCTCCAGTTGCAGAAGATCCCGTGTAACTCTTTTGCGCGAGAATAACTTTTATAGGACTTAGCACAAAACAAGTATTTTGTGCCTTTCCTTAAAAGGATGTGAAACAACAAAAGTGACTGTTGTGAAAACACAATATTTTTTTTTTTTTTTTTTTTAAAAAAAAAACCATGAAATAAAGAACAAAACAAAAGATAAAATTTTGGTGGCTAGTGTTTTCGTGTTGGTGTTTTCTTGAATGTTCTTACCTTTTTGGTGGCTAGTGTTTTTATGTTTATGGAATAAAATTTTGTCATCTCTAGGCGCAACTTGAGGATCTGGTCAACAAAGATAATTCTGCAGTAGAAACTCTGTTACTGTACGTATGCAGGGAGTGTGACAAAGAGTTCCCTAGTTATATATTGTGCCTTTGGGGCATATGAGTTTCCACACAAGAACAAGAAGAAAGGGCATATGATCGAAGGCAGAGTTCTTCATAACAATACCATTATTGAAGGAGATGTTATTTCTGCCATTGGCAGCCAAGATTGTCCTCCAGATTGGCAATTAGAACCTTTCATCAATGAAGCCTATTCCTATCAGTGCATCATACCGATAATTTAGCTAAATGGGCCGCCGCCACTAATATTAGTGGCTGCATTCTCTTTTGCCCCTTACCTTGTAGTTGCTTTTAAGTGAATTAATCTTGTTCCCTTTTTTTTTTTTTTGCATGTCCATCTTTTATTTTGTTTTGTATTTTCCCCAAAAAAGAAGAAGAAAAAAGGCTGTTTATTTGCTATGTGTGTGAGTTTGCCATTTTTGCCTTTATGCTTGTGATCTATAAAGGTTTTTCTTGTCCCTAGAAGGTAGCTCAATCGGGTGGAATCACTCCTAATGAAGCGAAGGTGACTAGTTCGAATCCCCCTCTTTTGCGGACATGTCAAAAAATAAAGATTTTTCTTGACATTAATTATGAGTATGGAGATGAAGAGGAAATTCTTGACAATTGACCAACTATATATACTTTTTCAAATTTTAGGATTTAATATCAGAATTTGGAAAGATTTTAAATTAAAATGCTTTTAAATCTGATTTTTTGATTTGGCCAATTTAGTATCCAATTCCTCTCTCAAATCAATAATAAAAGAAAGACATGAAAAGACTATATTATGTCATTCTCAATCAAACCAGCCATATGATATATTTTTTAACAAAATTATATTGTAAGCCATATGGGAATTGAAACCAAATGCATGGGACTACAATATATTTTAAAACTTGGACTATCAGGAGAGTTTGCAGCCATATTGTTTCCTCCTGGTCCTGGAAACTGATGATCAGGCCTATTATATTTGGATCGATCATTTATCAAGGACGCATTTTGGAGTATATGCTGCACCAGCTGCAGCATCTGCATCTTACGGTACTGCTCCAGCTCAACTATTTTTCAACCATTCATCACTACATATATATTACAGGCATTCAACGAAAGAATCAAAGAAAGAAGAGTGATTTTTGAGCAAGAACCTCTAAAGAATGTTACGACTATCTACTTGTTGGGTACAAATGAAAAGATCTGAATCCATCACATTCGGGTTCACCTCCATTGTTGGACTACTCCCCGAAGGAAAAGACATTAGGAGAAGAAAACAGCTCTAGGGGTGCTCAACAATTTTCTATATATGTCCCTTAAAAGTATGAGTTAAGTAAAGAGATGTGTTTGATATAACAAAGGGACTGTAATATAACAACGCTAAACAAACATTTATTACAAAAATCAACAAAATCCGTAAGTCACATAAAATGAAATAAAGCTAAAACATACATAAAGAATACCTAAGGAAAAGAAAAAGTTAAAAGTTGTCCGTTAGTCCGTACATCCGCCAAATAATCATTTAGGATATCATCATCCATCGGATTATAATCGGGAATTATAGAGAACAAATCATCAGATATGTTCGTACAGCTGCCTTGGTACTCATCATTTGGATAGAGTCTGCTGGTATCAATATTTTCATAATTGCTGTTATCCACTCCTCCTGTAAACTGATGATTATTAGGCAAATCAGGAGAGTTTGCAACCACAATGTTTCCTCCTGGAAACTTATGATCAGGCCTGTTTGGAGCCATATAATTGGGTTGATCATTTATCCGGGATGCATTTTGAAGTAGTTGTTGCTGTTGCGGTTGCTGTTGTTGCTGTGGCAGCATACAGTTGCCTTGGTACTCATCATTTGGATAGAGCCTGCTGGTATCAATATTTTCATAATTGTTGCTATCCACTCCTCCTGTAAACTGATGATTATTAGGCAAATCATGAGAGTTTGCTACCACAATGTTTCCTCCTAGAAACTTATGATCAGGCCTGTTTGGAGCCATATAATTGGGTTGATCATTTATCCATGATGCATTTTGAAGTAGACTAAGTAGTTGCTGATGTTGCGGTTGCTGTTGTTGCTGTGGCAGCATATAGGTGACATTCGTACAGATGCCTTGGTACTCATCATTTGGATAGAGCCTACTGGTATCAATCATCATGGTATGATATTGATTTCCGTAATTGCTGCTATTCACACCTCCTGTAAACTGATGATTATCAGGCAAGTTTGCAGCAATAGGCCTGTTTGCAACCATATTTTTTCCTCCTTGAAACTGATGATCAGGCCAGTTTGCAGCAATAGGCCTGTTTGTAACCATATCAAGAGAGTTTGCAACCACATTGTTTCCTCCTGGAAACTGACGATCAAGCCTGTTTGGAGCTATATACTTGGGTTGATCATTTATCCAAGATGTATTTTGGAGTAATTGCTGCTGCTGCGGCAGCATACAATAATGCATATCCAGAGGATGATGATCTACAGGCTTATCAATTAGATGATGATCATGTGAAGTTGTGTGTTCAGCTGAAGTTGGGTTTGAAGTTGATGGATCCTCATCTGCTCCCATAATGGTTTTAGATTTATGAGTGTTGTTATAATAGATCATACATAAGACGTCGTCATCCAACTGGAGAAAGAAAGAAAGAAATTCATCAAGTGATCGATCAGTAATATTATTGTATATGGATGCTAAAATGAAAAAGTAAGCCACCTACTCTCATGTCATCTGCAGATGTTCTCTTTCGACGAGGAGCATCGTTGACCCTATATTCATGCATAATCCAGTGGGACTTGCGACCTCCGGGAGCTTTTCCTTCGTAGAACACCAGTGACTTCTTAAAACCAATAACAGTATTTCTTGCATCTTTAATTGTCTTGTCAGCTCCGGTAGCCTTCCAGTAACCATCACCGGTGGATCGATTTGGTCGACCTCCATTTGGGTACTTTCTTTGTCTTGGTGTGAAAAAGTACCATCGATCTTGTCCTTTCTTTTTGTATATTTCTTCAATCAAAGCAAAATTTTCAAACAATAATAATAATAATAAAAGAAAAAGTCAACAAATAACAAGACAACTCGAAGATAATAATAAAAGTGTTCATGTTTCAACCATGCATTCACTCTCTCCACCTCTCTTTCTCTCTCTCTCTCTATATATATATTACAGTGATTCAACAAAGAAAAGAAGAGGGATTTTTGAGGAGGAACGTACCTGTAAGAATCTTAGGGTTGCATTGATAAATGTTAGCCTCGATGATCACGTTTCGTGGCAGGGGCTGGTTGAAGAGCTTGGGCTTGAGGTAGGAGCTGATTAGCTGCTCTTCAGTGGGGCGGAACCTAACCCCAGGTGCGAGATTGTCGACGTAGTCATAACAATATTCATCTAGGGTACTACAATCGAAATCTAAATCGAAAATATCATCAAAATTCATCACAGACGGCCGGTTCACCTCCATTGATGGACTATAGCAACGTACTCAGTGCAGACGCAAAAGAGATATTTGGAGAAGAAAACGTAAGATCGAATTATATCTCCCTTAAAATTAAGTATGAGTTACGTAAAGAGATGTGTTTGATTAAATTGTATATTTCGAATGTTCAAATTTTGTACATTATCTTTTAAAAATCAAACTGATATAATCTAAGTGCGTGATTTTACCTATTAATTCAAATATTTATCTATTAAGATTGTTTAATTTGTTGTTTTCTGCAGGGATTTACTTTTGAGATATATCTAATTGTCAATTTAAAATTTTTTAAATTTTTGAAATTTGACAACTATATCATGTTATCCAAAGATTCTTGCGGCCAACTATATATATGATATATCAACACCACTTATTATGATTTATTTATATCCAAGTATACATGACATAATTAAGGTACTTTTATTAATTGAACCAATTGAGATATATATATTAGTCAGCCAATTCGAAAATAACACACCTATTCGGAACATTTATTCAATCTCATAGAGCAAATTAAATAGTTCAATTTGATTTTCTTAATTAAATACTCTTAACCTCTTGGAACTTGATCCTCTCCTGTGCAAATTTTCAAATCTGGGCAGTTAGTTATACTGGGTATTTCTACCTATAACTAACTTTATTTGAACTAGAGAATATCTAATTAATTATATTGAAGTGTATTTTTGTCCCCAAAAAAGTGAAAAGACAAAAATACCTCTAAAATATAACTAATGGTATCCTCTCTAGTTCGATCTTCGATCAGGGGCATGACTTCTAGAAGTTTTAGTTTGGGAGTAAAATTTGTAAATTTTTTTTTTTCTATTTATATATATATAAAATTTTTTAATTTTTTTTTTCCAATATCAAGTTTGATACAAGATCGAGTTGTATTCTCACTCAGATTGTAACACTTACATATACTTAAATTTTGTATATTTTTAATAGCATCTACATTATCTTTTAAAAACCAAACTGATTAATTGACTAATAATTGTCAATTTAAAAAAGAGTTGGATAAGAGATAATTAAACCAGAGTCGAAAGTAATTTTTGAAATTTTACAAATATATATATGTCACTTTTTAAAGAGTATTTTTACAAATTCAGGATTCTAATTCCAAATCTCTCCAATTCATTTGAATAGTAGAATATACAATTAGTTTTCAGGAGTCTAACAGTATTCTCTACGGTTGATCATGAATACTTAAAATAGAACTTTTTGCCCGAGGATAACTTTTATAGGGATTTGTGACAAAACAAGTATTTTGTGTCTTTCCTTGAAAAGATGAGAAACAACAAAAGTGAGTGTTGTTAAAACACAAAATCTATTCATTATCCACATTCTAAATTCACATAAAAAAAGAAAAAAAACCACGAAATAAAGAACAAAACAAAAGAGAAATTAAGATAAAAGATAAAGATATAGTGTTTTCAAAGCACTCAGTTTTGTTATTCTATGTTGATGTGTCATCATCTCAATAGAATGCACAAAAGACCTAATTTGTGCCAAGTTTCTATAGAAGTTATTCTTTTTTTGCCCTCTTAAGTTTCCAGTTCTAAAGTTTAATAGAAGTCCACGTAGTTTACTTGATTTACAATAAGCTAGAATGTAGCTAGTATTAAAATGTTTTGAGAGATCACTTGGGTATGCATAAATAATAAGTTACTTGTCCGGCCCTAATGGGTAGCTCAATCGCATGTTAATCACGTCTCATAAAGCGGAAGTTACTAGTTCAAAAAATAAAATAAAATAACAAGTTACTCTCTTTTTGTCAAATTCTGTCAAAAAGTTGACAGATTCTGTTAGTGTACGTATTATGTTAGAGCTAATAAAATAATGGCACATGTTGTTCATAATTTAAAAAATATAAATATATAAAAATTTAAAACTAAAAAAATAAAAAAATAAACTAGATAAGGGCTGGGAAATTTGAACTTACTCCCTAATCCCTATCAAGCCATCATGGTTTGTGCAATTGAGCATCGGCACTTTCATCAGGGAACAAGCAACAAAACTGTATGCAGCACGAACAATGAACACATGGGACCTTAATGTATCAGATGAAAACATGAATTAAAAAGAAATAATCTAGACCCAGATCAGCAATACTCGTGTCAAATGGAAAATAAACTCAATTTTTTTTCCCTCTTCTCAACTTTCTCATCAACCAAACAAAGAAACCACTATTTCTTATCATTTGATTGATTTTCTTCTGCATCCAAACAAACCCCAGATGCAAAGAAGCATTCCAGGAAAATATGAAGTGAGAAAAGTAAAAGTGGAGGAGACTCTTAAGTGGAAAACTAAGAGAGCAGTGGAGTTCCAAGAGAATGGAGAGCATAGATAGCAGAGTTAAGCACTTGCTTATATCGACCCATGATGGCATTAATACTAGCTCCATGTTTACAAAAAAAAAAAAAAAAAAAAATTGGAATTTTTGCCTTTTCATAATTTTTTGAGGAGACAATCCTAATTCAAAAAATCTGTAAGTGACATTGATGAAATAAAGCTAAAACGTAAAGGCATTAAATTAATGACTATAGCTAAGAAAAGTCATAAATTACTAAAGTTAAAAAATGGTCCGTCAACAAATTAGAACTTGGGATATCATGAGCTTATCATTGAGATCGAAGAGCAAATCGTTAGAGTTATCCGTACAGAAGACTCGGTGGAACCCATCATTTGGATTGAGCCAGCTGGTATAGCTAGATTGTAGTCTAATCATCATACCATGATGATCAATGATCACACCATGATGATGATGATTTCCGTAATTGCTGCTATCCACTCCTATAAACTGATGATTATCAGGCAAGTTTGCAGCCTTTTTTTTGCTTGATCAGGCCAGTTTGGAACCATATATATATACTTGGATTGATCATTCATCCATGATGATGCAGGTGATGATGTATAGGGTTATGAATCAGATCTCCATTTAGCGACTTTCTTTCTCTTGGTGTGAAAAGGTAGCATTCGTCTTCTCCATTTTCTTCAATCAAAGCAAAATGTTATATGTTAACAAAATTTTCAAATAATAATAACAAAATGGTATGTTACGTAGATATGAAAGAACACATTAATAAAAGTAGTGTTTATGCTTCAGCCATTCACTATATATATAAATTACAGTAATTGAATGAAAGAATCAAAGAAAGAAGAAGAACCAGTAAGCCTCTCAGGGTGGTAGAGATCGATATATGTAATTAGCCTCAGTGGGGCGGAACCTATAACTGTAAAGATCTGGATCCATGGTTGGAGTACTACTCCCAGAGGGAAATGACCTTTAATTTGGAGAAGAACTATATATAGAGGGTGCTCAAGAATTCTATCTCCCTTAAAATTAAGTACGTATGAATTAAGTAGAAAGATATTAATTTCATTAATTACTATCAAATATGATGAAGACTTCCTCACTCAGATTAATTGTAACACTTTAATTAATTGTTATATATATATATATAGATAAACATTAAAAAAAAATAAAAAAAAAAATTGTATATTGTTTAATGAAATCTGCATTATCTTTCAAAAATCAAACTGATTAACTGATGAAATCTTTTCATAATCTAAGTGATTTAATTAACTCGATTCAAATATTTATCAGTTAAAATTATTTTGTTTTTCCTGGGATTTACTGTTGAGATTTCTTCTCGTTCAACTCTATTTATATATATATATGTTTTCAAATATGCTATTGAATCTGTTGCACCCATATCACGTTATCCGATCCAAAGATTCTTGCTAAAACTATTTCAATACCACTTATTAATTATGATTTATGTTCAAGTACTACTCGATGGTTTTATAAGGCTAAAAACGAAAAAACACCTTACTGAAAGTATGATATAATTCCAAATATATGTGTTATAACTTATATGCATGTGACATAATTAAGATACTTTTATTAACTGAACCAATTGAGATATATTAGTCAAACAACTCGAAAATAACACCCATTCAGAGCATTAGTTCCATCTCATAAAGCAAATTAAATAGTTCAATTTAATATTCTTAATTAACTAATCTCAACCTCTTAGGATCCTCTCCAGTTTATTTGAACGTACTAGAGAATATTCAGTTAGTTATATATATTTGAATGGTGAGATATTTGTATCTTCTCAAAAAGTGAAAAGACAAAAATACCCTTCAAATATATATATAAAACTAACTAAATCATAGCTCCTCTCCAATCAAAGGATCCTGTGTAACTCTTTTGAATAACTTTTATAGGACTTTGCACAAAACAAGTATTTTGTGCCTTTCCTTAAAAGGATGCGAAACAACAAAAATGAATGTTGTGAAAGAGAATAACTTATATGCTTAGATTGCACAAAAAACACCTTTTGTGCCAACCATTCATCATTTACCACCTCAGCGTGGAACACATTACCAAAATAAAACCAAACCACTTGATTATATGAGAAAAGAAAAGAGAAAGAAGAGAAGGAAGAAACGAAGAAGGAAGAAGAGAGGTGCAGACCCACGGTGCAGACCCATGGCCAGCCTGGGTCTGGCTGGCCTGGATCTAGCTAGCCATCGAGACCCATGGCTTCGGTGGGTTTGATTTTTTGATTTTTTATGATGGGTCTTGCTTTGGATTTTTTTTTTTTTTTTTTTTTTTTGGTTTTTCACATGGCTTCAGCGACTTTTAGGGTAATAAAATCCTAAAAAGGGTTGATCTTCCCCTCTAGGTTTTAGTTTTAAATCCAAAATTAAGTTTTGAGGCATTAGAAACGAGTTTTTAGGCATTAGAATTGATTTTTGAGGCTGAATTTGATAGAAAAGTGGCTGGAGATGGGTTTAGGGTCGTTGGAAAGCTCATTGTAAGGTTTTAAGTTTTTTTTTTTTTTTTTACGTCGGAAAAGTCACCGGATCTCTTACCCCGAGTGGCTGAGCCTTTTTTTTTTTTTTTTTGTTCACTGAAAGTGGCCGAAGTTCGGTGGCCAGCAGCAGTGGATGGCGACGGCGGTGGCATTTAGGTGTGGGTGGAATCGGCAGCTACTGAGGGTGGTGGCTATTATCTGTGAGGGAGAATTAATCTTATGTTTTACTAACATACATTTTTTTTGCAATTTTTTGAAATAAGTGAGGTGTCAAATGGTGAGTGGATTGCACAAAAGTTGATTTTTGTGCAACAGGTGCACCCAAGACACTCTCGTTGTGAAAACACAAAATTAAATAAATAAAATAAATAAAAAGATAAAGATAAAGATATTGTGTTGTCAAAACATTCACTTTTGTTGATGTGTCATCCACTTAATAGAATGCACGAAAGACTTTATTGATTTGTGCAAAGTCCCAATAAAAGTTATTATTTTTTTGCCCTTGCTAACTTTTCTAGTTCTAAAGTTTAATAGAGTTTAGTACATTTAGTTTACTTGATTTACAATAAGCTCTATGTAGTATTAAAATGTTTTGAGAGATCACTCGGGTATGCTAAATAATAAGTTAGTTATTCTCAACGGGTAGGTTAATCAGTTGTGGATCGCATCTCATGAAGTTACTATCCTATGTCAAATTCCGTAAAAATTAAAAATAAATAAAAAATTGACAAATTCTACTAGTGTGTTGTGTTAGACCCAATGAAATAATGACATGCGTTATTCATAATAAAAAACATATAAAAATTAAAAACTAAAAAAAAATAAAAAAGATAAGGGCTGGGAAATTTGAACTTGCTCCCTACCAAGCCATCCTAGTTTGTGCAATTGAGCATTGGCACTTTCATCAGAGTTCTTGAATAACAATACCATTTTTGAAGGTGATTCGCAAGATGCTGTTTCTACCATTGGCAGCCAAGATTGTCCTCCTATCACTCCTCCAGATTGACAATTAGAACCTTTCATCAATCAAGCATATTCCTGTCAGAGTACTAATTAGTCATCCTACCGATAATTTAGTTAAATGAGCCGCTGCCACTAACATTAATGGTTGCATTCTCTTTTACCCCTTCCCGAATAGTTGTAGTACTGCTTTTTAAGTGATCTTAATCCCCCTAATCTTGTTCCCTTTTGTGTTCCTCCTTTTCTTCTTTCTTTTTTTTTTTTTTTTCTTTAAACCCTAAAAAAAAAAAAAGGCTATTTATTTGCTATGCCTATGAGTTTGCCCTTTTTGCCTTTATGTTTGCGATCTATAAAGGTTTTTCTTGACAATTATGAGAATGGAGATGAAGAGGAAATTCTTGACAATTGACCAACTATACTTTTTCGAATTTTAGGATTTAATATCAGAATTTAGAAACATTTTAAATTAAAATCTTTAGCCACTAATAATATGATTTTAAATCTGATTTTTTGATTTGGCCAATTTAGTATCCAAATTTACAAAGATTTTAAATCAAGACTTTTAGCAATTCCTCTCTCAAATAATTTAAAATAAATAATAAAAGAAAGACATGAAAGGATTATTATGTCATTCTCAATTAAAAAAAAAAAAATGGAAGTGTAACAACCAGCCATATGATATATTTTTTAACAAAAATATGTAAGTCATATGGGAAACCAAATGGGACTATAACATAACAATACTAAATAAGCACATATTATATAAATAACCCTTAAGTCCTTCAAGAGGTAGCTCAATGGTTGGAGACGGACATGTTAAAAAAAAAATTAAAAAACCCTTAAGAAAATACGCAAGTGACATACATTAAATAAAGCTAAAACATAAAGGCATTAAATTAATGCCTATGCTAATCAAATTCTTAAATTAAATATTTAAATTCTGACAACCAATATTCTCAATATTTAATAATCCAAATATCCAAATTAAAACACTACTTAGATTAAGAATTATGTTGGCAGGGAAGAAGAAAGTGAAAGTCCTAATCTAAGTAGTCTTGACTATTGGTCATTAGAATTTAAACATTTAATTGAAAATTTTGACACAATTTGAAGCTCAATTCCTGACTTATCATGATTCGTGATTGTTGGTGAATGTCAACATGGACACTTACCGACTTATCATGTATTTGAATTCATTTATAGGATGGATTCCCGATATAGTTAGGCTTTTATATGCTTATCATGTATTTGTTCTTATTAAGTGAAATCATTCGAGAATATTGGATTTTCAGTCAAATTAAATGGTTTTTAATTAGTTCACCTTTTTAGAATTCAAATTCAAACCAAACTCTCTCCAATTCTGATGATAAGGAGTGTAGAAGAGATCAAAGCTGTAGATGTAGGCGTAGATGAACTGTTACTAATACAAAGAGAAAATCTTAGAAAATGAACCACAATAACAAATCCTCCTCTGCTTCACCACCCCCGCCCTCCACTCATCCGACACCGTCCGATTCTTCTCCATTCGCATCCATCCTCCAAACGCAATTGCGACCTCTGGTCTCTCGGCAATGGGGACTACACCAAAGCCACAGAATTAGTGGAGGCTGCCATTTCCAGCCACTCAGGCTCCGCGCTTCTCCACTGCGCCCGAAGCCTTATCCATTACAAAATCGCGTTGCAAATCAGCGACTCTGCCACGGTGAGGCTCGAACACCTCAACAAAGTCCTCAAGTCATCACACCAGGCGCTTGTGCTGTCCCCGAAGGCCATCTCCTTCTTGCCCTTACATGCCATTTTGCTCTTTGAACTCGCCCAAGGCAACAGCATTTCTTCAGGCTATGAGGCAGTGATCCAACAATGCGAGCATGCATTGCTGATGCAGAATCCCACAGGCCCAGCCTCTTCGGTCGACAAATCAAAAAAGCGACTCATGGAGATTATAGAGAAATCACAAGCGAAGATCATCCTTCTTGAATGGAGGCAGCTCCTGGAGGCGGAGGTAACCGTCGAATTCAAGGCTATGCAACAGAGAGATCTGGTCGGCAACCATGCTGCAGAGAAGAAAACTGACAAAGTAGATGTTAAAGCAAGACAAGAACTGGGAAAATCAAAGGATCATGTAGATGTTGGTTCAAGTGAGCAACAACACTCTGAACCACCTCAAACATATATAGCTTGGTTTCTAATGTTGTTTCGGCTTTGTGATGTTTCGAGTGGTAGTGGTAGGTCTAGGATTTGAAAAACCAGTCTACTAAATAACATTTCACAATTTTTAATAGCATTTACATGTTTACATAATAAAAATGGGTAATTGTTTTTTTTTAGTATGAAAAGTTGTTCAGGTTATCGGGTTTTGATGTGTGGGAGTTTAAATTTTAAAATTTTCCCAACAACCCCTCAACTTGGCACACTAATCTTCTGGAAAATGCTTCATTTCTTCCTCTAATCTTTCTCTCATCCTCCCACTATTTAAAATCACCATTGAATTTGTGGGGCCATATGAGGTCCCACACATGGGCTCCATAAATGCTCACTGATCTAATGGTAATTTTGAAAAATAAGAGAATGGGAGAAGAACTAGAAGAAGATGTGTAGCACTTCTAATATTCTCAACAATTATGTTAAAGAGAAATGCTACTCAACATTCTTAAGTGTCCATCTTCTTGCATTCTTGTCTATGTATCGCATTTTACATCCACTTATTTTCTTTAAAAAAAAAAAAAAGAAGCAAAAAAACAAAGAAAATACTGAAAGATGGACACTTGACAATGCTAAATAGCATTTCTCAATGTTAAAACATTAAATTGCTTACCTTTGTAACAAATACGTCTCTAAATCATTACGCATGCCATCAACTGTTTTCGGCAATTCCTGCAGTGAATATCTCCTGATTTGCACCTTTACCTGTAAAAGTAGAGAAAAATAACACCTATTATTAACGTGAAAACAATAGTCTCACGACTTTGTGGCCACCACTCCCTGTGACATATTTGAAAGATCACCTTCTACGGTTTATAAGCAACAGGCTGCATGATGAAGCCATGGGGAGCACAAGAGGTTGAGTTCTGCAACTTCTCCTGATTTAGATTTTACAAGAAGGATGTGCCAGTATTGAGCAATATAAAGCCAGACTGAAACTAGAGAAATATATGTGCTTGTGGTTGTGCATATGAGACTAGACACACAAATGCATGAGAGAGAGAGAGAGAGAGAGAGAACCACATGGATGTTGGATCTTCCGCGTTGGGTCTGTAAAACCAGAAGAGAAACATTAGCATGTATCATTTTCATCTCCTATCAACCAAAAGGCTCACTATCAGTGCATTGGTTGTTTCGGAAGAAAAATGGCCATCATGTTATTGCTAATGCACAGCAAATAATAAAAAAATTATTATGTTTCCTGAACAGGGAAAGGAAACATTTATGCGCAATATGCCATAATTTCTGAACCAGTTGGCTTTCAGCCAGTAAATACTAGGACAATGGAATGCGTCCAATCAATGCAAAAGGAACTATAAGAGAAAAAAGTAATTATAACAAACTTTTATGAGATAGACCTCACAATAATGAAAACAAGAATATCACATCAAGCCTAGAAGAGAACTATCAAGATATCATTGGGCTCAAGCAACATTGCTATATTCAACATGCAGATTTTCTCTCTTTCATAGAAAAAGTCAAGTTTACAATGCCACCAAATAATTTGTCAGTAACAACTAAAATTACACCAGAATGTTAAACTGAGATCCATCTCCCAGCTTCGCGAGTGTTAACGTTGAAAGGGACCATTTGCTGGCTAATGTTTTTTCTCATTTGACACTCCATTTTCAACTCGGTTATCAAACCCGTGATAAGGAACTTCAACCATGGGCTTAGGCAAGGGACGCCCATTGAAGTCCTCAGGAAAGAATTCAAAATCAGGGCCAAAGTTGAACTTGACAACACAATTTGGCTGATTTGGAAGAGTATACATTGAAGCAGCCGGGTAGTAGCGACCACCATATAGATCCTTGAAAGCAACCCCTTGGCAAACCCCGTTTTTGAAGAAAGATATCTCACTTCCTGCACAGAAGAGACAATATTGGCACACCTCCCAAAGAAAAAAAATAATACAATTTGGATATTAACATTCTAAGTTTAACACAAATAAATAAATAAACAATCAACCATGCTTACAGTGAACAAAATTTCCATAAGTGCTCATCAAACCCAGGAAATTTGACAAAACATTTAATCAAATTGTTGACAAAGAGTGCAACACTTTTTTTCTATCACACGAGTCAGGTATTTTTTTTTTTTTGTCATCTGGTTGAACGGGTCAAGGTCAAACCAAACCCAGTTACTTGAATGAGGTTCAAGCATCATTGCCATCAGACTGTGCCAGCAGTAAAGCAAAGCTCTAGTTTCCTCTTCTGTTGAAAGTCGCATGCCACGTATTTCAAACACTCAAAACAGAAAGGAATTAAATATAATTTTTTAAAAGTTGAAGCATGCTTGGACACGTGCAGTTCAAAATCTTCTCTCATACTGGACTCTATTGTTCCTGTCCACCAAGGGTAGGGTCATGTTGAAAACCATAATTTAATTTCTCATGCAATTCTTTCACTACTGATTCTTAATGCCAACCTTATGAACAATTTTGCAAGGAAAAAATAATGGATAATACATCCAGGAGTTAAAACAAAACATGTGGATTATCAGAAGGATCTAGGGACAACTCAGAAGGTTCAGTCCAGCAAAATAAGAAGTGCAAACCATCTAGACAATCTAGGAGCAGTCAACATGCTGATTATTCATTTCCTACTTATCCCCAATTGGATATGCTTATCACAACAAGCAGTCAATACACAAAAGCAACCATCCGAATCAAGCACTGATCTCTTCCATGTTTCCACCATGAGAAGTAAGAATGTGTTCCATATAATAAGTGCAAACTATCTAAGAATCAAGCTGAGTTACTTCTTTCTTCTTTAAAGTTAATCATGCAACCATATATTGTAATCAATTGAGCCATTGTACATTTCCCTCCAGAAATTCTTCATTAGGTCAAACTCTCTCTCTCTATATATGTGTGTGTGTGCACACCTATACAGACATGGTGCATAACAATACAGAAGGTGCATCAATGTTCTCCACTATAATAGAAATAATTTTTACTTTTGTTGTCAAGTTATTTATCAGCCAAACATTCTTCTTATGGCTAGATCTAATCTCCTGTCACACAAAGCATACATCCCAATGCGTTTTCAATTTCAAAGTCATTGCAGAAATACTTGCAACTATGTTAACCAAAGAACCAACCCAACTCAACCACTTCATTTTAGTTTGGTTCAGTTTCTTCTAATTTTTCACTTAATCTCGAAACCCATAACCTTATAAAATATACTTCATGTACCCCTCAACATTTTTTGCGTTTTTATTAGTGATAATCTATCTAATCATTGTAAATAATTAATAATTGAACAGATTTTTTTTCCAGAGTGCACCTCATTTAGTTGGTTAGAAAGATAAAAAAATTAGTAGGCAAAATCAAAATCTAGAATTTCATTGGCCATAACCCAAAACCTAAACAACCAAATTTGATTTAGGTTGGTTGAATTTATCTGATAAAAATTCAGTTTGGTTCTGAATTTGGTTCTTTAAAACTGATGATTGGTTCAGTTTCAAAAACGCCAAGGACCAAAACAGTCGCAACTCTAACATCCTCTCTTTTCCTCTTATTTCAGTACATATCGTCTCAATATTACTGCAGGTTGCTTTAGAGGAAGTCAATTTGCTTACTCGGAATACAAGTTTGTTCTCTAATGGGTCTTACTACAAACACGATAACATTATCTTAAATATTGTGCTTGAAATTTATGAAGCTGCTATCTAATTGGACCCTCATCAAACCTGCATGTCATGTCAATCTAATTTGAGCTAACATCGGAGAATTAACGAAGAAAAAGGAATGAAAGTATGGTCAGGGCAACTATTTGTCCAGTGGCCAAAGTGGGGTCAAACTAGAATACATTAGTATGCATTTCAAAGAAAAAAAAAAAAAACCAAAAATGCTAAACTAATGATGCTTTCTTAATTCAAAATTAGAGGCCACAGGGACAAGAGGAAGATGAAAAGCAACATGAGTCTAGCGGGTAAGAAAGTATACAATGGCCAATAATCCAGAGTCCATATGCCTAGAAAAAACTGATTGGCTAACTGTAGATATGTATTGATGTAGGCAACTCCAAGTGACTGGAATACAGCTTCATTTAGTGGAGTACACTCACATATGGTGTTGTATTTTACTAATAAACTTAGAAACCTTCTAACTAATTAATCAATCAATGAGGTCATTCCCAATCACCCTCTTTTTCCACTACAAGCACTGTTTACATAAATTCTAATTCAGAATCTTGAAACCAATAGAAGCATATAGACTAAACAAAGTAGAAGACCCCAAACATGTTGGAGATGATTACTAGGCTCAATTGGGCTGAGCTACTCAATGAGATTCCAACAACAAACAATCTTGTTCCTAGTAGCTACCAAACTGTTAACAAATGTGAACCTTGACAGTCAAGCTCCAAAAACACATAAGCAGGCTCTCCCCCAACTTTAACAGGATCATAATTATGCCAAGTTCTATTCAACACCTAGCTATTTACTCGACCCAATGCTTAATCAGAAAGAAACCATCACCTAAATCTCCTAGACACAACCCATCAACACTACTTAAGTACTTAACAACAGTCATAACCAAGAATCGGCCAACACACATATCATCACATAATAAACATCGCAATAGAAATGACACACATTGTCACCAACAACGATAGCCAAAAAACACAAATGTACATAGTGGGCAAAGAACCACTCACCAGGCACCACTTTGGGGGCTTCCTCCTTGGCCTCCGGCGCGCACGCATACCTCTGCCCCTTATAAAGAACCAAATGGGGCGGCTTCGGCGCGTATGACCCTCCCTCCGGCAAGTTAATGTAGAACCCAATAACATCACTTTCCTTGTACCCCTCCTCACCATACTTTTCCCTCAATGCCTTGTGCACTTTGCTCCCATCAACGTCCCTGTACCCGAAGCTATTCCCGTCATACCCAACCGGCGCCTGGAGGTCCCCTTTCTCCGTCGACCAGCCGAGGCGAGTGTGCCCGGACTCACCCAACCTCACAACCTTTATCTCGAAGTACCACGCGCCCTCCACCACCCCTCTGGTGGCTCTCACCATTCTGTACCCTTTGGTGCTCCCGGCGCTCAAGCGGTCGTCGCTGAGCTCGACCTTCTCGGCCTTGTATATCTTGGAGAGGCAGATTTTCATGTCCAGCGTGTCGTCGGACTTGTCCGGGAACTTCTGGACCGGGGTGATGAGGACGGTGTCCTCGGCAGGCGCGTTGTGATGGTTGTTGGACTTGTTCTTCTTCTTGCCCTTGCGGGTCGACTTGGTGACCCATACGTTATTGTTCTTCTTCTTCGATTTCTTTGCCGTCGTTGTGGTCGGAGGGGCGGGTGTGGTGGCTATTACGGCGGCATTGGGTTGTTGTTGTAGTGGTTGATCGGGGTTTGGAGGCTGGGTTGTGGTGAGGGATGAGAGGGGTTTCTGCTTCTTGGGTGGAGGGTCGTCGTCCTCCTCCTCCTCTTCGTCCTCGTCTTCGTCGTCGTTGTTGTTGGTGGTAGTGTTGGTGGTTGTAGTGTCGTTGTCGTTTTCGGTGGCGTTGTTGTCGTTGTCGTTGTGGGCGGATCTGGGGGACTTGTTGGGGTCGTCTGAGTCGGAGGTCACGGGGTCCGGTTTCACGCCGCTCTGGGGTTCGCTGGCAGTGGTGGAGGGCGACCCGGTGGCGGTGGGCGGTGGTGGTTTGGTGGTGGTGCGATGGACTGATTCGTCTTCTTCTTCGTCCTCGTCTCTGTAGGTGGCTTGGAGGGAGTCCATGGCGGTGGGGTTTCTTTGGAAGCAGAGGTTTTTTGTTGATAGATTCTTTAGGCCTCCATGAGGGCGTGTGATGTCGGGGTTTAAGAGAAGAGAGACAGAGATGGAGAGGAAGGGACGATGGAGGAGGAGGAGGCCAGGAGGAAAGAGTGTGTGTGTTTGTGTTGTAAGACTTGGGGGGGGGGGGGGGGGTGGGTTTTTATATTGATGGGTTACTGGGAGGCCTTGGTTTTATTGGGACTAGGATTGGGCTCAACTAGATTGCACTAAAAAAACCCTTTTGTTTGTTTATCTGAATATTATTGGAGTCTCTTATTCTAGAGGATAATATTGTCCAAAAAAAAAGTGAAATACCAATTTTACCCCTCTTAAAATAAGAGATTGGCTCCAAGATCCGTTTCCAAGATTGTTGGTATGTTCTCATATTATTGGACAAAGTTTTCTTTTACACTGAATTGAAAAAATGTTTTAACTTCGCGTATTAAACTGAAATATATAAGATTAGAAGCAATTATGTTCTGAGCAACTAGTTGATCATACGCCAAACCCTTTAACCAATAGCACCTGCACGACAAAGGGAAGTAAGCTCAAAGTGTCCTGTTAGGGGTCTAGTGAGGGTCACTCTGATGCTTAAGTTAGTATTTGTGTTATAGAAGAAAAGTAGATTGAATAATATGTTAGGCTAAATTAGATGCAATTTCAAATCATCCATCTTCCTTTTCTTTTAATGAATGACTTCTTGCATGTTATTGGTTTGAGAGAGATGCTCAAAAGCTAACAAAAATTAATTACATGGCCCCTACTTCTTTAACACACTTTCATCATTTCTCAATAATAACGAAATGTCAAAGGCCTAGGGTATAATAGATGTAAATTCTCTCTATGCCGTGTGCTCTCATTTCTCTAAATCAAATTGGGTTCAACCGACCTGACTATGGTCGATCCGGCCGGCCGGCCTGCCGGCCTACCTATATCAAATTGGGCCAGGTTGATATGGAATGGATAAGATTTGGACAACTTATAAGTTTCATTGTTAATGGGAAAGCTTGGGATTGTGTCGAAGATAGGTTTAATAACCGGCAGAAGGTCACCTCTAAGAGGCTTATTGGGTGATAAGCATTGTTCTATTAAAAATGTATGTAAGAATCACGTGTTCTGAACACAAATGCAAGTTTAATAGAAAGAGTTATCTTTTTTTTCTTTTTTTTTTTAACTTAATTTAAAAAAAAACCTTTGTCGCAATTTATTAACTTGAATGTTGTTTTTAGAAAGTGCTAACACGATTGAGGGATAAATTAGGGGGGGGAAAGGGTGAGAAATAGTGATAATATGTTCATATTGAGATTAAGGAGATAAAAGATACAGAATGCAAAACTATACACTAGAAAAGGAGAGATACTTTAGAATTAAATGTAACAAAGTGCTAGTTATTGATAAATATAAAAGGATAACTTTGTCAAGTAATATTATTCCTAGGATTTTTATTTATTTATTTTATCTTCTAAGGGTTATGTACTTTTAAAATTATAATTGGATTAAAATTCAGTAATGATTCATCGTAAAAATTAGGGTAAAGTCCAATTAATCCCCTTAAATTACCATCCCAATGATAATTCACTCCCTAGATTATAAATTGCGACAATTAAACTCCAAATTAAACTATCAAAAAAATGACAATATACCCCTAATGCTAGAAAAATGACAAAATTATCCCTATAGAATTTTCAATAAGACAAAAATACCCTTCAAAATTTGAAAAAAATTACATTTCAGGATTTTTATTTTTATTTTAGTAAGGGTAATTTTGTCATTTTGTTAAAATCGGGGGTACATTATCATTGTTTTGGTAGTTTGGGGAGAAAATTGTTGCAATTGACAGTTTGTGAGTAAATTGTCATCAGAGTGGTAATTTGATAGGATTAAGTGAACTTTACCCAAAAAATTATATTACATTTGGCAGATAAAAGGGAAAATAAATCTATTATTATAAAAAAGTCATTTGTAATTGAAAATCTCCAAGATGGATTATAAAACCTAATCTCATCATCTAGTAAGAAATTAATATGAGGCTTAACACTCATAAGCGTCTTTTATAATTTACATACTTTATGTATGCTAATTATCTTTAATGTCAAACCAGAATATTACAAAGATTGAAGACGAAATGGATCCTCTCCATTTCCTCTGGTTAGTACATTTAGAATGGTAGTGTTGTTCAAAAAATGTAGACATTTTTGTCTTTTTAAATGCACTAACGAAAGAAAATGGAGAGGATTTGAAGTAGAGAGGATCATTCTAAGCAAATCAAAACTTAAGGTCTTATTATTATTAGGGGGGAATACATTTTACCCTTCATAAAAATTGTACTTTTAACCTCAATGTTTTAAAAAATGACACTTTATCCCCTTAAAGTATTTGACATTGACATGTTACTATCATGAAGTACACTTTATCCCCTCAAGTATTTTGAGTTGATACTTTACCTTCTTGAAGTAACTAAATTTTGAGGGGATAAAGTGTCAACTCGGAGAGTAAAGTGCTAATTCAAAATACTTTAAGGGGTCGAGTGTACTTTATGAGATTAAGTATCAATATCAGATATTTTGAGAGATAAAATATTATTTTTTAAATATTAAGATTAAAAGTACAAATAAATAAATAGTTCATAGAAGAAAATGTTTTTTTTCTTTCTTCTTCTTCTTATTATTATTATTATTATCATTATTTAGCCTCAAAGCAATTACTTATCAATATAGAATTTCTTCAACCACCCGCCAACCTTTCTTTGTGGTCAAACAAAGATGACAATCAGTGGGATATTTTGAAGGACTTTTCGAGAAATAAAATCATCGCTCGTCAAAAAGCAAAGCTTGACAAATTCCATGAAGAATACGTTGACTCTGAATACGGAATTCAAGTCCTTCAAAATCTCTTATCCAAATTACAATATATATATATATATAACTACGAAAATAAACAAAATTTAATTATAGTTTAAAACATATAAATATAACCTGTAATTTATTTTTTTAACGCTAGCTTAACATTAAAGTCGCCGTATAATATTTTCATTGCTTATTGTACGTGTTAAATATATGGTTCTCAATATGCACAATTAAAACAATCACTTATTTACTGATCTCTTATTTAACTGTATACTCTATTTTTTGTAATATTTATTGCTAAAAAAAATCCATTAACAATAGTTATCCCCACCTTTATTTAACTCTAAGTTATTTGGCTTTGTGTCTATTACCCGCCCTAAAATACGAAGGTTACCCTTTGGCAGTAGGGCTCTAGTATTAATTTTATGTACAACTCAAGTGGCATTTTCAAAATAGTAGCCTAGATTTTCAACAAAAGCCACCCCACTTATGGCTTGTTTGAGATTGTGTTTGATGAGGCTAAAAATGTATTTAACACTCAAAAAAATTGTTTGAAGAAAAAAAAATACTTATTTGATAAAAAAAAAATTAAAAATGCTTTTAAGAGTAAAAAAAGCTTACAAATGGTCAAAACACACTTTTGCTAAAAACACTTTTTGACTTAAAAACTCTATTTTTCAAACGCAATTCCGAATAGACTCTAGGGGCCTGCTTGGGATTATATTTGATGGGTCTAAAAGTGCGTTTAATATTCAAAAAGTCCGTTTAAAAAAAAGTATTCGTTTGGTAAAAAAATTAAAAGTGTTTTAAGAGTCAACAAAACTTAAAAATGGCCAAAACACACTTTTGACAAAAACTTAAAAATAAAACTTTTACCAAAAAAACATTTTTTAACTTAAAAACTATATTTAAGTTATAGAAGTAAATGACTCAATAATAGAAGTAAATGGGAATACAAGTGTCAAGTAATAGAAGTAAATGACTCAATAAGGCAAATAACAATGATAGGATAAAGAATGGAAAAGACCAGTTATAACTGTATTCCCATTTATGTGGTTTTTTTTTTAAAAAAAATTTTCTTTTACGGCATTCAAAATCTTCGTCTCAAGACAACCAAAAAAAAAAAAAAATCAAAAATCAAAAATCAAAAATCAAAAATCAAATGATTATTCAAATTACAGTCTCACGATCGCAGCACATGTCGGGAAATTAGAAAGAAGAAACAAAAATTAATAATAAAAAATAAGCCGAGTTGATTAACCACCCTGAATTAGTTTATTATAATTTATATCAATTAATTAAGTTTGTGTTTTTTCGTGGCATTCTGTGAGAATTGGTTGACTAATGATTCAATGAATGCTTCGAACCCCCCTCCACCTACTGCTGATATATATATATATATATATATAAAACTAGAATCTTTGGATGATTAGATTTGGTAGTGATGAATGTCCTGAATGCGTGTTCTTTTACGTCTTCGTATAATATATTATAATAATTTTATTATAATATATTATACGAAGACGTGAGGGAACAAAAGACGTGTATCACAGTCCGATTAAATCACATGGTGTGTCTAACCATTAAGATGATTTGTACACGTGTTTATTTTTTATGGGACATGATGTAGTTTGATGGCTACTTGTCATTCATCACTGTTTAGAAGTTAAATAAATTTTTTCATTTAATTAATATCTTAACGGTATCTGAGAAAAACAATAAACATAAGGAAAGTCATGTACCAAATGGTTTGTTCAAAGATGAGATTAATTCCAAATGAATTTACTAAGATTACATGGACCTTTTTTCTTCTGGGTGGGTAAGTGTGTATAGACTTTGAAACATCCTTGGCATTTTCCCATCTCTTTTGATGAAGAATAAAGTGCTGTCACTGTTTGTTTTTGTTCCTTTGATTAAGGAGTGGTTCTATTTTTCCCACCCCCCTTTACCTTTTTCTTGTTTGGGCTTTCTAGAATAAGCTGAGTTGCCATGAATGAGGGCTCTACGTCGGTCAATAATATTGGTTTCGGTAGAAATTTTTTTATTTTCGTCTTTTGAACCGACAATGTCGGTAAAGTCAATAATTTCACTTACTTATTTTGCCAATTTTTTTTTTTTCTGACACCGAATGACGATCAGTAATGTTGGCATGTGGAAAAATGGTAAATTTTTGGGTAAAGTCGGTTCGGTTAGAAAAAACATTTAAAAGAGAGATATACTTCTTCTTAAAAAAAAAAAATCCAAAAAAAAAAAAATTAAATAAGATAAAGCATGTTAATAATGAAAATTAAGTATATTTTCATTAAGTTTTTTTGCTTTATATTATAAAAAAGTCAAAACCTGTATTTTGGTTTTTTAAGAAGAAGTGTATCTCTCTCTTCAAAAACAAAGTAGAAGTCTTTTTTTTTTTTTTTTGGGTGCCTTAGTAACATGCAACATTTTTAAAAGTAGAATTTTTCGATGTAAATTTGGTAAAATTGCTGAGCAAAATTGGTGAGCACTGTTATTCACAAATTGTGAAAAAAAAAGGCATTAAGTCTCAATAAAAAAACAAAGAAAACATAAAGAAATACTTGAAAAAGAATATTTAAATAGAAAAAAAATAATAAATAGCTAAAAAAAATAATGTAATGTAATTATTTTCAAGAAAGCGGAAAGTTAATTATTATTATTTTAATTAATCAATTATATGAATACGTATCACATTGTGATTGGTGTTGATGTAGTGTTTTATCAAATTTTGGACGAAATTTTGATGAAAATGCTATCTCTACCTTTAGGCAAATCAAAAAAATCTCATGTGATAAAAAATAAACCTTAAGAGCTAAAAAAATAAAGAAGATAAACCACTTGGATAATGTATTTAACTGATATTTTTTAGAAGTGATATTTTAGTTAAAAAAAAAAAAAACAAAAAAACAAAAAAAAACGTGAAATTTAGAGGCTCTCATAGTAGTACAATGATTACTTTTGTTAGTAGATTCGTACCCAAAAGGAAAGGAGAAATTTTGGGTTAGGTGGATTGAAACGTGTTTGTGGCGCCTCTAAAGCGGCCACTGGGGCTAGCGCAGGTGGCCGGTGAGTTGCAGACCGACCCAGAAGGGCCGAAGTGAACCACTCCAGACAATGATTACTCAGGTTTGGTTTTGGGTGGTTGGTTGACTTGCGCAACCATGTGACATGCGCGCTGAGATAGTTTACTGATTAACTCTACACCCGCACACCTTGACCTTTGACTTTGCCACGCATTGTTTGTGGACACCCACCTCCAGAATCCTCTCTTTCTAACTAATTTTTCCGTTAAAAGGGCCAATTTGATCAGCATCACAGAGTTGTTGTGAGGGCTTAAGAAGGGAAGCAATCCAACAATATCCAGTTTCTCTCCCCCTCTTTCAAACAACCCAGCCATGTCTCCCAGCAAGTTCACCTCCACTGTAATCGAGCTCTCTTTCTCTCATATTGTTTGTGTGTGTATTTCTATGGTGTTTAGTCTTTGTTGGATTTGCAAATTAGGGTTTTGAAGTGCTTGTTGAGCTGTTAACTCAGGAATTTAGTTTTGGTTGCTTCTCTCTTTTTCTTTTTTTTTTTCATTCTTTTCTGTGGATTGCTGGTTTGGTAGTGTTCTCCTTGACTCTTTGTGATAAGAAAAGTAGTGGGTGAGCAGAGTTTGTGGAAAGCAGTGATTTTTGAGATTTGCTTACCCAGCCTTTGAATTTGAGATTGATTTGAATTTCTGGGAGTGCAGACTTCATTGCGTGCAAATTTTAGGAAGTAATTAATTAATATTAGTTGAGAGTGAAATTGCACTTTAGGATAGACAATTTAGAGGAACGCATCACTATATTTAGAAAACGGTTAATTTGAGGCTTGATATCATTTTTGTGATGAGGATTTAGAAAAAAAGAAAAAAAAAAGAAGCGGGTTGACATTCATCAGAAGTATGCATCCTGTTTAGGGGAAGATGGATGTTCATAGCTCTTATAGGACAACCATTTATTCACAGACCTCATCTTGGGCTAATTGTTGTCCTTTCTTGCTAAATTGGAAACTGTTTCCTCGCCACTTAACTAATCCCCCTCAAGGGTGATTCTACCAACTCACATGTCTAGCAACCTAGGGGAATAAATGGTGATTTAACTTTTGTACTAAATGGAAGGGGTTAACTAATAGTCAGGAGGGGCTGCTGCTGACAAGGTTTTGTGTGGTATACTTTATTACAGGAATGCCCTCTAACCTTTATTACAAGAATACTTTCGTCTACCAAGTGTTGAAGATCTTTTTGATCCCCTCTCGGCTTAAGCTTGGAAGAAGTCAAATGACAAGCTTTTGTTATCATATGAAATACTTTGTCTTTTTCAGATGCTCTTTTAATTATCTTTTTAAGGCTCTAACTACCCTTGGCAAAGTACAATGCATATCTTAGTATGGTACATCCTCGATTTTGATTGGGAACAGTGTCGTATGTCGCATTGCTGAGATACCTTGTCTCATTTGACACACATTTTTCTTGCTTATTATCTGATGTGCTTGCTGTTGGCAGGGAGAGGAAACTCTACAGCCAGAGAATGGTATTATCAATTCATTTTCTCTCTTCTCGGAGAAGGCAGTTGACGAAATTCTTCAACCTCCAGTTCAGGGAACTGATGACCACCTTATAGAGTTCTCAGAAGCTATGAGAAGTATGTTCACGTTTAGTTCTAAGTTACCTACACGGGCTACATCTTCAGACTTCAGTAGAACTATATTCTATGATATAATGCTTATATTTTTCCATATCATCTCCAGCTGTTGCAAAGACCTTAAGACGTGCTGCTGAAGGAAAGGCTGCTGCTCAAGCTGAGGCAGCTGAATGGAAGCGTAGATATGATCTGGAGAAAGCTCGGAATCTGCAGTTAGAGCGCAAAGGTTCTTATTTTTTATCATGTTATTTACTGCTTCAGATTATGGTACCTAGCAAACATCCAGAATCTATCTTCTTACTCCTTTGTATTATAATCTACCATGTAATCTCTCAGGGACTCTACATAAGCTCCATTTCAGTCATGTGGGCCATGTTAACACCAAGTTTGTGTGATGCAAACTGTTTACAATACGAAATACAAACAATAACTCAACGGAAAAATATTCGATCGACTATTCACCAAACAAACTCTAGATATAAGAAATATTCAAACACCTTTAGATATCCTTGGTGACAAAACCTTGAGAGGCAACTAATCTCTTCATTAGAAATATATCCTCATTAGTCCTGGTGTTCCTTTTAGACTGAATAACATATATAGGTGCTGAAAACTCTTAAGATAAAGAAGTCTTTACAGTCCTCCTCTCAATGGCATAGAAGAAAATTTCTGCAAGAAAAGTAACTTAAGAGGATGTGACACAGCTCATGCCAATCATATTGACAATTATCACTATTGAGAAAGCCATACATTGCCATCAGGGAAGCAAGTGCCTGTGATAAAATGAAACCCGGCAGTGGACAAATAGATGACAAAAGTATAGATTTTGCTAGAAGAAACTGTTCCTTTCAAGGCTATGCACTTCATGTTGTCTCCTTTAGAGCTCTTATGTGCCACTTAGCAATCCAAAACCATAATTTATGGGGCACATAGGATTCCAAACAAATAGGGAGGGAATTCGAAGCATCGGAATTACCATTATCTATCTAGGAATGGGTGATTGATGCAGAAGGGATAATCCTAGTGTTGTTGAGATGTTGAACTATGCAGCTTAGAACAATCATCAACCATTATAATGACTTGCAGAATGAATAAGAGCAGAATATCAGTTAGTTCTTGATGTCTAAAATTCTTTCAAATTTGAACCGTTAAAGATTGGAGCTCTGTGAGGAATTCTAAGACCAAATAGGCGAAGGCCAAGCAAGATGGGATAGCAACAATCAAAATTAATTTCAGAAACAAATGCTAGAAATATATCCAATGACAAATAAGGCAAGTCGAAAATTGGAATATATTTGGTCGTTTATTTCAAGGGCAATAGTGGCTCTCATTACTTTCTTTTTTCTTTTTAGATATCCTAATGGTTGAATGATGTGGCCACTACTCGTTTTCATTCCTTCACCTTCGCTTGTACTTTTTTATTTTTTTAAAAACGTTTGTGATAAGACTTATAGGATTGATATCCTAATGGTTGAATGATGTGGCCACTACTCGTTTTCATCTCTGTGACAGTGCTTTCTTGTCCATTCATGATGTATTTTTTCTCATTCTTCTCAGCTTTTTGTATGATTTCATTATCCAAACAAATACAATCGTTGTCCTTGCACTACCAAGCCTTTATAGGGAACATGAGAAAGTAGAGCCATTTCAGATTTAGGTCTGCAAAGTGGAATATGCCCTTTGACAAACTAAAATCATCCTAAACATTAGCTCCCTATATAGCTTTTCTTAATCTCATCCGTTTCTCTAACTTTGATTCTCATCTTTAATGTACTGCATCATTTAAGGGTTTTTTTTTTTTTTTGGTAGCCAAACAAGTATTGGCTTTACCTTAAATATTTATAAAAAATTTTCATGTTGCAAATTTTTATATGACTTCATATATCTTTTCTTACATCCAAATGATATCTTTTCAAATGTTTCTTGTTTTGCCATCTTTGCCCCATCTAATAGTAGGCTAGAAATCTTGGAATGAAACAGAAACTAAGTTATATTTAACGCAGGAGATCTGTCCAACATCCTTAGGAAGAGTTTTTGTGGAGAGATTTCTTGACATTATTATCCATCTGTATGATTTTTTGGAAAAGC
This sequence comes from Carpinus fangiana, assembly GCA_006937295.1. Lineage (NCBI taxonomy): Eukaryota > Viridiplantae > Streptophyta > Magnoliopsida > Fagales > Betulaceae > Carpinus > Carpinus fangiana. The sequence continues at coordinate 4,081,249 of CM017324.1, forward strand.
TCCTTTTTTGTTCTCTTTCATTGGAGGATATCTCCTACTTTCTCTTTTGTAATATCATTTTATGCTACAAAGATTCGCCCTTATCTAAATATAAAGTAAAAGAAATTTGAAATGCATTTTGTGTAGAAGAGAAATTTTTGGGCCATGGTTTTTGTGCCTTCTTGATTCTTCTGTTGTACTAAACCAATTACTGAAAAATTGGACCAGTTGATTGGTATTAGCAAACGTCTAATCAAATCTGGACTCCTTATCATCAGACTATGGGTTTTCCCTTATCATGCAGCAATTTTTTTGAAAAGCTCCCTATTTGGTGGACTTGAACCTCCATAGTTAATGCAAGGGAAAGATGAGATTAGCGCTTCTATGTATAGTGTGCTGGGAAATTTACGAGGGGTGGGATAGAATTGCACAATATTACTTGCCATGCTTCCATTTAAGAAATGTGCACAGGTTATCAAGAGGAAGACAATTCCACATAACTCTCTATGGCGTCAGTTGCCTAAATACCTTATTGGATGGATTGAAAATATCCATCTTGCTTCTGTTGGAAATCATCAATCCAAAAACTTAAGCTGTTACGAAATGACAAAGTTATTTATTTGAATACTCTCCCTTACGGGTAGGCTTCAACACTTAATCAATTTGTCGGCACATGGAGTGCTTTTTTAATCAGGCAGAAGATCTTAGAATTTGAACATAGGCTCTCCTGCTTTGGTGCCTTGTTTGAAATCATCAACACTAAAAGATTAAGCTATTAGGAAACTGTGAATTTATTTATTTAACATTTTTTCTTTTGGACAATAAATACTATCAATGTCAATTGAGGGGGAAGAAATTATTTTTCCTTTTTCTGATTTGGAGATTTCTGAGTGATGAGCACTTTGAGGGGAGTTGGAGAATTCTCTCAGCAATGAGGTTACTGTGAAGTTATATTTGGTTTTAAATGGAGACTAGTTAGTTTGCCTTAAGATGGGATAGTGCAGTCATGATCCATATCTTAGGGGGAGGATTCAAGCTCTTGCTATCTGCACTCAAGGAGAGATTCATCGACCTTGGCTTCTCTTGACCTCCCAAAACTTACTCCTCGATTCCAATATTTATGAGTGGGTCAAAGATTGGTGTGGTGGTTGCCTTAGGCAAGAGTGTCATAGAAATGCTCATATAAACCCAAACTGATTTGTTTGGTGTTGGTAATTCCTGCACGTTTTTGTTACCACGTGTCTTGTGATAGCAAACGTTTCTCTCTCTCTCTCTCTCTCCACAATCCCCCCCCCCCCCGGGGCCCTGCTGCTCCCAACCCAAAAGATATATCTTTTGTGTGTGTGTGTCTAGGATCTCTTCTACCTCAATGCTTTTTTATGCACTGACTTTGCCATCATAGTTTCTGGTAGTTTGATAACTTCTTTCTTTATTCAAGAATTTTTCTGGTTTGTATTACAGAGCAGTCACCTGGAGAGCAAGATGGTGATTATTATGAGGCAGTAGGGAACTTTGCCAACCGACCAGTTTCGAGTAATGTAGCTAATAAGCAATTCGAGAAGTGTTGTGGGGAGAACGGAATTTGCTCCCATGAGGTGCTTCGTGATGGGGAATCTGATTCTGTTTCCAAGATGGTCAGAAAGGTAGTTCTTTATTATTGCCCCATCTGACAAGTGCTGGCTTTTTATAAGGAACAGTATGATTTTAATTGCATGAATTTATTCTGTTCTCTGTGCAATGCATCAGAACATTTCTACTGTAACCTTGTTGGTCCAGGTAATATTTATTACCATTTCATAATGTTCCTTAAGCTGTACAGGCTCATAGAAGGTGTTTAACCTCATCTAATATGCACTTAAAAGGGATTTTTTCTTGGTTGTTATGATTATTTTTGTTTTTGTTGTTGGTGGTGTTCTTATTTTCTAATATTAATTTTTACTTCTTCGTTTTTTCCTGTTCCATGACCATATGCATGCAAAAAGCACTTATTAGTGATCAGATAATTGCACATAACTAGTGCCACAAAAGTTTCGAGTCAAACTATAATAGAAATATGTTCCTGCAACAGGCTTCATTTAGACTTTCATGGTGCTGCAAAGGTGAGCAAAGTGATCAGCACAAACATGACATTGTCTCTTTTGAAAGAGGGAATATAACAACTGCAGGACGCAGCAGTAGGCAGGTATATATGCTACTATCCTGTAAGAGGCTGTTATTTTGCCAATAATTTAATGTGTCGAATCAGTGATTTTTGCTACCATACCAGCTTCCTCAATTTTATATTATTTCCCGATACCATGACAACTTTGCAGAGCTCTCTTTGACTAAACTGTTAAAATCAGTTCACAGTTGTCTTCATAGGGATACAATGGGGTGGGAGAGGGCAAGGTGGGCCATGTGTGAATGAGTGGGGGTTTCTGTCCTTGTCATTTGGGGAAAAGTACATCCTCATCCCGCCCCTTCATATTATAGTTTTTGAATTTCTTTGTAAATTTACTTTATAATGAACAAGTACATATGTAAATGTCGTAAAAAATGTATGCTCAAAGTAACATTAGAGGAATGTACAAAGTTATATTATTGTTTTTATATATCTTAAAAATATGCAAGGGTATTTAGAAATGAAAAATATGAGATATGGGGGTGGGGCAAGGCAGGGGAAATTGTCACCGTCCTTGCTATGGGAATGAAAATCTATTCCTGCCCCCTATTTTAGATGGGGGAATCCCCACCTGATGCAAGGTGGGGCAGGGTGGATCCCTGCATAATTGGCGTAAGTTGCCATCCCTTGTCTCTTATCTATTGTCTAATTGAAAACTCATTTTCCTTTCAGATCTCTTTGAGGTGGGAATCAGACCCACGGACTGTGCTTGTTTTGACCAAACCAAATTCAATCTCTGTTCGAATTCTTTGTGCAGAAATGGTCAGGTGTGAATACAAAACTACATTCTCTCATTCAGCTGTTTTAAGATCTTTTTTCCTGCTAATTCTTTCAATACTGTGTCACAGTTGAGCTCTGTGAATTTCCTTAAGATGTTATACTAGTCAGGGATTGACTTTTAATTAAAGCAGATACCATCATCCCACAACTGCTACAAGATCTCTTTTGTAACTGCTTTTATATGCCTTTTGCTCTTTAACGTTAAATTACAAATAAAAAGGTACACATTACTGGCCAGTGGGTGTAATAATGAGAATGTCGTCCTCTCTCTCTCTCTCTCTCTTCAGCCATCACCATAAACTTAGTTATTAGAAACGCCAGATTACCAGTATCCTCATTTGTCATAAAGTTCTGTACTGATTGGGAAATAGTGAAGATGTTTGTATGATGGTTTCTTTTGGTTCTTATATCCGTTTTTAAGTTTTAGTTTTGCCTCTGACTTATGTTATATTCTAATTTTAGGGTGTCGGTTCTTTATTCATGCAAGTATGAAGGATATATGCAGTTAAATTTGACTTTGTTGACCATATGGATGCATCTACAAGCATATATTTTTGTTAGAAACCACAATTCCCAAAAGCTTAAGCTATCAGGAACTGGGCCAACAATGTATATCAAGCGCACACTAATACTTCCCCTCATGTGCAAGCCTGCCCAACATTTTTGGACTGGTCCTTGGACATGAAGAACAGAAGAAATCATGAAATAGAGGTTTTCAAGATTTGAACTGAAAACCGCTTAGTCAAACCAGCTTTTATGCCATGTTAGAAATCATAAATCTGCAAAATTGTAGCTGCTAGGAAGTGGACTGACAATGTACATCAAGCACATACTAACAATACTTGGACAAGTTATTTACATGCTGGGCATTGTTTATGTTGTTTGTCTTTCTATTGCTATTCATTTCATTCTAGTCTCTCTCTCTCTCTCACTCTCAGTTTTGCTGAAATTGGTTGACCTTGTAGTGTGATGCTGGTTTCAAATTTTACATTTGCCCTTTTAAGCAAAATATTGGGTCAAATAATATTATTTGCTTATCTTATCTTTTTCTTTTTTCGTTTGCCAGGTGGTTGAGAGAGCAGAAAAAATTAGACATATATGTTGAGCCACGTGTGCGAGCTGAATTATTAACAGAATCATCTTACTTCAATTTTGTACAAACTTGGAAAGATGGTGAGCAGTGAAGTTTTTGTACATGACTCGATATACGCCTAATATTGTTCTTCATTTGTTCTTTCATGTGTTGATCAAACTTCTGTTTGGACTAGATGTTATAAACTCTGGAATTTTGGTTCCTTCCTTCATCCTATCTTGCACATGAGACTTAAATGCTTCTCACAATGTTATTCTTATTATTGCCATGGTTGTTCACATTAGTTGATATTGTGTTCCAACTCACAAAATAATGTTACATACTCAACATTGTACAAAGCTCCAATATATGTGAAATGAATGCAGCAGAATGTAATTTACCCCCATTTCTCTTACAATTGCCTATTCCCATCATAACTAATAGGGGGCTAAATATATATTACTTTTACATGTTTGCAACAGCAGTTATGTCATAAAGGGTTGACCTGATACTAGGTTTAGTCGCCAAATGAAATGGCTGGATTATTATATGTTTTGTGCCTTATACTCCTGCAATGGTTAAGTGTAAACATTTTGCATGGATTTAAGGAAATCTCCTTTTCACAATCATGCGACGCTTGAATATTAAGTGTTACTTGTATATTAAAGAATAAAATTGCATGTATGATGATCATTCTTTCCAGTGTTACTTATGTTTGATGTATGGCCACGATCTTACTTTTTATGACTTTCTTATTTTTGCAGACAAGGAAATGTTGCTACTGCATACAAAAGTTGACCTTGTAGCAACTCTTGGTGGGGATGGAACGGTCCTTTGGGTATGTGCATTTACTTTCTTTTTTAACTTAGATGAATCAGAATGTGTCATAGCATTAACCTATGGATTCGGCAATTATCTTGAAGTCAACATTATCTTCACCAGCATTAGATGAAGCTACTATGCAAGTCTGTTTTAGCTATACCCTTCAGTGTGATACTTACTTGTTAGTGAAAGTTGTTTGGGCTAGAAATAGTTAACAATATGTTCCTCTTAGGATCAAGGTAAAAGGAGAGCAGTATAATATACAAGATGTGGCATTAATCTTCCATTATGATCTGAGGTAGAAATTAGCAGTCATTACACTCAAATGTTTACACTACCAACTAAGTTTCAAATCCAATGCTGTTGCATTGGGTAATTCTCTGTCCCTTTGTGTCTCTCTGCTTGTGTGTTTATAATTGGGTAATTCTTTATCCCTGATTTTATTATCATTGGAAATAAGCTTTTTGGGGAAAATACACTTTACCCCCTGAACTATTTACCAATTTGCACTTTTAACCCCAATGTTTAAAAATGACACTTTACCTGCCCAAAGTATCTGACATTGACACTTGATCCACATGAAATACACTTTACCCCCTTGAAGCATTTTGAGTGGACACTTTACCCCCCCCCAAAGTAACTAAGTTTAATGTCAACTCAGGGGGGTAAAGTGCCAATTCAAAATACTTCAGGGTAGTAAAATGTACTTAGTGGGATCAAGTGTCAATGTCAGATACTTTGGGGGGATAAAATGTCACTTTTTAAACATTAGGATTAAAAGTGTAAATGAGTGGATAGTTCAAGGGAGTAAAGTGTATTTTTCCCAAAGCATTTTTAAATATGATGATTATTGCATTGAGGGTGTGTTTATCTCTCAAGGTAAGATGCTGAAATCTATGTCCTAATTCAGTTTGAAAATGGGTTTTATTCTTGGAAAATGAAGTTTAGAATACTTGGAATTTTGCATCAAATGAATTTAATACTGGTCACTTTGATATTTATTTCGGACTCTCTTGCTTTTTGAGCCTTACAGAGGTATCTATCTACTTGTTTTCAGGCGGCATCCATGTTCAAAGGACCAGTTCCTCCTATTGTCCCATTTTCTTTAGGGTCTCTTGGCTTTATGACCCCTTTCCGTATCCTACATCTTGTTTAAAGTTCTTATTTTTTTTCTTCAAACAATCTGATATATATTTTTTGATATTTTGGTGAGACCCCTCACCCCTGAAATAACACCCCCCCCCCCCCCTCTCCCCACACACACACACGCACCATATCTGTTACCTTTCTGGTATTAGTCAAAGGTTAATCCTTAATATTCTTCAGACACTGAACATTACAGAGAATGCCTTGACTCAGTTTTAAAGGGTCCCATTAGTATCACGTTACGACACCGTTTGCAGTGCCATGTTATTAGGGATGCAGCTAAACATGAGTATGAAACTGAAGAACCAATACTTGTTTTGAATGAGGTTACAATTGATCGTGGAATATCGTCATACCTCACAAATTTGGAATGCTATTGCGACAACTCCTTTGTCACTTGTGTGCAAGGGGATGGATTAATTTTATCAACAACATCTGGCAGTACTGCATATTCATTGGCAGCTGGAGGATCGATGGTTCATCCACAGGTATGTTTTGGAGCCATAGCTTACTATAAAATATCAACACTGCCAGATATAAAGTTTGGGACATAATGTTTCATGAAAGTTATTTCATTTGTTAATTGGAGGAATTCAGACTATGCATGTACACGGTCAGCTGATTATCCTGAAAGCTATTGAAGTCATAATTTCTCAAAGTTGAAGGCTAAATTGAAATTCCTTGTTTGTATCTTGCAAATAGTACGTACACCTTTTGTGACTATGGACTGTCTTTTTAACTAATTGAGAAACCTGATAATAAATATGAACTTGGAAGTGAGTGCTTTTACTCATAGAAGTGCAAAATAAAAGATGGGATGACATGATTCCTCATTGCTAGACTGACTGAAATCTTCTGCTGAACTCTTGAGTTTTGGGCTTGGTTACAGGATAGGTTTAGTGTATGTAAGCTTGATTCATAAAGTTGTAATTTAATTGAAGTTTTTTAGAACTTCAAAATGTTCAGTGTGGAGGCCAAGGGGAGTGAAACTTATAGGATCTGGCAAGAGTCATGCCTGGAATCCAAACATTGGAGTTCTGACGTTTTGGCCAGCTAGGATACATGCTTTACTTTGAAAGCTACGATACAATGTAGTACATGTCTGTAAAACCAGGCATGGGAGTGTGTGATCGAAGATTAGAAATGAAGAAGATCAACATAAGGTTGAAAGTATGATTTGGCTAAGAAGTTCTAATCCTGCAATAAAACCAAACATATATGTTCTGGTAAATGGTTAATGTCATCATAATCAATTCTAAACAAATCAGTTAATGTCCTTCGATGACATATCATAAAAATTTAAGTTTCAATATCCTATTCTTGATTCATCTCTATAACTGCAGGTCCCCGGCATCCTGTTTACGCCAATTTGTCCACATTCCTTGTCCTTTCGGCCTCTGATATTACCAGAGCACGTGACATTGCGAGTGCAAGTGCCTTTCAATAGCAGAAGCCATGCATGGGCATCATTCGATGGTAAGGACAGGAAACAGTTAGCAGCAGGAGATGCTCTTGTGTGCAGCATGGCGCCTTGGCCGGTGCCTACAGCGTGTCAGGTTGATTCCACCAGTGACTTCTTACGCAGCATCCATGAGGGCCTCCACTGGAATCTAAGAAAAACTCAGTCTTTCGATGGTCCTCGAGATTCCTAACTTCCTTTTTCCCATTAGTTACATATATAAAAGAAAGCTATTATAGTTGGTATCTACTTATTTTCTGAGACCCTCACTGCTTAGTGTCATCATAGGAGGGAGGTAGGGGAAACTGATCATTCTTCTCTGTTCTTATTGTTTTTTTTTCCCCAATATGAATAGGGCACTTGATGCATACTATGGAATTAGAGCTTCTGGATGTATGCTGTTGATGATGAAAAATAGGCCGTAGAAAGTGTTTGTAATCACATCAATTCTTCAATTGTCAAAGAAATTTGTAAAGCTAGAATTGTTTACTATGAATAAATACATGAAAATCAAATTATTAAACATCTTATGCCTGTTCTCAAAGATGTGCTACTAATGTCTCACAAATCTCTTTCTTATCTCGCCCATTTCAAATTGGAAAGTTTTCTTAGAGCACAAGGCGAGGATCCTCCATCAATAAAGAAAAATCGAATTGGTGTAAATATATGTTCATGAAGACAGGTGACATGGGGCTTCCTAGCGGAATACCAATGTGTATGCTACTATGGCGTATCTCCGCCCGCCCGTTTCTATCAAATGTGTCTATAATATATCAGGAAACTCAAAAAAGAATAATTAGTTGAAGATAGATATCAGATACTTTGATAATCCTATTAAAATTACATTAGAGAATCACATGTTTAGAATTTTCTTCAACTGAGTTCGGAGAAAAAGTTTTGACAAATTTTATAAATGGTAAAATACATTATTCTCAAAAAAATAATAATAATAAAAAAAAAATTGACTTTTCTTCTTGTGCATTGCACCAGTTAACCTACTACTAGTGCCTATGTTCTGCATCTTTGCATGTCCTGGATCCTGAAATACAGGATCATTAAACCGTAAGAATTGGAAAGTCAAAGTAACTATAGGGTTTAGAGTTTGGAGTGAGGGAAAGAGGGGAAAAGTCCATGCCCAAGATTGCAATGATCATGCTCAATTGCTCATAGTTTTTATAAATCATTATTCCCAAAAAAAAAAAAAAAAGAAAAAAAAAATTAACTTTTCATCTTGTGCATTGCACCGGTTAACCTAGCTACTACTACTAGTGAACCTAGCTACGACTACTAGTGCCTACTTTATGCATCTTTGCATGTCCTGAATTCTGAAATGCAGGATCATTAAACCATAAGAATTGGAAAGTCAAAATAACTATAGGATTTAGGGTTTGTAGTTGGGGAAAGAGAGGGGAAAGTCTATGCCTTAGATTGCAATGATCATGCTCAATTGCTCATAGTTCCCCATCTCTTGTAGTCAAACTTTAGCTCATAATTATGTGCACCAATTTTGATGTTTAGAGGGTATTTTCAAATAAGAAATTAGCACCTTAATCAGATGCGCAATCTAAGAAGAGTTGTTATGCATAGTCAAACTTCATTGGTATTCATCTATAAAGAAAAAATAAAAAAAAAAAAACTTCACTGGTATTCTAAGCAGAGAGAGATAGAGAGTGAAAGAGAGAGAGGTCTCGTGCAACACAAGGGTCAGAGCATTCCTTTATATATACAATGCAAAGCAAAATGACAAAAATGCTTAATTTTATACCACCATTGGCTATACATTTTTGCGTGTTTTGTGCGGAGGAAAAAAGCCTAAATTCTTTAAACATTTTATCTAATATTATACAATCATTCACACCATAATTCACGTGTTACTCTCCAAAATTTAGCTAATAAAGTTTCTATTTTTTTTTAACACAATTTTTCCAAAATACCTTGTATCTCATTCTCTAAATCTTCCTCTTCTTTATTAGAATAAATAATAATAAAAGAAAAAAAGTAAAGAGTGCTACAGGATGATCGACAAGCATTTTGCAAAAAGCCTCTCGAAATTGGAGGGCTTACCATTAATTTGATCTGTTGAAAAATGAAGCCGGAGATTAATTTGGTTGATCTGATCAAGTGGGCATATATACCACAAGCTTATCGTCTGCTAGGGCACAAAACATGGATGCATGATTGTGAGATTTATTTGTTGGAATATTATTTTCCCGGTGCAAAAATTCTTGTTGATACAAAAAAATATCAATCCAAAAATTAACAATAAAATGATCATGCCTCCCAAAGTATTTAACTGGGTACAATTGGATTCCTTGACATGCAACTTCTCATGGATTAGACTATAATGTCTACTTTTCGTTAAGGACACACTTCCAAGAACGAAAATTAAATGAACAACGTACCCTTTTATACGCTTGATGAAAAACCGCAAAATTAAGAAATAAAATAGGAGTAGAAGACACTAAGCAATTTTTTTTTTCATGTATATATATGTATACTAGAACAATATTTACTGTGGCATGAAAAATGTAACCGCTGCCCTAACAAATAAGGCATGAAAAATGAGAGGACTTCTCCCTAAGATCCTGCCTGCACTGCATAAGTCCATGCATTAAAAGCTGAACATTCATGCATGCCTTGAGGCACTTGATAGCTCACTTCTCACGAAATGCATACTTCAACCCAGAAAATGATTAGTTAAGGATTAAAAAACATTAATCATCACATGCATTGTCAAACTTGAACAAGAATCATCGTAAGTCTCAAAAAAGTTAACTTGAATATATAGCAACCTTTCTTCGTTTTAATCACCCCCCCTGCATATATATATGTTGGTTCAACATCGATCTTCCCACCCACCCTCTTCACCATGTCTTCTACAGTTTCCATTCAACAAAATCTCAGCCCTTTATCTCTAGGAACCCTATGCAAGTCTCTGGCTATTTCAGGCCTGGTCTTGTTTCTGTTCTACACCTTCTTGTTCAACCCTCCAAATAATTACCAGCCGTTCGGTGTCCTATCGACTATAAAGCAAAAATGGCCAATCAATATTGCTCCCACTACCAACATCAGCCACATTGTTTTTGGAATTGTGGGCTCCATGAACACATGGAAGTACAAAAGCTCATACTCTGCAGCATGGTGGCAGCCAAACATAACCCGGGGATATCTTTTCCTCGACAGACCTCCGACGCCGGAGTTCCAACCATGGCCTTCAAATTTCCCTCCTTTTCGTGTCAACGAGGATGTCAGTAAGCTGAGAGCATTTCCGAGAATGGTCAGGCCGTCGCAGGTTCGGATTGTAAGAACAATAATGGAAACATTTAGGCAGGGAGATAAAAACGTGAGGTGGTATGTAATGGCAGATGATGATACTATCTTATTTGTTGATAATTTAGTTGGGGTTCTTGCAAAATACAACCATTCAAAGTACTACTATATTGGGTCGAATTCTGAGTGTGTTAAGTCCAACTCTGATTTCTCGTTTGATATGGCTTTTGGTGGAGCTGGGTATGCTCTAAGTTACCCTCTGGTGGAGGCATTGGCAACCAAGTTAGACGCTTGTATTGAGAGATATCCGAACTTGTATGTCAGTGATTTTATGCTGCACTCATGTTTGGCTGATTTAGGAGTTCCTTTGACTCACCAGAAAGGGTTTCACCAGGTAATTGCATTCAGTTTCTCTACAGATTCTATCTGTTAGTTCTATATTTAATCACTACTTTCTTTTCTTTCGAAAGTAAGAAATTTTGGTTAGGAAAATGCTAGGGATCCTCAGTGTTTGTAGCATTAGTTCTTTTCTCCCTATGCTTGCAATTCTATGTAGTATTGCACCATATTTATACATATATAAAACCCTAATTATTTTGTGAATATTGCAGATTGATCTACTCAATGACATATCAGGTCTTCTATCAGCACACCCCCAGTTTCCTTTCCTCTCTCTCCACCACATCGACACCATCGACCCAATCTTCCCCTCCATGAACCGCTCGGAAGCCATAAACCACCTCATGAAGGCGGCGAAGGCGGACCAATCCCGTCTTCTTCAACAAACAATATGCTACCACAGGCCAACGAACTGGTCTTTCTCTGTCTCATGGGGATACTCTGCTTATATCTACGAAAACATAATCCCTCGGAGCATTTTATGGCGACCCCTCGAGACATTTAGGCCATGGGCAAGAAATGCAAGGCCACCCCTCTACATGTTCAACACCCGTTGGCTCTCCAACAATGCCTGCGAAGCTCCTCATGTGTTTTTCCTTGATTCTATACGGCATAGTGATGAAGGAGATCAAATTGTAACGACATATGTTAGAAAATCAGCTCGTGGTCTTCCACCTTGTTCCTTCACTGGTAATCATTCTGCTGATCCAATCACCAAAATTCAGGTGTTTTCACCTGCAACAACACGCATGGAGGTGACTACTTTCGTTTCTACGTACCCTTCACTATTATCAATGAAAATTGCTAGAAACACTCTCCTTTCACTATATGATTGTCATATGACGAGGATGACATGGTAGTGAAAATAGTATTTTTTTTTTATTTTTGTTTTATGCGAGCCTTACTCAGTGGCGAAGCCACTTGTAGCTTTGGTGGTGCCACGGCAACCCGAAAACTTTTTTTTTTTTTTTTTAAATGCTATTTTTTTTTACCAAAGTTCCACACGGCACTCCCTATATATATATATATATATTTTCTCCCCTATTTAGGCAAATTACAACTTGGCACCTTAAAAACAAATTTAGTGGTACCCACAACATGAATTATCTGGCTCCGCCAGCGGCCTTACTGATTCGAAGATTAATGTTAAGAACACTATCATTTTACTCACATTTATTTATTTATTTTTAACTTCTTTTTTTTTTTGTGTGTGTGCAGGCAGGAGGAAGAGATTGCTGTGACATTGTAAATATGGGTAGAAGCAATATTACGGAAGTAAAATATAGGGCTTGCATGAAGGATGAAGTAATTGCCTAACTCTAGCTAACATCAAATTAAGTAATGGCTTAAATTATACTTTAATTCTTTTTGAGCCAAAAACTTTTGTTTATTATATTGGTGCACGCATTCGAATACTTAATTAGCAGCTGCATCCCGCATGAATAATTTATATATAGGGAAAAATATAAAAAAGCCCCCCAAACTATCGGCTGTTTATAATTTAACCCCCTAATGTTCAAAAAGTAATAAAGTAGCCCCCCAAACTACCAAAATGCAATAAAAATGCCACTTATTTTTTTATATTCCTATAATACCTCTATTCTTTTCACAAATAAAATTTTAAAATAATTGTAAAAAATCCAACAAAAAATCCAAATTTTTTTTTTTTATTATTTATAAGCACATTGTTTTTTTGTATTTTTTTTTTAAAATTGTTTGTTTTTTTTTACAATTATTTTAATATTTTATTTGTTAAAAGAATATGGGTATTATAGGAATATAAAAAAATAAGTGGCATTTTTCTTACATTTTGGTAGTTTTGGGGGCTATTTTATCACTTTTTGAACATTGGGGGGCTAAATTGTAAACAACTGGTAGTTTGGGGGGATTTTTTATATTTTCCCCTTATATATATATATATATATAAGTGGCGTAAGGCTACGAGTAATTCTAGAAGTTCATCTTGTGTCCATCTTAAGTCCATCAAAGAATGATGTGGCTATTTTTAAAAATACCATACTCATTCATTGATAAAAGGTCGCGAGCAAAAACTCTTACAAACAGAGCGAAAAAAGTCTGAAAGCAAATCATAGCCGAAGCTAAAGTTACAGACGTCAACATCAAACCAATCAACTATAACCAAAAGCATCCGCTAACCCATGACTATACATCAAGTTTAATATCAGATCTGCACCAAACAGACACCATCCAATGCATAGGTAGCGCTTATTCCTCGGCCCTGAGAGCAAAATTCTCATGCCGAAACTCATTCTCCTCAATCCGAAAGCCAAGAAATTGTTCACATCCACAATCCAAGGTCTGGACCAAAGCATAACCAGGCAAATCAAAGAGAGAGGATAGAGCCTTATTACAAGCAGAAACATGAATGAAAATGTACAGGGAAATAAAGGGAAAAAAAATGAAAAAAAACAAGCAACAACAAGGAAAAAACAAAAATACAAGAAAGTAAACCAACAATACAGGGAAAAAAAAAACACTATGCGGATAACGGCAAGCGGAAGGGAGCCGATTGCGTGCAAACCGGAAACCGATGCAAAAGGTGGCGTTGGAAGCTCATCATGGTGGGGACGCGAGAAACGACCCAACAGCTGACAGTGGGCGACAGAGCGGACGCGAAGGAGATTGGTGGCGCACACAAAACAATCCGAAGGGGGAGAGTTTGAGTGAATCCCCCAAGAGCAGCACCCACAGAGTGTGCCAAACAAGCACAAGCAGAAGCAACAGAAAACCAACATACCAATAAAAACGGCAAAAAAAACTGAGGCAACGGGGCTAAGGGCGTCAAGTAAACTACTAGCACCCGGTGTGAAGAGGGCGAGGGGAGGAGGGAGGCAGCCAACGGCCATCCCTCCTCCCCTAGCCTGGAGTTACCTTTTACCTGTGCGGCTGCGGCGCTCTCAGAGAAAGAAACCCTGAATGATGTGGCTATTAAAATTACCATTTGATCAAAATCCAATAATGATCAATCATAAGTCCAATGGTGATTTTAAGATGAACACAAGAGGTACTTGTAGCATTGCTCGTAAGGCTACTGTTTGGTTGTCGCATGAAACTTAATTAAATGGTTTTTTTTGTTTTTTTGTTTTTTATTAGTAATTTACTTCAAAAATTACATGTGGTTTTTTCAAAACTATGATGGTTGATAAGACAGTGTAATATTCTAAGAATGGATATAATCTTTGATTAAATATGAAAATCAACAATAAAATAAATATAATATAAGAGATTAAAATTAAAAGAAGGAAAGATTTCACATTAATGCTATATATAGATCAATCACGCAAAAATGTTCTACTTAATTGATTTGTGCCTCCTAGAGTATTTGTTTTGATGCGATCGAATTCCTTGACACACACGATTAATCTATAGCGTCTACTTAAATAAAAGGGAAAAATATAATATAAAAAAAGCCCCCCAAACAACTAACCGTTTGTAATATAGTCTTCCAATATTCAAAAGGTATTAAAGTAGCCTCCAATCTACCAAAATGTATAAAAAATGCCACTTATTTTTTTATATTACTATAATACCCCTACTCTTTTAACAAATAAAATAATAAAATATTTGTAAAAAAAAAAACTAAACTAAACAATTTTTTAAAAATACAAAAAAACCAATGGGCAAATAAGTACAAAAAAAAAGTTTTTTGGGATAAATAAATAATTAGTCATTATAGTTGATTTAAATTACAAATTGCTTCATGTTATATTAAAGTCAAATCAGTTGGCAAATAAAAAAAAATTAACAGAATTTGATTCCAGTGATTAATTTTTTTTTTTTTTTAATATCTCAAGAACCGTATCTTTTTTTTTTCTTTTTTTTTTTTTTTTTTGACATGTCCACACAAGGATAGGGGGTGGGGGGATTCGAACTTGTGACCTTCGCTTCAAGAACCGTATCTTTGATTCTACTTTAGTACGACATGAATAGTCATTATAGTTGGCCTAAATTATTTATTTATTCCATTTTTTTTTTGTATTTATTCGTCCATAAGTTTTTTTTGTATTTTTAAAAAATTCTTTGGGTTTTTTTTTTTACAATTATTTTATTATATTATTTGTTAAAAGAATAGGGGTATTATTGGAATATAAAAAAATGGGTAGCATTTTTTATGCATTTTGATAGTTTGGTAGGCTTTTTATATTTTTCCCTAAATAAAATAAGAGAATTGGTTTAGAAAGACAAAGAGCTTCTCAAAAACATATTTAGGAGATATAATATATACAAAGAAACAATTTTTTTTTCTTTGGAAAACTCTTAACGCGTTAATATTGGAAACTTGAAATTTGCAAAGGCAATCTTCTGTTGGTCCAGAAAAATGATTAGTTAAGGATTAAAAAACAGCAACCATCACATGCAATAGCAAACTTAAACTTCAACTTGAATATTTACTACTGTTGGAATATATTCTAAGATTTTATATTATTGATCGATTTATATTCGAGATATTTGTTTCCTTCTATAAGTAGGTTTAGGGTTTAAAATCTCTATGTATTGTAAACAATAAGTTAAGGAGCAAAAAATATAGTCCTATCACCTATGAACAAGTCTATAGTTATTTCAGGTCTAGTCTTGTTTCTGTTCTACCAGTACACCTTGTTCATCCCACCCAATAATTACCCGCTGTCTGATCTCCTGTCAACTATAAAGCAAAAATGGCCGACCAATATTTCTCCCACCGCCGACAATATTATTTCTCCGACCAACATCAGCCACATTGTTTTTGGAATTGTCGGCGCCCTGAATACATGGAACTCCAGAAAACCATACGTTGAATCATGGTGGCGACCAAACATAACCCGGGGATATCTTTTCCTCGACAGACCTCCGACGCCGGAGTTCCAACCGTGGCCTTCAAATCTTCCTCCTTTTCGTGTCAGTGAGGATGTCAGGAAGATCACAACATTCCCAAAAACGGTGATGCCGATTCCGGCTCGAATTGTGCGAACAATAATCGAAGCGTTTAGGGAGGGAGATAAAAACGTGAGATGGTATGTGATGGGAGATGACGATACAATCTTTTTTCTTGATAATTTAATTGGGGTTCTTGCGAAATACAACCATTCAAAGTATTACTATATTGGGTCGAATTCTGAGTTTGTCAAGGCCAACTCATTTTTCTCGTTTGATATGGCTTTTGGTGGAGCTGGATATGCTCTGAGTTACCCTCTGGTGGAAGCATTGGCAGCCAAGTTAGACGCTTGTATTTTGAGATATCCGATCTCCTATGCCGGTGATTATATACTGCACTCATGTTTGTCTGATTTTGGAGTTCCTTTGACTCTCGAGAAAGGGTTTCACCAGGTAATTAATTAAGCTTTAGGAAAATTACCCCTTCAAATTGATAGCGTTTTCCATTTTGAACACCAAAGTTTTAATTTTTGCAATTTGACCAATTGAATGGCAAACTTTCCATATTGTCCCTAATTTTCTAATTTTTTTATTTTTTATAAAAAAAAATTTAAAAAAAAAAATTGGGGTGTCCATCTAGCCATTTTTACACCCCAAATTTGTTTTTTATTTTTTAATTTATAAACAATCAAATAAAAAATAAAAATTATGGGCAATATGGAAATTTTAGAATAATATTGGTCGAATTGAAAAAAATTAAAACTTTATGAGGGTAGATTGCAAAAATTGAAATGGTGTTCGAATTGAAAAACGCTGACAATTATGAGGGGTAAACTGTAATTTTCCCTAAGCTCTAAATTGCTTCATTTTCTGATCCCTATGCTTTACCATGTTGAATTTGATTGATGCTTGTGAGTGCATGCATGCAGATTGATCTACACAATGACACAACAGGATTTCTATCAGCTCAGCCGCAGACTCCTTTCCTCTCCCTCCACCACATTGACGCCATTGACCCAATCTTCCCCTCCATGAACCGGTCGGAAGCCATAAACCACCTGATGAAGGCGGCGAAAGTCGACCAATCCCGTCTTCTTCAACAAACCATATGCTACCACAGGCCATCCAACTGGTCTTTCTCTGTCTCATGGGGCTACTCTGCTTATATCTATGAAAACATAATCCCTCGGAGCATTTTAAGGACACCCCTCGAGACATTTACGCAGTGGACGATGAATGTAACGCCACCGCTCTACATGTTCAACACCCGTAGACTCTCCAACAATCCCTGTGAAGCTCCTCATGTGTTTTTCCTTGATTCTATTGGGCGTAGTGATGAAGGAGATCAAATTGTAACCACATATATCAGAAAATCACCTCGTCGTCTTCCACCTTGTTCCTTCACTGGTAATCATTCTGCCGATCCCATCACCAAAATTCAGGTGTTTTCACCTGCAACAACACGCATGGAGGTGATCACTAGCTACTTTCATTTCTTTCCATCCTTCAATATTATTATTAACTAAGAACACTACCATTTTACTCACATTTATTTATTTATTTTTATTATTTTTGTGTGTGTGCAGGCAGGAGGAAGAGACTGCTGTGACATTGAAAATATGGGTAGAAGGAATATTAGGGAAGTGAAATACAGGGGTTGCATCAAGGATGAAGTAATTGCCTAACTCTAACGTTACTTCCAATTATTCTATAATTCTTTTTACACAAAGTTTTCCTTCAAACTGGGTTGGAGAAATTTCTTTCGACCTATTCTATAAACATGAAATGTGTCCACTTTTTTTTTGTTGAGAAAACATGTGTTCACTTTTTAATAACATGTGAGATGTACATGAGTTTTTAATAAAATTAATTCCAACTTTATCTATGCTATTAAAAAAACATGTGCATCTTACATGTTCAAAGAACCCTTTAATTAGTTTGTTGGTATTCTGTGAGCTCAATCACTAGGCAAATTAAGTGGTTGCTTAGGGTCTCCAATTAATAAATACTAATAAAAAAAAATTCCATAAACAACAATTAAAGCCCTTATTAACCTCAATATTCTTTAATTAAGGCCCATAATCATGGTAAATAAGTAATTTATAAAAGGCCCCAATTTAATAAGGCCCCTAATTAATGAATTCTAATAAAATAATTTCCATAAAAAAAATTAAAGACCTAAATGCTATCAATATATATATATATGTGTGTGTGTGTGTGCACGCACTCGCGCATAAATTAAGCCCCCTACTTAATTTCAAATGAACAAAAATTTCCTCCAAACCAATTAGGTGGAAATATCTTCTAACCCATTTAAAATAGTGCCAAATGTTTATAAATATTTAAAATGCACATTAGATTTTTAAGATTATTACTAGTAGTTTACTAACTTAGACCAATATTTTAAATATTTATATACACTTGTCACTATTTTAAATGATTTAAACAATATTTCCTACCGACTGGTTTGAAGGAAATTTTTGTCCCTTAATAATATACCAGCTTTAGTTTTTTATTATGGCTTATGACCACCATTTCTCCTCTATTGTTCAATTCATAACGAGAAACGACTTCTAGATATTGCAATAATTTATTGTCAATGAATTAGATTAATATTTTCCCTTCAACGTCACTAATAGATGCAGCCAAAATCACTAGACAACTCCTCCTAAGTCCCAAAAACCACTTCATTTGAGCAAATTACTAACCCCTCATTACTTCCAAAACCCACTTGCTTTGGATTGATTAAGGAAAAAATATAAAATGGTCCCCCAAACTACCAGCTATTTGTAATTTAGCCCCATAAAGTTTCAATTGATATAAAATAGCCCCTCAAACTACCAACTCCTTATAATTTGGCCCCCTCCGTTAGGGAAGACCGTCAAAATGGATGAAAAACCCAAAACGACATTGTTTTGGACTGTAAAATTATTAAAATGCCATCTTTAGAAGAAAAAATAAAATTAAAAAAATCCCCCTAAAACGTGTCGTTTCGTGAAGACAATTAAGGAAACCCTTCTTCCCCGTGTTCTTTCCATTGTCTTCACGCATAAACAAGCCAGTCATCGATCCTTGAAAATTATGCAAAAACAGTTTCTTAAATGGAGTTTTCAAGCGTAAGTGCAGCAGATTGAGGAGCGGAATGTTGTCAGCTGTCCCACAATTACTTGAAAAGAAAAATAAATAAATTAAAAAATAAAAATCCTCCCATCTGGGTCTGAATTTGTGTCAGGTCCAATCTACCCCACAACAACAAAAAAAAAAACAAAAAAACAAGACGAATCCCGCTTGCTACTACAGCTCCGTGAGTAGTCCGTACTTTTCTCCACGTTGGCTTCAAAGTTAGCAACTTGAAATGAATGGAGATTGAGAACTAGTTGATGATCATGTAATTTCTTTATGATTTGTGTTCATGGTTTTGTTCTAGAACTGTTAATACTGTTACATGGAACCTCGTAGAACCCACTCATCAAAATCGACATAAATCAGCTGTTGATATTGTTGTATGTTTTCAATTTGCTTTGAAATTTTAAGTGTTGTAATCTCTATTTTATTACCATGGATTACTAATTTCCTTAAAACTAGAAGGCTTTTTCACATAAATTTAACGTGTTCGATCTTGTGTGTTGCGTGACCCAACAAGTACACGGGTACTGATGCAAATCTCCATGGAAAATGTAAATTGCTGCAAGACTTTTTGGGGAAGACGATGGAAAGAACACAGGGAAGAAGGGGTTCACGAAACGACGCCGTTTTAGGGATTTTTTATTTTATTTTCTTTTTTCTTTTAAAGAAGGCATTTTAGTAACTCTGCAGCCCCAAAATGACGTCGTTTGAAGTTTTTCATCCATTTTGACAGTCCTTCCTAATGGAGGGGGCCAAACTGTAAGAGGTTGGTACTTTATAGGACTACTTTATACTAATTGAAACTTTGAAGAACTAAATTACAAATGACTGATAGTTTGGGAGACTATTTTATATTTTTCTCATTGATTAAAAACCTTTATTTTAATTCTCCATGAACTGCAAAAGCCTTTTGTTACTGTTCAACTAGAATCCTTACAATGGCATGAGAGGGAAATGTGAAAAATAAAAGAAACTAAAGGAAAAAAAGTTGGAATATAAGGGAAAAATGAGTATAAAATACGAACTGTCAGCTCAGCTTGAACAATTTTGCGATGTGTATAAATATCCAAAAACACCTAAGCATAGTGGGAACCAATTTTTTGGCGAACTGAATTGGTGTCAATTTACCCAATTTATGAATGGCCTCATAATGGACCAAAACCAATCCAAATTTCACGACGAAATAAGAAATTGCGGCCGCTCTTTTGCTCCCGAGCATTATTGTAGTCCGAGCCATCGAGCATAATCCACCCACCTGCCATGGCAAAGTTGAAAAGGGTGAGTCATTGAGGGAGGAGAAACAATTCTTGGCAAAGGGATATGTCAGAGAAGAGTAATAAATTCTCACAATAGTGAGCCCACGAATGTGTTGCCGGTACGGACAGCAAAGGAAATGGCACCCAGCATTAGCTTGTGCTTGTGTAGCAAGGGTTCCAAAAGCCGCTGTTCAATAACACCAGCTAGCACTTGGTATCTGTAAAACAGAAATACATTCTTGATCAATATTTTAGGTCTCCTTCAATCTATTTAACAGTAACAGGCTATAATATTGATAGATTACATCCACATTAAGGAACCATTTACGAAAATCAGTAATTCCATTGTATCTTAAACAGAATCTTTGAAATGATTTCATTTTATCCCTCTAAAAGCTTTTAGGATGCAAATATGACATCTTTACAATTCTGCAATATAATTTCCTTTCCCATATAAAGTTTATTGCAAAAAGAAAATAGTACCACTCTAGCATAAGGTAGAATTCTTGAATCATATCTTAATCATGCCTTCACCTTTGTCTTTGTAATAACTCTATAGATGGACTAGGGCCATTAAATGTTATGGAACAGAAAATAAAAGGTTTCATGCTAGAGCAAATAATCCTCAACACACACATCATAAATGGTTTTCTATTGGAAAGAGTTCATGGTATAATGAGCTGCTCGCCCGTATTCAAGTGTCAACTATCAAAATTTACAGACATCAAGAATGCAGAGAAAGAGAAATTCGAATTCTTTTTTTTTTCCTTTCTGGGCTCTATAATCATGTAGGACATAAGTTTTTTTCAGGATAGACTTGACAAGTTTCCTCAAAAATATGTTTGAGAAGTGAAGATACTTTTAGGAGGTTCTAACTGGGCTGTAAACCATAACTCCATATATCATAATTGAGCAACCAAGGCAAGTCCACATTATTATCAAAACAATCGACATAGACAGTAGATATTATACTGAATTGTAACATTCTAAAACACGTGCATCAGTAGATGATTATAAAATTAGAAATAGAGGCTACATAAAGTACTGGATCACCGAGAGTCAAGAAAATGGCATTAATTAAAACCTACATACCGGAGATTGCTAGAAACCGCCATATAGACACCATAGGCAGCACTGGTGGATAGTATAGGCAGCGTTTCCTTTTCAACTTCAACTCCAGCAGCCTTATCGACAGCCTTTCTCGCATTGATCAAGGCATTTGTAACAGCTGTGCCAACCTGAATTAAATGAAATTCATTCAATTCCAGAAACTGCATTAATGTTGCTCTGAAACCAATTCGTTTAAACATCCATTGACAACATAAACAACAAAACTACAGAAACGTGACTACATACACAACGTAAAGTAGGAAGATAACTAGTCCACTTATGCCTTAACAAAGTAATTAAATCACCATAACCTGAGGTTGGGTTGAATCTATTGAAATCAATATAGGAGGAGATATGCCATGTCTTTTACGGGTAACAATTTAATCCTCATATTTGGACATGGGGTGTGTCTTAACCCAATCCGACTTGTCAAAATTCAAAGCTTTGACTCTATATGCTGCTAACTGCAATCTCCCCAACTTATTGATCCCAAGAGCAGAACAAGATATAAAAAGAAGTATATTGATTGCAACAGCTCTTACACACCCACGGCGTGCTTAAGCTTTTCTCCTTTTATTAATGGATATATATATACATAAATTGAGCATATCATATAATGTGTCTAAACTTGTCAACATGCATAGTCTTATGCAGTATAGGTTGCACAAATGACATACATTTGGAATTTTCGCACAACAAAAACATTGTAAATACAAAAATAGCTTAATGTGTCTAAACTTGTCAACTGAATGTCAGATGCAAAAAAGTTCTACAAAAACCCATTTCATTAACATATAAATTAGTAACCATGTGTTTCATTCACTGTTGAGAAAAAATCGAAATTATCAAATTGCTTTAAAAATGAGTCCTTCATTATCCATTTTTATACTTGGTACTTTTCATCGTTTTTTTACAGGTATAGATACTGAGGCTCAACGTGTGAGAACAGAAAGGAATGAATCAAGAGAATATCTTAGAATCACCACTTCATTCACCAGGATTCTCTCCGGGATCAAATGGATCAAAACTTGCTTCCTTATTCTTTTTTTTCTTCTTATTTTTATGGTCCCTACATTTGATCTAAATAACCTAAATATATCTCTTTAAGTTCCTCTTGTGGGAAGTGCACGAGTAAGCAGCACAATAAACTTCTATAAAATGCTTCATTTAACCATTTCTTAAATAAATAAATAAAATAAAAAACTATTTATGCAGCACTTTGCAGAGCGCCTCTCAGTTGACAGAAGATAAAATATTGCAAGAGAATAGAATAAAAGCATATGGACGTTGTAACTGTAAAGAAAAACAGCACCTTTCTTGATCAACAGTGAAAAAATTAGAAAGCAACACGTAAGAGAGAATAAGGAGAAAAGCAAAAAAATCATGACCAAGTGCACAAAGCTATCTAAATTGAAGAACATTCCTAGAGAAATACAACAACTAACCAGTGATGAAGCGGTGCCAACTGCAAAAAGCTTTGCCCCATTCCGCTACACAAACCAAACAAGAAAATATAAAACAGGCAATTTCGTTGTTGTTAACATGAAACTAAAAAATGTGGGGATTCATTTTAAGCAGCATATTCAAGTCACTAAAAATTTGCTTACCACTATTGCACCAAATCTCTCTAAAAATGAATATGATGTTCCAGCAAGGGCGACCTGAATATTTAAGGACCAAATATAAGTAATCAAGTGTATCCTTTAAATCACATAATCTTGGCAAACTGTTCAACTAATTGCATTTTTCTATAGGGAAAAAACTCTAACCTGGAATGCATTATCTGGGCAATTATGGAAGAACTTAGCAATTGCTCCTGCGCTGGTTCCAAGTGGTGGTCGGAGAGCAACAGTAGGGGCAGGAAGATAAACAAGCATGAAATCTGCAATTATGGCCATTACCTAAGACAGGTAATGACAGAAGTACACATATTCAAAATAAAAAGAGAGGATTACTGTAAAAGATATTACATGCAATACATCTCTTAATAGTTATACAGAAGGGCATAAGGGAGGGGGGATCGACCAAAAGATCACCCAACTCCCTTGGCAAATCTAGGGCATCAATAATTTTAACAATTTCCTCTAAATAACATTTCAATTCACTTTTTGAGAGTGCTTGGTTCTTGAATAGGAAACAATCCATAAGAGAATGAAACTCCTAAAGAAATTGATGACATACATAAGACAATCTGAGAAGAGGAGGCACCTCATTAGGGCTCCATCTGTTATAAACCAACCGGTGCACATTTCAAATGTATCTAAGCACATTTCTCATAGAATATACAAGATCACCAATGAGCATGACAGATGAAGATAATATCATTCCAACTCTATTAGTGGACTTTTTTTTGTGATTCAATTAAATATTTTTCTCTGTTATTACTATATAAGAATGTTCTTAAAATATTGAAAGGCCTTAATTCTTACAAGAATCCACCATTCAAACAAAAAGTGATGGGAACCCATCATCTATTATCCCTTTTAACATACCCTTCTAATGATATCTCGATTACTTGTAAAAAAAAACATTAGCTTTGAAGGTTGCAAAATAAATTCTTCTAAGTTAGAAATAATGTTGCCCAATAATTTATACGACTGATAAGCACTTCAAAGAAAGTGGACCACTTGAAATATTTAAATGCTGCATTGTAGAGTCATATGCTTAGGACCGAATAACTGGAGGGCACCTGTGTCATTTGGACTCTTTGCCTCTCCATGGAGTACCCATGTTGACGAAACAAGCATGGAAGTCAGAGTGCCTACTGGAGACCTCAACAAAATAGAAAATCTTCGAAAAACACCCAAATCTAACACCTGAACTCACCCACGCACAAGTCCACATTACATGGGTAAGCACTATAGAAGTAAAAAATTTATATTCAATTAATGATTCACCATACTTGATACCATGAACACATGTCAAATTGAGTTTCCCCATCTCTGCAAGGTATTGATCAAAGATTTTGAAAACAGAAAAAAGAAAGACCACTTGCAGCCTGCAGGCATCTCTCGGCCGTCAATTTCACTTCATACTCGTTCCTGAACTAAAACAACTGACCTTACATTTCATTTCTTAGTCTTGGTTATCTAACACCATCACATTCTTTCTTAATATTAACATCTACTCTAATGAGATTTGTCAAGTAATACATCATTGTCTATAAATAAAATACACCAGGGAACCTCTTCCCGATCATGCCCAAAAGCAAATAATGATGCAAGGCCAAGCCTGCTGTCATATTAAATTACAATAACAACCGTGAAACCAGCAACTTTGACAGCACACGTGAGGGAATTACAGCAGTTAATAAGGGGGGCAAATGAAAAGTACAATATGGAAATTGAAGAAATATATATTAGATAAAAGTATCCATACCACATCTGCAAACACAATTTCCAGCTCATCAAAAAATTTCTCTCTCCTGCGTTCATACTCTGCAGCAGTCTAGAAAATAAACCAAATGAAAAAGGGATTAACCATGGTATTAAAAAAATTAAAGGGTTAACCACATTAAACGCAGGCCGAGGGAAGGCGAAAGAAGGAAAGAGCAGTTCAAACTTAATATAAAAATGTGTTCCTACGGCATATCATCACTAGGTATCCATCAAAAAAACATTTTTTCTGGTTTACTATGATAACAAGATGATAACAGCCCATCACATACTTTTTTCAATCTCGTCTATCTATAATCTCAATGTTTCTAATGGCTGAAATTACATTCTATGTCCACAGACCCTATCGCATATTCTTTAAGCGCTAGAAAAAGCATAAATAAATACTAAATAATACTAAATCCTTCCCTATTTCCATTTGACAAAAAAAAAAAAAAAAAAAACCCAGCTATCACCCCCAATAGATTAAATCAATTCCCTAAAACCCCATTTTCTTCGGTATATCCTTTTCCATCGTTCTCCACTCAAATTCCGCTGTTCTCATCCCATTGCATGAAACCCAGCACAGCTTTTCAAACAATATCCCCATTCAATCCCCCAATTAGCAAAATAAAACACAAAAAACCACCCACATTACACATACAAATTCCGAAACAAAAAACACCCCATCTCCAAACTCATCATTTCCACTTGTCCCAGAACCTACGCCCTGAATTTAATCGCTTTAACCATTATTCTAACTCCGACTCTACTGTATGGGCCGAGTTTCGAGCTCAGGCCCAACACAAACCAGCAAACAAACAAACAAACAGACAAAAAGCAGAACTTCACTGTCATGAGAGTCAACCTTGGTGAAGATCCCGACGCCGCACTCCATAAAAACTTTGGCGAGGAAGAGGTCGTCGGCCAAGAGGCGCTCCTTGAACCCCCCGAACTGCATGAGCCACCGGAGAACCCCGAACTTCTCGAGCTCGAGGAACTTCTCCACCACCGCCCCAGGCACCCGCCCGGCCTCGATCGCGAATTTCAAGTCCTTCGGCAGACTCTCCAGCACCCTCCCAGCCCCCGCAAGCACAATCAGCGCCTCCTCCCTGTTCTTGTCCCCAGCATTCTCCGCTTCCCCCCATCCGTCCCCGCCGTTGTTCCCGCCGTTGTTGTTGTTGTTGTTGCAGTCGTCTCCTCCGCCGCCGGCAAGCACTGCGTCGCTCGGGGCAGACAGTGCGTGTAGGACCGGGAGAGTCGGGTGGTGGCGGAGGATGGGAGTGGGGGGTGATACGGCGAGGCGGAGGTGCAGGAGAGGTGATGACGATGACGATGACGACGATGAGGAGGAGGAAAATGGATGGTTTGGATTGGAAAAAGCAGAGAGAGATGGGTTGAAGCAGAAGGCGATCGCCATTGTTGTTGATCTTGGCTTGGGTCTCTCTCTCTCTCTGGCTAGCTGCCTCTTCGAGGGGCCGTGCGGGCGGTTCTTCTTAGGAAAGGAAAGAGGCCTCTCGGGGGGTCGGGGTTTGTTTGTCTGTTGTTGTTAATTTAATTGTTAGGAATTGCGAAGGGTTTTTGCGTTCGATTTCGATCCCCCACCTCTCTTGTCCACCGCCTTTACCCCACGCTCCAATATTTATCTTAAAATATAAAAATAAACATAAAATATAAAAAAACTTTTACTTTACCCAATCACTCACTCACTCACCTCATTCCACCAAATAATATCTTGTCTTTTTTTAGTGGGAATATCATTTTACTTTTGGTGCTACAAAGATCTCGACACTTTGGTGGATAATATCTCGTCAGTTATAATAGATGGGTATTTTAGTTCACTCAAAAAATAAAAATACAAAAACATTCATCCACTATAGCTAACTGGATAATATTATCCCGCTCAAATGAACTTGAAAAAATCATGTTCCGATGTAGAGGTCACTAATTTGAAAATTATCTTCCTCTTTTTCATATGTGTACACAAATCTAATGCTTGATATATAATGTATTGAATGAGATGGAAAAAATATAAGAAAAATATTGACATGAATCATTTTTCAATTCAATATTGTTAAAAAAATTATATATAATGCATATATTTTAATATATATATTAAGAAAGAGATCACTACTAACCAGATATTTATTGTGAATATTGATTTATAAAGAAAGACACACAAAGTTGAGATTTATTAGCTTAATTAGAAGCTCTTTTAAAACCATTTAATTAACCCTTCATATGGTATTTCTTGATGTTTTCAAAGAATAAACTTAATAATTAATTCATAGAATAAAATACTGAAGTCTCTAGAAAAAAAAAATTGTTAAATACATCTCTCTCTCTCTCTCTCTC